>JAGFMF010011658.1:9162268-9236911 GCA_019455555.1 Galemys pyrenaicus | reverse complement strand
ATCTGCCTGTTCTGCTCCCTGCTCTCTGTGGTGAATCCTCTCACCCCCCTACACCTCTGGCCTGTGCCCCAGTGCTTGTATGCATAAATAAATAAATCTAAAAAAAAAAAAAAGAAAAGAAAAAAAAATAAAAGAAAAAAAAAAGAAAATGAGATAAAACAGAATATTGTAGTGAGAACTGAATATACTTTTACAATGTGTGAGACCATATCTAGTAACCTTCCCTTTCTACAATTTGCAACACAAGGTGATTACACCTTTATGATTAAGAATGAAACATCGGACTATCGTATACATTTACCATTTTTAAGTATATAAGAGAAGCTTGACAAACATTTGGACTTCAAAGTCAAAAACCAACCCACTGTGATTTTATCCAACTGAAAACTAATGCAAATTTATTGTCAACTATTTTAAATTCTAGTCCAGACCAATAGGAAGAAAATTTTAATGCCAGCGTGACACTCTGCTTTGACTTATTTTGTTGTTGCTTCTTAATACATAATCTTTCACTCAGGGCCTGAAAGTAGATATTTCATTGTTGATGTGGTTGGGCTCTATTCAAGGTGTGAAATTAGTATGTGCCAAGCATGAAAGAGAGATAGTTTCTTAGTAATATTTCCATGACCGGCCTTAAAGACCATTGCTATTTGGGGACGATCCAAAAGAGAAGAGTGAGAAATATTTATAGCATATGAGTGTAATAAAAACTGTAATCATGAACAAACAATACATTAAACTGGTAGGACATAGTTTATATTAGATCATAGGAATGAATATCAAAAATACAGGCAATATTTTTGAAAAAACAACCAGCAGTGAAAAATTTATTTATAATACGAACCAGACACTCTGAAATAATTTGTGGTTTACTTAATTCTTACCGTTCATCCTATATTCTTTTGAGTAAGCTGAAGGAAGGCACCCAAGTAACTACCTCAGCTGTTTTTGATTTTGATTCTGAATTTTCAGTGAGATGAAAACTCTAGTCTATATGACAAAAAGAGATGGCAGGTCACCTTTAGAAATTTAGATTTCCCCCCCAAATAGAGATACATATTAAAAAGAAGTGCATTACAATAAGTTGCTCTATTTCCAAATTGTCTCATTATTTCTGGGCAAACAATAATTGCACATAAATTCTGAATAAAGGAATATCACATTGCATCTTATGTGTTCTGCAATATGCACTCATAGAAAATCATTATAGTAACAAAACCAGCTGCATGTAATAGAGAGCAAATGATTTACAATGTTACTATGAGAAACTACTTTATTTCATATTATCATAAAAAGGGCAGAACTGAATATTTGCATGACAAACAGAAGAGTCCTGCAAATTCCAAAGCAACTCAGTTTTGTTTTTTTTAAAATAGGTATTAATGCTGGAAGGTGATTTGAAAAGGCTTCTACTCTGAAGAATATTAGCAATTATAATTTGCAGTCATTATTACTTTAACAATTGAAAGAAATAAATCTATAAACATTAATAGAATATAGAAAAAATTACTCAGAGTAGTATGTGCTTCTATCATATAACATCAAGAGTTTACATTTAGTGATTTTGAACACTTTCTTTTCTCTTAGAACGCATTTTTCTCCCTAAATGAAGCTTACCCCTGAAAATTAAACCGCACCAAACGTGTTCAATGTCTATGTCTTATTATGTTCTGTATGTCAATCACCAGATCTGCTTGCCAACAGTCAGTTCCAGTGAACTGACACCCTCATGCTCGTAAGGAAAACTCATGCAGTCACCAGCACCCCAACTCTTTCCTTCTACCCAGCCATGGCCACGGGGACTGGATCTGGAGTTACTATGAGATGTCCTGACTCAAGAAGAGTTGAGCTAGACCAAGGAAAAGCCTTCTCAGCCATGAAAGAAAAGTCCTACAGGGAGAGAGCGCATAAGTAGGCAAGAGCTGTGAGTTAGAGACAAGATACACAGTCCAGAGGAGGAGATGATGACTTTCAAGAAGGACCTAAGCAGGCAGGCAGGTCAGGACTGGACCACCGCTACAACTTAAGGGATCCCAAGCCCCCCCATATTCCAGCTCTGGCCTCAGGATAGCTAGTCCAGATTTGGCTCCAAGGCTTAAATATCCATGTAATTCCATATCTCTAGTTTTGCTCCACATAGGTCAATATAATGAAACCATCTTAAACAAATTAGCTGTTATGAGTCTCAGGTTCGTGAAGCCCAAAGAACTTATAAATTGCATGTATATGTGCAAAATTATACATATTAATTATATCCATCCTGATATAGTATAGGATGTTCATATAATATTTGTTTATATCTATAATTTTAGAACTGTAATATTTGTATTTAAAATATTTATAATTATGATATTTATATCTATTTATAATTTTATATTATACTGCATACATAAAATAACTAAACATATAGTACAAATGATCTGTCCTTATACCTACCCCAAACAAGAGAGAGTTCCCATGATTCATACATTTATGCCTAAAATCCAAAATCCAAGTCTCTTGTTAGAGCAAATTAGAGTTCTCTTAGTGATCATGATTTTTAAAAAAGCAACTACTTCACCTTATTCAATGCATTTTCTGGTGGAAGCAGTGGATTAATATAAGATGTATTTTAAACACAATTTTAAAAATACACTGAATGAGTAGAGTTAATTGGCTCTTGGATTGTGTTTTTAATACTCTCATACTACTTATACTACTTATCAAAATGGCTGTAAAGACTACAATAGCGTGGGCCACCGCCCTGAACCTTGGGCCTCTTTTTAAGATGTCTGCTTTAGAAAAATAAACACCAATTTTACCTAATGGATGAAAGATGTAGGAGATTAACTCATTGGCCAAACAAGACAACGACTGAAAATTGACCCTGTCAGTGTGTTAGTTGTAGAGTGGCCAAAACAACAATCTGATTGGAATATGTTCAAGAGAAAATGGTAGAAAGAAAAAGAATGGACGATTCCTTCGAGAAGTTTTCCTCCAAAAAGAAACAGAGAAGCAGAGTGGTGGCCTCAGGAGGTGTGGGAGCCAATGAATTGTTGCTGTTGCTTTTTTTAATATGAGCAATTTTGGAGAAAACTGAGGTGTGGAAGGCTTTGATCCAGTAGAGAAGAAGACAACTGAGGATGCAGGAGAGAGGAGGCATAATGGCAGCTGGAAACTCCTGAGGGGAAACAAAGGATGAGTCCTGTGCAGAGGGATTGTTTTTAGATGGACGAAAAGACAGGGGATTCAGCATAATAAAAAGAGAGGGAAGAAGAGTACTGGGGCATCTTTCCAAGTACATTTCCATTGGTGTGCCCCAAATTTACTTTAACTTTGCCAGAAGTCACATGGCCGTATGAATTTCCATAGCAGTTGAATCAACCAAGGCTCCCCATCTTTCCCCTTCCATGCAGTTAGTAGATCCTCACACAACAACATTTAGGACCAGGGTCGCTATAGTCATCAATCCAGTCAGCAATTACACTTGTGATAGCTTATATGTATGACTTTAATGTAGTTAACATTTTGTTCTAATGTGTCACCATAAGTGAATGTTATAGGAGACCCATGGATTCTGCAATCTCCCCACTTTGCTTACAATGCATTATTCCTATAGCAAGTATGGTATTCATACCACCCAAGCAGAAATGTAGATCTATTTTCCTGTTATCCAACCTAATCTAGAATTTTATTCCCTTATTTCTAGCCTGTCACAAATAATTCACCAAACAGCATAACTGGATACATTTAGGCATTCTGGTTTTAAGTGTTCCACCTCCCTACCTATCCTTCTCCCACAGACAGAACTGAACTTTTACGGGTTGAACTGAAGTTGGAACCCCAGGAGAGAAGCCAGGGGGGGTCCATGGCTGTCTGCATCTGTGCCAATGAGTAAGTCCCTGTATACAGCAGTACACAAGGTCATGGTCAGTACAGTAAATGTGTGTCCTCCAGATCTTCCCAGTCCTGATTCAGAATGGTGTAGGTCAACCAGTGGTTTCCTAGTCACTCTCACACCTTTCAGGGGGAGATGACATTCTCAGAGGTTTTCTGTTGCCTCCAATGGAGGCAGGTCAGCTGGCATGGTGCATGGGATTGGGAAGTACCTTGCTTACTTTCCAGGTCCTTCCTGGGAAATGAAACACAAGTGATGGCTGTGTTCGGATGCGCATATTGACCTGGAGGCATTATCAACAATTTGTCCAATTCCTGTGCTTAACAAGGTAAAAAGATCATAGAGACATTATTTTTTTAAACATTTAATTAATTTATTTTATTTATTACAAACTGGGGTGTAGGCCAGACGTGTGGGGGTGGGAGAGGACTCACCAGAGAGAGTGGAGAGCAAAACAGGTGGATCTATTGAATCCATCACTGAGGGGAGCAGTGGGTGAGACAGGAGAGGTCTGTTGTGCCCTGTGGATCACCTCCCTGGCCGGGGATCAAACTCGTGCCACAGTGGCTGGCAATAACTTAATAAACGCTGAGACTTTAACCCTAGAGCACTCAAGGAGGCCTAGTCATGGAGACATTAAAAGTAACCAGCCTCCTTAATCTCTACCAGAATACGTGTTTCTCTTGCTCCTTGATTAGTGAAGTCTTGGTCAAACATAGCTCTTTTGTCAATTACGTTCCCCCCCAAATTCTTTACTTATGGCATAAATTTTGGTATTTTTGACCTCCCTGCTGACCACTTTGAAAGGGCAAAGCTGAGAATGGACCCTAGAGCAGTTAAGGTTGGCTCTTTGCTTTCTGAATCTAGGAGGAAGCTCACAAAGGAAACTGGGATTACTAGGAAAGAGAAATATTTAAGTTATTATCAACATATTATCAGCCTCTGACCACAGGAACTTATTAATAGATTTATTTATTTATTTATTTATTTATTTATTTATTTATTTATTTATTTTAAAGATTTAAATATTTATGCACACAAGAGCTGGGGTACAGGCCAGAGTCCAGGGAGGTGAGAGGATTCACCAGAGACAGAGAGGGGAGCAGAACAGGCAGACTGACAGAAACACACTGCTGAGGGGAACAGCAGGTGAGGCAGGAGAGGTCTGCAGCGCCATGTGGGTCCCTCCCTGGCTGGCGGCAGGACTTGAAAGCGTGCTGCAGTGGCTGCGGTTTGCTTCATAGTGTGTTGCTTAACCCACTGCGCCACCAGCGAGGCCCCTTACTAATAGATTTAAACTTAGTCTGTCTTAATATAGTATATTCTGTTTGTTCTGCAATAGCCAGATTTGACTCACGTGGATTTTTCTACTTAGCAAAAAAATTCTTATGTATTGATTACCTTATAAAAGTGGCTAGATTTAACATAGTTTGAATGGTAAACTTAATCTGCTTAACTCATCATTTTTAGCTACTATTGGTGCTAGAGGGAGAAAGGTGAATGTTAATCTGGTATGTATTTAATAGACCCAAGTCTAAAATCCATGGTAAGACCTCATATTTATAGAATTATTTGTAGTTTACAACATGTTTGTGTGTGTGTATTACTGTATTTCTCCTGCCAGCAAATGTCTGATAGCCATAATTGATGGTTGAAGTGGTGTGGACCTTGGTCTCCTGAATGAAAACCCCTTATTTTCCCACAAGAGACAGATGATTCGCATTTCGTCCTTTGATTAGGAAATCAGAGAACTGGATGAGGTTAAACGGTTCTTTTGCCATCTACCAGTTTCACGAAAACGTTTCAGCCCCTGTGCAGTTGATGGCTGCTGAGCTCCACCGCCCAGCCTGCTGCACCACTGAGTATGCCTGAGTCACAAAGCAGACCAGCGTCTATTACTTCTCTCTGCGCCCTCCCTAAAGCAGTGTTAGGCTCCAGGATTGTGTCAAGGATGCTGTGATAATGCCTAAAGCCATTTGCAGTACAGGAGTTGTTCAAAGGATAGGAAGGATTTGATTTCCAAGTTTCCTGCTACATGCTGATACAAACATCTCCTACTGGGGAGAGTTTACCACACAAGCTTCCTTCATTCCTTGTGATGGGACAGGAAAAATGCCGGTGATGTCTGTGTGCTATAGCTTTATCATGTTAAAATTAAATGAGGTCATGATGTTAAAGAATTTAGCACAGGGTGAGTGCTAGCAAAAGGTAGATGCTATTATTATGAAAATGAAGATTATATGCTTCAAAGGACAGTGGTTCCTGGGAATTAGAAAACAATTCAGTGCATGGGATTAGGCACTGAATGTTTGCGTTATGAGGTATACCAGAGGATGTCATGACTTGTTACTGAATTCATCATGATTCTCTGCTAAGGAAAAATCCAATATACTGAAATATTATTTGAGATACAATCTATTAATGTTCTAATTCAACTTCTTTTAGCGATAAAAGGTACATAATTTGGGAAGTCATTTTTCAGTAACTCAAGTAAACTGATTAATTCTTATAAAGTTGTTAAATTATCTCTTAAAAGTCATGGTTAAAAGTGAAAAGAAGGCTTGAGATGCTACTAAGGGGTTATTTTCATTTTTATTACTGTTTAGAAAAAAATGTCTAATAATGCTGGGTTTGACTTGGAACAAACATTGTTCAGCGTGTCCTTTTGCTGGTTCTCACCTGCTGGATAGAGAGGGTCCTGCTGTACCCCAGATCCTTGGTGAAGAATAATCAGAAGAAACGTGCAGTCTACCCTTTTTACCTTTCTTTATGTATGAAGAAACAGTGTGAGGAAACAGAGACGTGGAATTGTGCCATCAAGCCAACAGCAACAGACACCTTTGCACACTTTCTCCCGCCCAGTACTTGATCCAACCCCTCATGTAATCTTCCATTCAGTCCATGTGACAGATGAGCAAAGTGAAAATTAGAGACTATGTGATTTGCCCAAGATCACACTGTTGCATCAACAGCCAGAGTAAACACTGTTGATCATTGATGTCACTGTCCTAGGAAGCCAATCTGGATAATCTGAGATACAAATTTGGAGATAGAAGACATTTACAAAGTGCTATTTTATCAAGGAAGAATTTAAGTTACTCAAGGTAACACATGCCATTAATTGGTTGATCCAGAGATGTCTGTCATCTGAATGCTCCGTTTGCTACTTTGGCTCCTGGAAGCAGGTATTTCTCTTAGTCTGTGTTGTCAAGCTCTGTCCTATGCTTAAGTTTGGCTCTTATAGATCGTCAGTGAGTATTCTAATAACTAGAAAACAGTTCTAATATACATTTGCAATAGTTCTTCCTATATTATGACCTATAAATGCTTTCAAGATGATCTAATCCAGACGTACAAAAGATAAGCAGCCAGTTCTAAGACTAAAGTAGTTTTATTATCAGGTATTCGATGGACAAAACATTGTTCAGACTAGAGGAAAGCTGCTATGAAAAATGCTTAAAACCTGGCCCTGGAATAGGGGTTGGGCTTATGCCTCAAAATGCCATTTCTTCCTTGGGCTTTATTTTGAACACACACGTTAACAGTCTTTTCCTTTATTTAGTAAAGATTACATACGTAGGAC
The DNA here is from genome assembly GCA_019455555.1 of Galemys pyrenaicus. NCBI lineage: Eukaryota > Metazoa > Chordata > Mammalia > Eulipotyphla > Talpidae > Galemys > Galemys pyrenaicus. The sequence goes on along the minus strand of JAGFMF010011658.1, from coordinate 9,229,451 downwards.
TGGGGTGGGGGTACAGAGCTACACCTTATGTAGGGATAAGGCACAGCCACCAAGTGTGCTGCCACCAGTTTGATGCTCTTTAAATGAAAATATGTATTACTTCAAGAAAAAATGTCATTCTAATCTCTCATTATTTGTCAAAAAATTTTGTTTAAAGAAACCTTGGATTTTTAACTGAACATGAAAATAGAGTTGTTTGCAAAGTACAAGGATTACAAATTTACATAACACTGATAAACATTTCTTTCAGATATAATTGAAATTACTCAATCTTGGCTAACTGCCACATACATTCACATGAGTAGAAATGTTCTGGAAGATTCCAGGAAGACTCATGATGATGAGATAATGGACACAATGAACACTTAAAGATAATAACCTAAATACTTGTAAGTCTTCCAATAGCTATAATCTCTGCTTTTCAGTAATTGTATAGATATAGATTTGTTTATATATTTCAATATAAAGCAAATTATGTTAAAATAAAATATATTATAAACTTTCATTCAATGTTATATATTATATGCATTTTTAATGTAAATTAGTGTAATTTATTATAATCTATTATGTTCTTTATATATGTAACACATGTTCTATGTTACAGATATAAAACACTTGGAGAATTCTGAAGGTAGGAGGAGACTCAGAAGCCCAGAAAGACTATGATTTGTCAGGTTCTCAACAATTCAGAGTCAGGATAAGAATTCAGATCTCCTGATTCTTTGGCCCAGTGTTTCCCCTCACTGTCATTCACAAGCTTTATCATGTTGTCAAAAAGAGGCGTGATTATCCCCCAAAATGCCCTGCACGTCTGCATATGAGACCAGCCTGGAGGTCTTCGAAGGAATATGGATGAGGACGAAACATTGGAAACAATTTAAGATTCCCTTGGAAAGAGAAAAAACCAAATGAAGCTTACTCACCTGACCAAGACCAAGTAGTTAATCAACTCAGGTTCTATGCATGAACATATGTTGGCTTTGTGGAGGGAACAAACATGGCATGACAATGGCATGATACCACCAAGGAAACATTAAAATACATCCACCAGAACATTCTTAAGTGCAAATACATATTCTGCTCTATAAATTCTTATCCTCAACATGCCTTCAGAGTTTGAAAAAGCAACAAATAATACGAATAAGAGTTACGCTTATTACTACTACCAGTGAAAAGTTTAAGGCTTTTCAAAACCGCTTGTGTTAATAAGTAATTTCTTCCTAATCTTGGGCTGTTAGTGTCAATTTCCTCATGCAGAGTCCATTAGTAGGAGTTATATTTATTTCCTTTCCAGGATGATCATTTTCATTTGGGAGAGAGAGCTCTCAGGACATCTTGAAGATTTTTTCTCTTAAAGGATCCTTCATTAATAAATAACATAAAAAGGGAATCTGTTTGAATATATTGACCAAATTCAATTAGATGATTATAGTGCAATTAGCCTCTGTGCTGTGGCTAACTACTTAGAACTATTAAATGTTAGAGAATTGCTTTAGTGGTTCCTATTATAGACTCTTATTTTACAGATGAAGAAACAGAGGTTCAAAGAAGAAAAATTTCTTCCCTGGAGAAATGCAGCTAGTAAAAAGCAGACCTGAAATTAAGACCCAGTTTTCTATACTACAGAGATAAATGTTACTTCTCCCCAATCACACACACAGTCCATACACTGCCACTGCCAGAAAAAAGTTTATCAGGCCTGTGACAAAAACAATTACCAAATCCCCCCAACACTACTATTTTATTGCGATATTTTCAAATCAACTTGACAAATACTTTATTTTTTTGATAGGTTACATAGTTTAACCTACATATGTACATGTACTCACACACACACACCCTTCCAATATAATTCTGGAATTTGGCCATATGTATATATGTAAAAATTTTACATACATTTGAGTTATACACATAATTAAAGCATATGTGTATGATAATACTTTGGGAAAGCTTTTTATCCTTATGTCTCTGAACCTCCTTCTAGCAAATAATATCTATTACATAGTGTATATGGGTATAGTAATACTCTGGACCCAGTAAGCTATTTAAATACTAAGAGCACAGAATCTATTGTCTTACAATAGATTTGCAAGTTGGGTTTTTAAAAAAATGCTGATGCCCAAAGAGAGAGAAAAAAATCTTGCCCAAAGAGAGAGAAAAAATCTTTCACAATGTTCTCTTTGGGACACTTTAGTAGGTATATTAATTAGTACGTGTTTTCATCTGTGAAATTTTCCACAATTGGACAACAAATATTGACTATTTTTACTCTCTGGTCAAACCTTTCTTATTTATCACAACATACATTATAATGGTTTAGATCAAGAAATATTTCAGATCTATCACTAGTCATAGAATAGTAACATAAAAGTTATTTTCTTCAATTTTGGGAAAATTTCATTTTCATTCACGCCTTTCCTTTTAAAATCACTGTTTATGTATATTTTTGAATTTGTAAAAGGAATTTTTAAAAACTGTAAGGCAACAGACAATTTTGCAGAAGCAATTTGATTCCAAATCTAAAGCGATTTTCAGTCTTTTTCACTATGACCCAATCATGTATTTAATCAAGCTGACATGTTTCCACTCTTTTACTAGAAATAACCCAAAAAAGAAAAACTTTCTTTTAGAAGATTAATTTTACAATGAAATTCCATATTCTATTTAGTTCATTTTTGTTGTTATTTGGCTAGAGCAAAAATACATATGCTGTTTGCTCATTCTCACTTATAAACGTTAAATCAAAACTTCTGATCTTGCTAGAGAGTAATTTTGGTTTAGGCAGGTTTTGGGAAAACTCAGAAGAAATTTAGGTGCTAGAGGAAGAGATGTTAGGGATTCCATTTGTTCAGTCCTTGTCGTAGAGGATTCTCTGACGTGTTGGAGCGTTATTATGTTGCTGTGAACTACTGTGGATGTGGCTCCCACTCTGGAGATGATTATATATCAGAGAGGAGTGAAATGATACTCGTAAACAAGTTCATAATCATCAATAAAGCTTACCAAACAATTTAAGCTCTTTAGAAACACATTTTCACTATTATAATTATCTATTTATTTAATTATAAACTTTAATAGAGGCATAGAGGCTTTTCAAAATGCAATCTATAAAATTTCTAAACTAACAGTTTTTTTTCCCTGATGCCATTTTTCATAAGTTTCAGGTGTCATATTATTTCTCCCTGGAGATTCTGGTTGCTACTCCAACACTTTTCCAATACACTCTAAAAATTCCTAAGAATCAAATCCTCTCACCCCGCATCATAGCTGGCCTCCCCATTTTTGGATACAAGAAAAAGATCCCTAAGGATACTTTGCTGTAGAGTTGACAAATGCCCACTCTGGGATCCAGATGTCAGATACATAGTATGATTTTCTTCCATTTCTCATACGTGACATTTTTGTACACTTTCTTAGAGCTGGAGCATTCTGCTTCTTTTTTTTAATTTTTGGTTTTACATTCTATAGTAAACTTTCATTAGAATGACTTCAAACTAGGTCTTTTCATTCCACATGGTATCTAGCTCATGATCATAAAGATTCATCTGTTGTTTGGTACTCTGAAGAGTTTAGTGGTAAATTAACATAATGTCTCTTTTGGGAGGGCCTACTCATTCAGAACTCATGCCAAAATTTGGAGTTTCCAATAAATGAAAGGAAATCTATAGACACTAGTATCAAGGGGTTCCTGAAATATTGTGCTGGAATCTGGGTGTTTTTTGAGGTCCGTGATGCTGTCCCATAGATTCTGAGAAGTGTCTTCTTGCCACGAGGGTAAAATAATGCACTTATTCCCACCCCTACAGAGGTTTTTCCATTTTACACTTGCTCTTCTGACATAAATATACCGGACACTCACATGCCTCTTTTCAAAAAATATTCACAGAAAGTCCCTTGTTTCTTAGGGTTTTAATTACTGCAGCTAATATTCTGCAGAGGACCCTGAGAAAACACAGAGAATATAATATCCCCTTCAAATGGAAAAGTTTAAGTCTTGCCTGAATATAATAAATACAACACTTTACATTTTTATGGCTATTTGAAACTGAAAAAATGTATGCACCTCTCTGGTTGTTTTACTCTCAAAATTAGTCTTGAAAAGGGACTAATGGCATTAAGCCTTTTGATAAACTGAGTGTCCACTGTCTGCCCAGCACGGTGAAGGGATGATGCCTGCTGTAAGAAGTCCAAAGAGCCTAGGACTTCATTGGGAAGATATGAGCAAAATAAACACAATAAAGGTAGAATACCCATGTTTCTTGTAACTGAGAAGTAGAAGGACAAAAGGAGACTTAGAATTGTTCCTCAATATATTAAGAAAAGTACATCCATTACCTCATAATACCCTCCCCAATTCTGTAATAGCTATTTCCTGTACAGTATCTGGACTGGGCAATCAAGGCTCCCCGAATTTAAGCTCTTGTCTCAGGAAACTAAGTGCCCATTGCCAGCTCTGCACTATATTTGTGGCAGAAGCTCCCCACTCATCAGCCATTACCCAAACTTCCCCTGCTAGATTAGGCTAGTCTGGGGAAAGAGCCATATTTGCATATCCCATTTTCTCCTCCCAAGGTTTTCCCAAGGCTAAGGGTGCTGGTGCCTGTCAGACCGTCCTTAGCTTCAGGTGAGGCTCTGCCCTCACACTTGGCGAAGTAGGCTGTGTGGTGAACAAGAGCAGGGGTACAAGTTGGGCAGTCCCCCAGATGTGAGTAGCCATGGGATAGCGATGGGGCCTCAGACACAGTGGGTACATGTTTTACCCCGAAGAAGCTGAGGCTCAGGGAGGGGACAAGCTTGACCAGAGTGGCACAGGCTGGAGTGGCAGACTCCGAAGCAGGCCTTCAGCCTCCAGCCCAGCGCCTCCGCGATCTTCATCAATCTCTGCGTTCCTTTTCGATTCTTTTCTCTGCTTCCCTCGTCGCTTAGTCTAGGGGAGTGGGAGGGAGCAGGGTGGCTAAGGGATTAGGGGGAAATGATTTCTGTCAACGAGGGGGGCTAATTCATTCCACCACCATTTGTGGAATGCCCGCTCGGAGCCAGGCACCGGGCATCCAGGCGACAGCAAGCACAGCTTCCAAAGACTGAGAGATCGGAGGCCCCGGGCTGGACTGCCTCCTCTCAAGAGCGGCCCCCAGCTTTCTTCAGAACCTTCCTGCCGAGCTGTGCAGGCCCCCACGCCGCAACGCGGGATTAGGTGCTAGCAGCGGTTGCAAAACGCCCCAGGAGCCCAAAGCCCCGGCCCAGCATGCAGAGGTTCCGCGGCTGCGCCCCAGCCGAGCGCCCCCGGTCGCCTCGGCAACCAGGGAGGTGCTGACCTCTGACCCCGAGGCCCCGCCCGGCCCCGCCCCTCGGCGATCCAACGCTCAACATGGAGAAGGCCAACCCGGAAGTGCCGCCGCCGCCACCCTCCGCCCGGTGCTAGGAGCCGCCGGCCCGGCGAGACCGAGCCCCGCGCCGCGGCCCTGCAGCCCGTGGCCCGCCGGCGCCGGGGCGGCCGCGCCCCCACCCCCGCCCCCCGCTCCACCCCCAGGCGCCCGCCCCGCCCCCGCCCGAGAGGAGGAGCCGCGGCGCGGGGAGGAGGAGGAGGAGGAGGGAGAGGTTGCGAGAGGGAGCGAGGCCGCGCGAGCCGCCGGCGGTTCGTATTACCGGGGTCTGGAGGAGGAGCCCGGCCGGGCCCGCGGACCCGCACGGGGTGGGCGGGAGGTGCGGCGGAGGCGGGGGCCGCCCGGCCGCGAGGAGGCGGGCAGGAGGCCGGGGGCCGCGCTTTGGGGCGGGCGAGCTCGAGTCCGCTGGGCCAGGGGCGTCCTCCCGCCTCCGCCGCCCTCCGCCCGGCGGGCCCTGGCCGCCCAGGCCTCACCTGCCCGTAGGCCCGGGAGCCGCCCGCCGCCGCGAGGGTCCGTGTCGTGGGCCGGCAGGGCGCGAAAGTGCAGACGCCAGCGCGGGGGTCCGCCCGGAGGCCTGGACGGCGCGGCCGGGTGATGGTGGGCCCCTGTGCTGCCCCGGAGGAAGGGGACCCCCAGCCGACCGTACCGCCCGGCTGCCCCAGTGGGGCGTTTTGACCCCGTCCTAGGGGAGTTTGCCGGTCTCGGTTAAGTGACCTTAGGATGCAGGGGTTAAGGCTTTAGGCTCCCGCTCCTGGGGGGGCTCTGCCTGCGCTGGTGCAGAGAAAAGGACAGAAAGATGCTGTCCGAGCAAGCCCAAAAGTGGTTTCCGACCCACGTGCAGGTCACTGTGCTCCAAGCCAAAGATCTTAGGGCAAAAGGCAAAAGTGGCACCAATGACACGTACACTATAATTCAGCTGGGCAAGGAAAAGTACTCCACCTCTGTGGCAGAGAAAACCCTGGAGCCTGTCTGGAAGGAAGAGGCTTCTTTTGAGCTACCTGGATTGCTAATGCAGGGCAACCCAGAGAAATACATTCTTTTCCTCATAGTTATGCACAGGTCCCTGGTGGGCCTGGATAAGTTTCTAGGGCAGGTGGCAATCAATCTCAATGACATCTTTGAGGACAAACAAAGAAGGAGAACAGAGTAAGTTATGTCGTTTATTTCGAATTTGGGGGAGCTTAACTATAGCTTATTTATGGGTTTTCTGTTCTTGGGAATAATTTGTACACCTGGGCCACTGGTTTTGGACTGAAAGGTGACCCAGTTTTAAGCACCATATTTGCATGAATCTGAAGTAAAAATAGCCCTCATAATGCAACATTTTTAACTGCAGTCATTAGTGACCCATTACTCTCTCATTTCTGTTGGAGGTAAACTCTCGTTAAATAATTGAGTATTCGGCACTGGATTTTGCATAAATTAACGTTCTTTCCCTACTGTAAAGGGTGGATCACAGTGCTGACCAAATAAAACAACATACATGTAAATTGGTACCATCTTTAAACATGAGCGTTTTCCAGAAAACTAAATCTCCACGATGTCACATGTGTATGCATATGTGTGCTGAACTCTGTAGTTGTCCAAAGATAAATTTCCAAACTTAGAACTCACTGTTTTCATTTCAGCAGTGGAAACAGGATTGGCGTGTATGGTAGGTGTCTCTGCCAGTTTTTTAGGGGCGGTACATATTGATGGTCAGAAAACATTTTAAAAGTGTGTACAAACATCCTCAACCTTGAACACACTTTATCCTTTGAATATCCAGTATATTGGAGGTAGTGTATTATTTCAGAATGGTTCTGCAAAACCAGTGTGTAGACCATAAAAAAATGTTGTTAAAGACAATGATTGAACTCCTGTGATGAAATAATTTCATGACATTTTCCAGAAATATAACCTTTGCAATGACTTTCAAACTTAGGGTAGATACATTTTAATTTAAAAAATCATGATGTAAATTAACACTAGATCATTATGTCTTAATTGAAAAAGAGTTTTCAGAGCTGAAAAGTACTATGTTCTCACTTCTTTATACTTTAGTTATTTCTAGTCTGAGATTGATGGGAGGAATGAGAGAAAATATAAGTTGACTTTATAAACTTTGAAATGTGTTGTAACTTCAAATTTCATACTGTGTTTGTAGTACCTTTAATGTTAATTTCTTTTCTATATATCTTCCTACAAACTTCTCTTGGCGTTTTTTTGTTTTTAAAAGCTTTTTTCATTAGGTCTTTACCTAAGATTTAAATATGTAAGATAAAAGAGTAGCAAGATAAATACTAGGACTGCAAGAGGAAAAACAGTAAATATTTAAACTTATTGAGGAAATGTAAATATTTATGAAACAGGAGAAAAAGGTTTAAAAATATAGTTAAATACATATCAGTCATTTTAATAGAACTGTTTGGTACTTACAAAGTGACATTTGGTTTCCTCTGAGAAGTTCTTCAGCAAAATTTACAATAAAAAAATGGTAATTACCAAATATTTTATTTGAAATTGCCAATTTTGGATTACACTGTGTAATGCTTACAGTGTTTTAAATGTAAACTTTGAAGTATATTGTAACGTCAAATTTCATACTGTGTCTGCAGTACTTTTCATGTGAGTGGATGATATTTCCAGAACTCTGAAATACAAACTTTTTCAGGGAAAGTAGGCCTCCTTGTGACCCCGAAGATTCTAAGGATGAAGTCAGCTTGTAAAGTTTGTTTTTGTTTTACTCCGTGTCTTTGGCAGCATCACACTTGCAATAAATTTGGCTTTAAGCAACATACTAATATTGTAGTCTCCCTACTGAAAGTCTCTATTGGCTACTATGTACAATTGATTAAACCTCTTTTTGGGGGGAATGCTTTTAAATATTATCAACAGGACTGGTGATGTTATTGCATTCAAAGTGATTTTCCTATGTTATTAAATCCCTAACATTTTCTTCTTTGTGGATAAATGGGGACCACATAGTTGATGAGATACCTTTATTGGTAATATTTCTGGTTTTTTAATATATTTAATAGTTTCCTTTTCCAGCACAGCTGTACATGTGGTACTTTAAGAGACAGACTTGAGCCACCGGTGTATTGCAAGAAAGATATTTAATATTCTGCACAGCGCTGTACCTTGTCAGCATATTCCCAAGTGCTTTGTAGAAAAGTGGTATGGGCGAGGAAGGCTGCCAGCTGATTTTGGAGTCCCAGAAAACTGCTGGGTGTGACACTTTGTACTTCTGACACTGTGGACACAAGTAGTTACAGCTTGCTTTCCAGTTGTGTCATGGCAGGTGAAGCAGTGTGACAACTTAAACTAAGATTTTTACCTATGTTTGTTTCTTGAAATGAAATGTCTATGCTCCCTCCCACCCCCATTTAATGGGGAGGTGGGGGGAAGGGCCCGGGGCCAGAACACTTTGAGTTGGGCATGGAAAGAGAACTTCTGTATCTCCCACTTTAATGGGTGTCTGGGTTGGTTCTGGCAGGAGATTTAAGGGACTAATACAGTGTTTAATAATAGAATGGTAAAATTGTTCGTGCTGTTATGTAATATCTATTGATTTTTTTACTACATAAGTGGGTGATGTTGATTTTTTTTTTTTAATGCTCATGAAAAGTAATAACATCAGAGTCCCTGGAGTTAGGTGTGACTCCAGCACACGCAGCATTTAAGACCTGTGTGTGCATCTCTGTGTGCACCTGCGTCCTGGCCTCTGGCACCCTTCCTGCCAGTCTTGTCCCATTTCTGACCACACAGCACCAATTGCTTGGGAATATTTCCCACATGTGTGGTGGTTTTGAACATGGACCTGTGCCCACTAAAAATTGAACAGAGGCCATATACAGTTTAAATCCAGCACTCCAGAGGTGAAAAAAAAAGTCAGCATTAATCCTCTAAGCCTCAAACGCTGTGTCTTCATTTTATCTTTTTGAAGTCTGGGAAAACAAGTGCTATCTCTGGAATGATTCTTGGAGGTTTCATTAAGACTTCCTTTATCATTTTCAAATAAGGCAGTGAAAGTTATTTGTCATGGCAGTATTCCGACACTTACTTGCGTTTATTTCTTAAAGCTTTAGTGTTCCCACCAAAAAAACCAAAATAGTGTGCACGTGGACACAGAGTAGTAGAGTTGTAACGTGGTTGTTTTAAGAAAATAGTTATAAATAAATAAAGGTTTATTTTAGACGAGGCAAACTGCCTTTAAGGAGTCTGTACTCTAGCAATAGCGAACTGCTCTGCCTGTCTGGCCCTCATGTCTCCTGAGAAGTAGTGTCCTGTAACATATGACCAGTTGTGCATTGCTTAGCCTTATTAACATATGTGCTTCTTCAAGCATGAAAGAACTACTTTCATGCAGATGTTACCCATCAACTTGAGATGTTTTCCTTACTGACTTTAATCTGACTTAGGGAAGTTGCTTATTCTCTGTTCTTCAATTGCCTTATCTATGAAATAAGATTGTTGAACTAAATAATTTATCTGGTTTTATTTTTGTAATTCTGAGTTTTGATTATTTTCATCCCCTTCCATTTATTGACGATTGGTTTAATTTTTTCCAAAGATTTGCTTTGATTTGTTATGCATATAGGATTCTTTGTGCCTGGGTTTTTGTTTTATTTGTTAATTTTTGCAAAGTGCCTGCATCTATTTTCTGTATAACTTGAGCTATTAGAGGATTTCTGTAGTTACCAGCCATCAGAAGCATTTCTGTCCCATTGAAAGTAACTGTTTTTCAAAACTGAGTTAATAATAATAATTGATATGAAACTGTTTCATTTCCAAGCTTTTCTATCCTCAGTATCACAGTTACATAAGTTTGGCTATGAGCAATTCTCTTAATATTGTCTCCCTACAGATTTAATAAACTATTGTTGTCACTTCTTATTTTTAGTTCCCATGTCTTCACATTTCACTATTTGTCTCAAAAAGGGATTTTTTCAGTTTAGGGTCTCAGGTTAATGCTTTCTGTTATGCATTATTCTATTTTGAAAAGTTGTTTGAATTGCTCCAAGAATTCAAGAAAATATCTGTCGGTGTGTTACCTACTAGGATGCAGCTGGTATGTGATTATGTGCCAGTTTTCTCTCCTGTCCTGAAGGATGTGAATACCAGTCTTCCACTTGGTGTATAGTAAAGGAAAGCTTCTGGCACACCCTGTTGCTAACAGCCAGAGAAACAAGTAATGCAAAATTACATCAGAACTCCTCTGTAGCTAAGAAAACTTGCTATGCTTGATTAGAGCTGTATTTAAACAATAACCTGTCTGTAGGAATGAAGATTATGCTTCGTTGTTAAGTAATGTGAAAACGTTGTCAAAACTCTCTTCCAGGCTTGATTTTGCACTTTGGGCTGTTTGTCCTATAGAATGACCACTTGTGATACTGACAACTGGAGACTTTCTCTTGGATAAAAATACTGTAAACAGAACCAAAACAAACTTTACTGCCTTAGAGCTTTTAAAAGTGGGCATGTCATACATTGGAATGACTAAAATCAAATAATTTTTATTTGGTATTGTCTGGTTGTAATAGTAAATGAAGCAAATAGATTCTAAGAGGAAGCATTTATGCATTTTATTCATCATGTCTCTTCTTGCATTTTACTTATTTTGCATGTTTCATTCACGAAAGTTCTTTGATCCTTTTTATATCAATCTCAATTACATTCTTGCAATTTTCATGATTAGAAAATTATATTTGGTAGTCTTCAATATTAGTAAAATGCTTCTAATTTTCACAGAAGAAATATTTTGGACTGGAGACTAAATATTTTTTATTTCATTGTAATGTCATTATTGAAATGTGGTCATTATTTGTCATTTTCTTCTAGGCCTCAAAAATAGATTATGTTAATGAATTCTTTCAGAGTCTTTGAAATAATTAATGTTAAAATATGTTGTTAGGCCACTATTAAGACCTATCCCACATGGAAATATAGCAGTTATTATTGATAAGAATTTCTGAGGTTGATTTACAAGTCCTGAGAGAAAAGATTTATCTAAAGACCTTTCCAACATGTGGAAGACCTATTCTTTCAGTGTATGTCACATCAGAGAGATTATCAGCTTTGTAAATTAAGCAATGAATAAAACCAGAGTGCTCTGGCTGACGGGTTCTGATCCAGTCTTGCACTGCCTTGACGTGTAGTAGCTTTCCCTCAGTAGCTGTTTGTGTGTAAGTTAAGTGTCTTCTCATCATTACATGTTACAGCCCATTTTTTCCTTCTCTTTAAGGTGGTTTAGATTAGAATCCAAACAAGGAAAAAGAGCCAAAAACAGGGGTGAGATAAAAGTCAATATTCAATTTATGAGGAACAATATGACAGCAAGTATGTTTGACTTATCAATGAAGGACAAAACAAGATCTCCTTTTGCAAAATTAAAAGATAAGATGAAAGGCAGAAAAAATGATGGAACATTTTCTGATACGTCTTCGGCAATCATTCCAAGTTCTCACATACCTGATGCCAATACTGAATTTTCAAGTGGTGAGATACAGATGAAATCCAAACCAAAAAAGCCTTTCCTTTTGGGTCCTCAGCGACTCTCTTCAGCACATTCAATGTCTGATTTAACTGGGTCCCACATATCTTCTGAGAAACTGAAGTCTGGCACGATTGGTCAGACGCATCTTCTGGGACGCCAGATCGATTCCTTTGGAGCAGTTCCAGAAAGTGGTAAGTGACTTGTTCTTTCTAGTTGTGTGTCAGTAGCCTGAACTACCCTTTCAGTTCTTGACATTTAACTTGTAAAGTTAGGAAATAAAAATTGCTGTGTCCTGGTAGTATTTTCTGATTGTAGTCATCTGTTTCTTGATTGTCTGCTGTATTCCAAAATGATAAGCTCATTGAAGGTGGAACTCATCTGCATTCCAAAGTGTATTTATATTGTTAGATGATAATAAAAAAGAGTCCCAGTCTTTCTTCATGGCTTGGCTGTTTTTGTTTTTCTTTAACTCTTGTTTCTTCTTTTTTGAAGCCTGAAGCATAAATGAATATTCCATTTCATCAGAACATTCCTAGAAAAAAAAAAACCTTTTATGTTCAGAAGAAAGTAAATTTAATGCTGTTGATGAAAAAGTATCTTTGAGAATTTATAGCATCATGCAAAGCAGAAGCTGTGGTTTTGACATAACTTGCTTATGTGACTATTTGAACTGAATAAATTACTATTTGTCAAGCTATGTATTAATTGTTATTAGCCTACATACTTTAGACACATATACCTTAGCATCTTAAAGATTGTTTTCCTTGATTATTTTACAGGATAATACCTTTAAATAGCTAATTGCTCGCATTCTAAAAGCAGCAGTATGCACACAGAATGTGTCAAATAGTGTGATGTAATGTGTCACTGATTATGTACTAACTACAAAATTGTTTGCAGGAAGTCTCAAATCTCCACACAGAAGAACATTAAGCTTTGATACTTCTAAAATGAACCAACCTGACAGCAGTGTGGATGAAGGTGAACCCTCTTTCGGAAGACAAAACGACCCATTTACAAATGTGACTGCTTCATTACCCCAAAAATTTGCAACACTGCCAAGGAAGAAAAATCCATTTGAAGAAAGCAGTGAATCATGGGACAGCAGCATGAATTTATTTTCAAGACCAATTGAAGTAAGAAAAGAAAATAAAAGAGAGAAAAGGGAGAAAGTCAGCCTCTTTGAAAGAGTGACTGGAAAGAAAGATAGCCGGAGATCTGATAAACTTAACAATGGGGGATCCGATAGTCCGTGTGACTTGAAATCGCCCAATGCATTTAGTGAGAGTCGTCAGGGCTATTTTGATTATGAGTCGACTAATCCGTTTACAACAAAATACAGGGCTTCAAATATAATGCCATCTTCAAGGTAAGTGTAACATGGGGCAGTTGTGCTATTTTGGAAACCTTAGTAGATACCGCCTTTGAATACCTGGCTATTTTAAATGCTTTTTATATTACTTGAAAGGAAAAGTTCGTATTTTTATAATTAATTATGGGGCCTGGAAACATTGCATGCATCTTTGGAATTGATCTTAGAAGAATAAAAGATTCTTGATCCTTATCCTAGTCTATTTCTACTTAGGCCAGCCAGAAATGCACCAAAATTAACAGAACAGTATAATTTGCAGTGAGGTGTGGTGAGAGTGACCCACCAGTGGGTGTTCAGGTTTAGGTAATACGTTATGTTTCTAGATACAATTTTCCAGGGATTAGTTCCTAGATCAGTGCACCACTAGTGGCCTGTGGACTGCTTTAGGAAATACCAGTTTCAGTTAAGTGTCAGTGGTTTTTATAGGAGGTGGTAACTATCCTTATTAAATGGCTAGAGGTATGCGGTTTCTTTGTTTGAATATTTATTGGAATTCAGTGATCCCTGTGGCTATTCTGAGTGCATGAAAGAGTATCTCTGATGCTTTATAGGTATAATCGCTATTATGATAAAGATTAGATTTTTAAAATGAGTTTTTTGTTATGGTATATTTCTTATTCCTCTAATACAAAGTCGAACTATGTACATTTCAATAAAATTATGGCCTTTGCAGAAGTGAAAGGTGGGATAGTTGATTAAAGCAAAGAATTTGCAGAGAATCAAGCAAAGAATTAGAGTATTAGAATCTCAAGGAATTACAGAAGAGGATGAGAGGAAGCTTGCCTTGTGGCTCAGGAGTTTTTCCTCCAGGAGTTAATGTGTAGTCAACAGACCTGACCTGCGAATCCTGGCCTAGTAGCTCTGGCTCTCTAAATCTCAGCAAATCTGTCTTTGAAACAAGGAAAATAATAACCTACTTGCCAGGACTGGGTGACAATAAGTGATGAGGTACATGGTACAGAGCCCAGCCCCTGACAGGGAACTCAGATGGTGACTGCTATTAATATTTTGCATGGTGTCATGTCATCTTTTATTCAAAACAGTGCTTTGTTTTTTCCCTACTACAAACAGATTATTATATTAACAAATTATCCTTTTAGCTGTGCTCTCCCACTTCTCTTCTAATTTCTTAATGACATGTTAAAACATGCATTTACATTTTTCAAAGGGAAGTGTGTGTTTCTTTTGTTTCTTTTATCAGTGGGTATTTGCTATGGCTTTAGAAATTTTCGGTTTTATTGACAGAGTATGTACCAAAGAAATACATTTTTATCATGTGATATTAATATTTTATTGAAAAAATCCATAGTTTTGATACACTTCAAATATTTTATTTTGATGTTTTACATAGTGTACTTCACATTTTGCATTTTTTAAGCCCTAGGTCACAGAGGTAAGTAGAAATTTATTTGTTTTTACTGAAGTTTTAAGATTACAAACTCTGAGATAACTCCAGATTGACTCTAAAACTATATAAATTACCCAAAGAAAAGCAAGAAAACTTGAAGGAAAATAGTGTTGCTGAAAATTGAGGCAGAATATGAAAATAAGTTTCTGGTCTTTAATCATTGTGTATTTATGTGGGTTATTTACGTGGACTTCCCTGAGTAGTGAGTGTGGTGTTTTGCCAGATTTAGGTTTTATTTTGGGGTAATTTCAATATTAATGTTCTATCAAAATTAGAACATGCATATATATGTTCTATGTGTATATGAACACATATATGTATATGATTATATATGTTCTATATGTATATATGTTCTCTATATCATGGAATAATTGCATAAACAATGGGCTTTTTAATTTAAGGTTCCCTTTTTATATTCATGAGATGCAAGATGAAGGACAGAAACATTTTTAGATTCCTGGCAAGTTATGCCCCCTTTTTGTATGTCAAACCATCTTTGTAGTAAATGTCAGACATTTGTGGTAGAGAGGTAGTTTTAATTAATCGTAAAGAAAGAAGTACTGTATATAAGTAGATCTGGGAAGGGAATGCAGTTCCTACTTTTGGAAGACAGCTCTCTCGTGAACTTGTAAAGCGATAGTGAAGGTTGTTTAGTAACAGTGTATTTCTGCTCCCTCAGTTTTATGGTACGCCTTACATTTCCAATATTAACAGCCACATGAATTGTGCTTTTGAAGCTCGAGACGCACATCACTAGGGCAAGTGCTGTGCGTTGTTTTTCTCCCAGTAGTGATAAATAGATCTCTTTAAAGCATGTCCTGGACTCTTGTGACCAGTGTTTGTGAGAATGCTGAGCAAAGTCAGACTGAAATGTAAGCCGTGGAACCGATTTTGTTGCCTGAGCGTGAACTGGCTCACCTGGGGCTGCAGGTGCACAGGAACCAGATTATCACCCTCTGAGTGAAGAATGTGCGATTAAACTAGAGAATTGCCTTTATGCCAAAAAATATTAAGTACTAAGGAATACTTTCTTATAAATGAGGGCTTTAATGTTTTAATGTGCATGAAGTCCACCTGAAGAAATTGTAAATCATAAAAGTGTTGTATTTTGCTTCTGTTCTTGGAATAGGTCCCATAGTCTTGCATAAGCCAGTAAAGGAAACAAATTATGGTTTTTGTTGGGTTGCTTAAACAAAGAACAGGGCCCTTTGAAATAACTTTTCTCCGTACTTTCTACTCCATGGTCTCCTTCCTCTTGCCTGCCCCTCTCCTTGGAACTTTTCTTCCACCTGCAGGGAGAGGTCCCTTTTAGGCAGCATTTTCTTACCTAAGTCTTACTTTATGGAGCCCTGGCATCATTCACTTGTGGCCCAGTGGCCTTTTACTCTCCCATGGCCATGAACAACGTGAGGGCAGAGCTTGCATTTCATTCACCTTTCTGCCCTCAGTCTCCAGCTTGATACCAGCTAGGTGGTGGCTGTCAGGAAAACATTGTTTGAGTAAATGAACCCAGTGTAGCAGACCAGTTTCCTAAAATTCTACTTTCATCCCATTAGACTTCTGCTTCAAGCCTAGCGTGGACTGTGAAGAGCTCTCTAGAAGACTGAAAAACAGATCCAGAAAGGTCAATCTGTGCATAGCACGTTTCTGGAGTTTATTAAGAAATCTGTATTAATTACTATTGTAATAAACAACTTCAGATCTCAGTGGCTTGTCACATAAAAATATTTTGTGCCTTATGACAGTCTAGTTTATTGAGTTGGGGAGAAGTGGATGCTCTGATCCACGCAGTCATTCAGGAACCAGGTTTCTTCCTTCTTATGGTGGCGTCATGCAGCAGGGAGAGTGGCAATCCCTTTCCAGCTGTCCTTATGTGCCAGGCCTACTGGCGGACCGCATTACCGCCCCCAGCTCTGTGCTGTCCCAGTCTCTGTGCAGCCTGTGGAAAAATAGGATTCAGTTAGGACCTAGAGAAAACTGCACTGGGGGTGGGGAGGATAAGTACTGTGGACCCCACTTCTGAGAAGAGAGATTATTGTGTAATTCTTGGCTTGCTGCAAACCCCCTGTGGTTGTAATTCTTGTAATTTTCAGGAAAACATTTGAGTATTGAGTTGTGTTTGAATTTTCTGCTACTCTTGCTTTTTAAAAATTACAAATCATAGGTAGTTTACTATCATCATTATTAACTAATTTTCTATATAGTTAACCCAGCAAGTTATTAAGTCATTTTTTTGCATCAACAGTAAATAATTTTTCAAAGCAAACATACTAGATGTGTTCTAGACCATTTTCAGTTCTTCTGTAACTTAACCAAACTTCTTTTTCCACTGGAAAGTGGAAGTGGGGGGTAGGGACTTCCAAATTCTAAATTTCTTTTTTTTACAAAATATACAGCTAGAGCCTTCAGTTAAGTGAGGACATGTGACCACGTTTGGGCTCACTAAAGAGTTAGTGGAAGAGGTATATACCACTTCCGGCTGTGGGCTTGAAAGTGACAGCCTCCCATACTGTCCCCCTAAGTGGCCTCTCTTCCTCCAGACCAGGCTGACTCGGCTTGTGGACCTAATCTAGCTTGCTGCCAATTTTTGTAAATAATATTTTATTGGAACGCAGCCTACCCTTTTGTTTATGGCTGCTTTTTGCTGTAATGGTAGAGTTGAGACTGGATGGTCTGCGAAACCAAAGATACTTATTATTTTATGCCTTTACAAAATGGCTTACTGAACCAACCATGTTTTAGCTAAATGGAGACTCCTGACAAGGATGAGAAGAAACCTTCGCTCTGAGTGCATGAGGCAGACCACTTAACCAAGAGTACCTGATTGAACTGTGTCACTGTACTTTCTGCATTTATGTAGGAGCACTTAGCACTGTTCTTAAACACTTAGGTCTCCTGTGCCATATACACAATACCTTTTATTCTGTTTAAGAAAGCCTAGTTCAAAAACAAAACTTAAAAACCACTGGTTAGCAATACCAAATGTAAACTCTTATTTCCCCTTTTTTTCTTTCTAATTTTCAAGGCTTATATTCTTGTATTTTCTTTACTATGCAACTTTTCCTCACCAGTCTGTCCACATAAGTTAATTTCCCTACTGCTTCTCTTTCTCTGAGGCCCTTGTAAGCATTGCTAAGCGTGTGTCTTGACTCAGCCACGGAGTATGCACTTATTTCTGAGTAGCTCCAGCCTTTTCTCATTGATACTAAACTCTCATTCTTTTTGATTAATAACATGGTGTATCCTTTCTCTGAATTTCCACTGGTCCAGAGCACAGTGGCTACATGATGGTTATGTGTCTAGGTCTTAGTCTCCTTGAGTAGTCTGTATATGATTCTTAACAGTTGTGCTGAATCGAGTCTTCTTTTTTGGGTGCCCCTCAGCATCTCAATCAGTGTGTGTCCCAAGTGCTGATCAAGGGCTTCTGGAGATTTTTTTAAATGATAGTTTGTCGGGGCCCACCGCAGCCTGAATTAAAATCTTTGGTGAATGGGCCGGGAAATAAACATCAGTATTTTAAAAAATTCTCAGTCAAGTTTAAAACTTGTTGTTCTAAATTCTGCCATCTGTTTCATAGGAGCTCAGTAATTCTTGATGAATAGGAGTCAGGAGTTAGTTGTGCTGGTAACAATACATAGTTGAATAGACAACTTAGTCACATTATTTACTTACAGGCCTTAAGTCAGAGGGCACAGTAGGGAGATGAATGTGACTAAAACATTTGGAGAGAAATATGAGGTTTGGCAGAACAGCTAAGGAGCATTTAAATTATAGTAGGCACTGAAGACCAGGCAGACCTCTCTGACTCTTTGGCATCTGTGGCTGAATTGTTTCTCAGGATTCAGGTGAAACCTCGGCGTGAGTGGTGATGAACTATAGTAGAAAAATCAACTGTATTTGTATGCTTCCTCCAGTAAATTGAAGAGAAACTCTGATACATAGTCTTCTAAGGTTCCATAGAAGACTTGCAGACTGAAAAAAATCCACCCAACTAAAGAAATTCATTAAAATAAGGAAAAAGTTTATTGTCTATGCCCTATTCTAAAATTAAAAACACAGCCAGCAGTCTAAGTGTGTTGTATATGATGAGCTAATGTTGTTTGATGTGGGAGGAGCAGTTCGTTAAAAACAAGAGTTCTAGGGAGATATTTTTAACCAGAGAATTTTGTTTTGGGAACATCCTATTTGTGACTTGCAACAGAGACCACACTCCCCTTTCATTCTTTCCTGCAGTACTGTAGTCGTCAGTATGGTGAAGCACACTCTGGGTTACTGTGTGGTGACTCAGTGGTATGTTTATAATACTATCCCAGTGTTACTGCTTTTAGGAGAGCTTATATGCACACATTTCCATTTGCAGTGTTTGCTGTGGGGCAGCCCAGTGGCTGGCCAGCTGATGAACTTAGGCCCGGTAGTTGTGTTCTGCGGACAGCACAGAGATAGTTATCAAAGACCAGAACCTCATATTCAAACCACTGACACTTTATAACTGTGCGCCAGCGCACCTTTGACTTTGGGGGTCAAGCTGACCTACGTGACCTGCTTCCTCTTTCCTTCCTTCCTTACAGGCAGTTCATGTCTGCAGTTGTATCACACCTTTCTTAGATGCTACAAAAAATTGGTTGCCTAGAATGTTTAATTATAGTTCTAATTTTTCACAAATCAAAAATCACCATAGGCCCACTATATGACTGTTATTATGAAGTTGTATACCTTGTCCATAAAGAAAAAGATAGACTGTTTATTGTAGGCTTACATTTTGATTTTAAAAAGTTATAGTAAACAAATGATCATAAAGAAAAGGTCCTAGTCGTAGTTTTAAATGCCCCTTATGGACATTTATTTTTTTTCCTGTGTAAGTTTAAAGCTCAGTCTTAGGCATAATAAGTGTTAACTTGCTTAAGGGTCGTTTTATGGCAATACTTACTTTTCCTTTATATGTACCTAATATTAAAGGTAATGTGTTATTTTGGCAGGCTATAAATCTCTTACACAGCTGAAAATCTGTATCCTCATTTATGAGACAGAAAACAAAAACTTTTGAGATGATTTTCAGGACCATTAATCCATTAGTGCCCAGGGATTTACAGAATGTATCCAATGGAACAATGACTGGGAGCATGGAATATGCAATGTGATTAGTTCCCTTAACGCTAACTAGAACTTTTAGGCTTAACTCCCCAGATACTACTTGAAACTTTTTTACCCTTTGTCATCCTAATACTCATTATAATAGCTCCCATTAATTGGTACCTCTCCCAATGGGTTAATTTGCAGATACCAACCATGCCATCCTTTTGCTCCCTCACTAATGCAAATTGATATTTATAGACTTCAAAATTGAAAACAATAAAAGCTCTGTAATAAAAAAAAGACAAACTTTGCTAAGTTGTTATTATTTTTATTTTGAGCTGAGAGATTGAGATGCATAGATTCTATGAGAGAAGAAAACAAGCCAAAAAAAAAAAAAAATCCAGAAAAACTACTGTAGGCTAATAAACTGATGTGAAAATTTCTCAATTTACAGCACTTGACAGGTGCTAAAAGAAAAGCATCTTTAATTTTAATGTGTTGTTAGGACCTCTTTAGAGAGACTGTACAAGTTATTAACAAGGTCCTCTGAGACAGGAGACGGGTAATTAACAAGACCTATGGAGATATAGTTTAGGTAATTAACGAGCTCTTAGGCACTGGACACAGGATAACACAGCGAGTCCAATAGTTAAAGAGAACAGGTTGTTGTGATATGATGGAATACAAGATGTGGTATATAAGTCCTCTTGAGGTTCCAGATAGGAGAGTATTAAAGATTATATTCTACTGATTCCAGTGCACTCATTTCTGTTAAATCAGTGTTTAAATTTTTGGTTTAACTTTGAAGATAGACGTGAGAGTTATTTCTTTGTAAAGCCAAGAATCAGCAAAACTTGTCATGTGTCAAATAACAATCTTTACTAATTGCCACTAATAAACTTGTATATTTTGAGAAAAATACATACATTTTATGATTCTAAATTTGCAAAATAATACATTAGTCTGTTTCTTTTTAACTGGTGACCTGTAAAATTGGCCATTCCAAATGAAGGGTGGCCCCTTTATTCACTGTAATGCTGTCTACATTTGACCCAGAGGTGCCCGCCCTCCCCCAGCTTGGGCACAGCTCTCTCCAGTCTTGCTCCTGTGCTACTTTTTAAGTCTGATATTTGTTCGGCATTACCAATTTTAAATATTCGCCCTAGTTATTTCCTGTGTAAATTTGAAATTGTGGAGACAAATTGCATTTTGAGTCAAAAATTCCCACATTTAGCAAACCTTTATTATAAACATCCTATTCTCTGAAGATAAAGAATATAAAAACCTTGCAATTTTCCTAATTCGTTCCATTGCCTCCTTGATGTGATTTTTTTTTTTCCCACCAAGATGATTTTTTTTTCCCCCAGATCTCAGATCTGATGATCAAATGATATTTTCCTTTTGCTATTTTTGGAATACTTACTGTATGCAAGGAAATCAGAAGTTTCTAAGATAAAAATCTGCTCTTAGAGCCCACAGAAATGAGCATATAAATATCAGGTCAGAATAACATGCTGAGGACTGGCCATTGACCAGGCATTGGGGAACCATGAACAGTTTTTAAGTTGGATTGTGATATGATCAAAGTAGGGAGATTGGTGGTTGGGGACAGCGTGGGAAGGTGGAGGGGAAGGACTCGGGGCAGGAAAACTAGTTTGGAAGTTGTACTTGTTGAGGTGAGTTGATGGAGGTCATATAGCAGTGAGGATAAAAAAGAAAGGAACAGTTCTGAAAAGTATTTTCTAGGCTAAAATAGAAACGGTTAGGCAAGTCTGTCTGTCTGTCTCTGTTTCTGTGTGTGTGTGTTGGGGTCGGGGGTGGTTAGGTAAAGGGGTTGGTAAAGGAAAGGAAATGAGGATTATTCCAGTGACGAATCTTCATTGGTGCTTTAAATTTAATGAAACACAGTATTGTAAAAATTGTATTGCATCAATGTCAAGAATATAGTCAGTCAAACTTGGCATTTTTGTCTTGATGTCTACTTCTGTTGTTGTTTTTATGAGGTGTACTACCTTGTTTTAGATACTTTTTAAAGAGACTAGCAATTATATGCTTTAAGTTGTACAAAGACAAACAAGTTAGTATCAAAAAAGCATGTTAGTAACAGTTCTCAAGTTTGTTTTTGAATATCTAAACATCCTTCAGTTTCTTTGAATGTAAGAATGTAAGTTTTTGTAACTGCTTATGGGTTTATGTCTTTAAAGTATGTTTACATTGACATTGTCCTCAGTATATGTATTTCTCTTCAGTGGTTTTGGCTTTACTCAGTTTTGACTCAGTTGGGCCCCCACCCTCCCCCTTTTGTTAGTTTTTCACTAAGAACATTACTTGTTTCTTTTCTACTTAACCCTTCTCTATGTTCTACTTTTCCAAGCTTCTTGCTTCTATGTAGAGAACACTTACTCTTAGGTCACTGTAATCAAGTCACACTGTGATGTGTATTACTTCCCCCATGACAATAAAACTTTGAGTTTTGAAATACAGGTTCTATATATTTACTCTATGGTGGTAGTGATACCTGTGGCTAGGATGTTTAATGTCTACTTGCTGGCAAACAGACATTAAAGAAATGGGTTTTCTTAATGGTTTTCCTTATAATTAGTTTCTAAGACTATTAATTTCCACAGAGTTGGCATTTGTCTCCTTGAACTTAATGTAAATGATAGATTACTATTTGATCTACATGCTATATGTAATATATGATATACTATGTAAATGTACCAAATATATGTTAATATATACCAATGTATATATAGTTGGTATATATGTGTGGTGTAAATATATGTGGTATATATACTAATGTATATATACCAAAGTAATATATAATTGGTCGATATTAGCTTTGTCACACATCAAATAAAATTGCTTTTATGCATTTCATGTGCTTATTTTAACCTAGAAATCTCCCTAATAAAAATGCTGTCTCTTAAATAGCAGTTATATGAGTTAGCTTGACTTTCTTAGAGTAATACAATTCAAACTCATTTTTTAAAATTGTTTTAAGAAGTATGTATGTATGTTCTTACTGGGGTGCGTTGAAAATAGAGGACTGAAGTGTTACCAGCCACACCATCTAGACAGAGAGATGTAAGCAATGGCATATTCAAAGCATAATAAACTGTATTAAACAGTTTACTGTGGAAAGGTAGGAACAGTGTGCTGGAAATCAGGAAGTGCTTCTTCAAGGACGAGGCCTTTGACCTTGTTCTTGACCATGGATCATGAGCTTCTAAGGTCTGTGATTAAGTAAACCGTTATTCTAATTAGTAGGTAGCAAGAAAACTCATTTAGAAATGGTTAGAGGCTTTTTGAAGGAGTATATTATAAATAGTCACTTTATACTATTACAAACCAAAATCTTAGTAATTTTACCATTTTTCTCCTAGTTGGAATCTTGGAGCTGTGCTCCAGGTCTTTCTTCCCTGACTGGTAGGTTCCTGAGGGGTGTGTTTGCCACTTTAGGTTACCAGGCAGCCAATTAGTGAGTGCCCTGCAGCAGCTCTGCATGAAGTATAATGACCTCTTTGTTATGGAGCCTGGGATGGGAGTGAGGATGTTCAGGTTAATGGCATATTTTGTTTACTTGAGGTGTGCAGTATATTTGTTTCATACAGATATTTTCACTTTCACAAAGAAATTAAAGGTCCCAAATAAATTAAACATGGAAATGCTGCTGAACGTAATTTAGTATTTGATTCATAATGTATATTTGTTTAACTTATATCATCCAAGGGTTTTGCAGAGTAACATGGAAAGATGAACATGGTGGCAGTGGAATGTTCTGCAGGGAATGTAGGGTATTTACTTCATCTCAGTTCAGGACTCAAGAGTGGGTTTGAGTGTGTTGAATATCCTGTGCCCTTACCTAAGGTTTCTAAGGCTCATTTGTTTTCGACTGTAAAATGGGGGAAGGGCCTTGGTGCTGCGAGGAGGTCAAGGACAGTACTGCACTGCAAGTGAGATGCCCAGAGTGGCAGCTGCCACGCCTGAGCCTAGAAGTGGGGGCTTTGCTAGGGTCTTACACCACACCTGCAGAGTATGTAACAGCTGCTTTAAATAAATTAGGTTATTTCCAAGTAATAATGTAGTTTCAACCAAAAAATCCTAGATGAAGGTGTTAGGAACTTGGGTTTTTCACTGACATACATTTGTCAAAACAAACTTGATACTTTTTCTAGTTCTTTCAAGATGTATGTTCAGTGATATCTCCCATTAAATAAACCAATTGAATTTTAGTAAAAGTATTCCATGTATTACTTAGAAAATTAATTTTATTATTTTATAAGGCAAACTCATAATCAAGGTTGTTGTAAAATCTGGTGCTTAGAGATTTGTGTATCTCAGTCGTAAGAACAGCACAGGGTAGACATCTTAGCTTTCATGCACAATGGATATTTCTAGACTCACCACAGAGCTCAGACTAAATTATTAAAGAAAGCAGTTGACCTCACCTAGTAGGAAGGATAAATACTTTTTGTGGAAAACTCCTCAGAATATTGCAGAAAGCCCTTTGGGGAAAGGGTCCCTGCCTTAGGAGACTCACATAAGCACTAGCATCTATCCTTTCTAACCAAGAGTTGGAGGTTGGCTGCTTTATTTCTCTGTCCATGAAAGTACCTTCTTTTCTTTGTTTTTCATCAAAAGTATGGGATTAATCCAACTGCAGTCTTCACTCAAGCAAAGTTCTTTAATAAATATTAATTGTATTTCTAATGTTCTGTCATTCTGATTTGAAAAAAAATTCCACATTTAATGGAAAAAATAACATGTAATCAAAATTTTAAGATATTTTGGGGTCTTTGTCAATTTGAGGAATGTTGTACTTACAGAGATGGGTAGGTCCTTATAATGTCTTCTTGTGCCTTCCATCTTTTAGACGGTACGTACACAAAAACGTTTGTTGTAGAACAATGGATAATAAGAAACGGACAAAAATCCACCTGAACATTTAAGGTCCATTTGAGATGTCAAGGAAATTCTATGCTTGTTGCTGATTTATTCTCATGCATTAAGGGTATTAAAGAGAAGCTTAGCTTTAAAGGAAAGGAGAACTTTTGGGCCGTAGGGCCTAATGTTTAGAAATTTGGGAATTATTTGATTGACTGATATTTCTTTCTTCACCAGCATAAAATAGTAAAGTTAACTTGATTATTATATTCTTGATGAATATTAAATTCTTTCATAGATATCTATGAAATTTTAGGCCTTCACCACGTATTACCATTCATTGTAGACAAACAACTAGATCTGAATTTGCTGTCCATGATTTTTGGTGTCACTGACCACAGGTTTTAATTGCCTTGCCTGTGAGATCTCTTAAAAATTTCCTGTGAGAATATCAATAAGTAAATTGCTGTTAATCCCCATAGACATGTATGCCTTGGGTTCTGTTTTTCCACCCAGATATTTCTGGTACATGGCCAGTCCCAGGAGAGAGAGTGTAGTATTTTAATTTATGATGTCATTAATTTGATTTGGTACTGGGTTCTTTGCTTTTTCTAAGATGAAAGAAAAAAACCAGTGGTGGGTTGTGCCTTGCCTCTTACGCTTTATTTGCATGTGTAATCAGCAGGACTGAATTGCGCTAAAGGTGTGTTTGCTGGTGGAATCTCTCTTGGGACTCTTCATTTTTTAGGACTTTTATGAAGAAAATCATTAAAGAATGCTTCTTTAAGTCTGATACAAATCTCTAAACGAGAATGTCTGTTTTCAGGATTTACTAGAAAAATCTCATTTTAATCTGTTATATGGTCAGATACATACATTGGTAAACCTAACGTGTATTAGATAAACTGGCAGTTGAATTGATTTTATTGTAAGTCTCAATTTGAAACTTACTTTAATTCATTTTGGCATTGTAGGTTTTAGAATAATTCTGAAAAAAATGGAACTAAAAAATCTTTTCACTTATACAGTCAGCTCTAGATATAAGTAATCTTTGTTATTCAGGAAAAACTATTTCCTCTGTCCTTTGGGGACTTGATATCTTGTTGCTAAAATTTATATTGAACTACCATTGATTGGCTCAATGAACTTTTAGCCCAGTTTTTACAAAATTTTATTAAGCACCAGCTATTAATCTTTCAACATACATTTATTAAGCATCTGCCATGCCCTCAGCTCTGATGCTAGAACCAAAAAGATTAATGAAATGTGGTTCTTTCCTTCAAGTAGCTTATAGAAGTAAGGGGTTGGGAATTCAAGGATTAAATTGGAAATTTTTATATCACTTATTTTATTTTATATTTACTTTAAAAGACTTTTTAAAAGAGTAGTTTAGGTTACAGCCACTTTGAGTGGAAGGGGCAGAGACTTCCCATGTACTGCCCTGTCCTCACGCGTGCTTGACCTCCTCCACCAGTTACCAGCGGCTCCGAGAGTGGTACATTTTTAGAATTGATGCACTACACCCACTACCATATCACTCAGAGTTGGCTTTAGGGTTCAGCTGGGTATTCTGTGGGTCCTGATGTGTCCACCATTACGACATCATACAGAGTATTTTCAGTGCCGTAAGAATCATGCATTCTGCTTGTTCATCCCTTTCTTTCTGCAACCCCTGGCAGCCACCAAGCTTTTAACTGTCTCTGTAGTTTTGTTCTTTCTGGAATGTCTAGTAATTGGAACCATACAGTACGTGGGCTTTTCAGATAGGCTTCTTTCACTTAGTAATAACTGTTTAAGGTCCCTCATGTTTTTTCAGGGCTTGATCGCCCATTTCTTTTTTAGCACTTGCTAATATTCCCCTGTCTATACCCCTGCACCACAGTTTATTTATCAAGTCTCCTACCAAAGGGCATGTTGGCTGCTTCCAAGTATTGTCAATTTTGAATAAGGCTGCTATAAACATTTGTCTACAGGTTTTTGTGTCAGTGTTTTCAACTTCTTTGGGTAAATTCCTGGAGTGTGATTACTGGATCCTGCACTAAGTTTAGTTTTGCAAAAAATCACTACACTGTTTTCCAAAATGGCTGCACCACTCTGCCTTCCTACCAGCAACGAGCAAGCGCTTTTGTTGCCCCACGCTCTCAGTGTCGACAGTGCTCTGGGTGGGGCCTTTCTGACAGGTGTGACGGGTCATGTTGTTTTAATTTGCATCTCTTTGATGACATGTGATGCGGAGCATCTTTTCATATGCTTGTCATCTGTGTGTCGCCTTCGGTAAGGTGTTTGTTGGAATCCTTGACTCAGTTTTTAATTGGGTTGTCTTCTTATTGCTGAGTTTTAAGAGTTTTTTTTGTGTGTTTTGGATAACAATCCTTTATTGGGTCTTTTACAAATATTTTCTCCTAGTCTGTGACTTGTCTTTTCATTCCCTTGATAGTGTTTTTGCAAAGCAGAAATGTTTAGTTAATGAAATATGTATCTTATTCTTTCTTTCATGGATTATGACTTTGGTCTAAAAAATTGCCACCAAATCCAAAGTCATCAAGATTTTCTCCTGTGCTATCTTCTAGGAATTTTATGTTGTGTTCATTTAGGTCTGTGACCCCTTTTGAGTTCATTTTTTGTGAAAGTTCTGAGGTCTGTATCTAGATTCAAAGACCTTGTATTTGAGTACTATGTTGCATACAAAACATTTTCGTATCCATTTATTTTAAACCCTAATTCTTTGAAGTAGGTGATGGAATTTTCTATAGCTCAGTTAAAGAAAATAGGAAATGCAGAACAGCTAAATAGGTTGTACTTGGGTGCTCGGTGGTGCTCGGCAAGAAGTCTGGGAAGATTATTGAGTCAAACCCAGTTGGCTTTGGAAGCCATCCTAAGAATTTTTGCTATTATTTAGGTGGAAGTTAGAGGTCAGAAGTTGTTTGACAGGTGAATAATGAGGTTCGACTTGAATGCTAGTACTGTGTACCCAGCTGTGTAGTATGGGCTGGGGTGGATGGCAGAGGTGGGGGTGAGACAGTTGCAGTCATCCAGGCTGGTGGTTGTTAGCTCTTGTGCTCAGAAGAGTGGCAATGAAAATCAGCAGTGTGGAAGCAGTGAGCTCTGGGTCCAGAATAGGATGGGGAGAATCTGGCAACTTATTTAGGAGGCCTGCAAGCGGGAGGCAGAGTCTTTGAAGCGTCACCTGTGGTGACCAGGAGTTGTTCTAGGAGGACAGTCAGACAGCTGCTAATAAAAAGACCTGGGACTACGAGGTACAGGTGGGCTGTCCAGTCCCAGACTCACCGTGGTCTTACACAGGAGATGGGGGCACAGGTTTCGCTTCAGCAGTTCATCTAATACGGGTTGGGGGGGAGCAGAATGCGAAGTCGCTAAGGTAGCAGGAGAAAGGTCTGAAAATGACACCCAATGTCTTCCCAGCGCAGGTGAAAAGAGGATGATGGTGAGGGAGGGGAGCCATGGAAGCAAAGGCGCAAGTCCACGTGACTCGCTCTCACAAAGAGACAGTCTCAGGAAAGTCACTGGAACTGAGAGGTTGAAGAGAACCAGCCTGTCGTGTGGGAAACAGTGCGCTGGGGACCTTCAGGGAGGAAGCAGAGTGTTGGTGATGGGGGAGGTGATTCAGGTTATAGGATCTAAGGGAGGACAGTCAACCGATGGTTGCCTGGGAGAGCTTCGAAGATTGACAAAATCAAAAAAAGGTCAAATGGTGAAATGTCCAAGGGAGACTGGGCTGTGGGAGGTGCTTGAACACACAGGGGTCTGGAGACAGTGGGGATGGCCTCGGTCCTTCAGGTGTGCAGGTGTGGAGGGAGCGGGGCAGTGAGCTGGCCAGCTGTGGTCGCCAGGCTCTGAGCTCTTGCTGACCACCGCTCCTTGGGAATCGTGTCTAGAGAAAGTCTTTTTGTGCAAATGCGTTATAGACTGTGAGGCAGACTATGAAGGTGAGGTGGGTTATTGTAAGTCACTTAGGCACTTACAACGTTTCAAAACTGTATGTGCAACAGTCTATAATAATGCAAGTCTAGATTGAAAATAATTTTGGATATAAGTATCCAGCTCTGTGAATGCAAAAAGTGTCATTATTTACAAAGTAGGAGACTATATTTTGAGAGGGGAAGAAATCATTAAAAGTAGTTATAGAACATTAGTCAAATGGGAGGAAAAGTAGAAAATTGATGTAATAATCAAGCTATGTTGTATTTTTTTGTTCTTTCTAATAGAGGAACAGAATAAGGCTCTGTCCTTAACAATTTTAAATGAAGCCAAGAGTTTATTACACTGTATGTTTTTACATTGAATATTCTTATGTTTTATATATTCTCACATCAGAACAGGAAACAGGTGACAGACACAAAGCAGACCTTTGGAGAAAGCTGTGTGAAGAGAGCATGTGCAGAGGGTTCTCAGGTCAAGGACACCAAGGAGGTCTGGTGTGGCACCAGGGGCCCGCGCGTGTCTAGTTGGCCTGCTCTGGTCAGGTGTGAAGCTGCAGCTTCCCAGCAGCTGGGGCTGTTTGTGGAGAAGCTGATCTGCATCTGCAGTGTGGCGGGGGGCCTGAGAGGCGCAGGCTTGTTTGGGCGAATGAGTACCCGGCCTCCCCTCTTTCTCCCGGACAGTCTAAGGCTCACTGGGACTCTCGGTCATTTCTCAGAAGACTCCAAGGCAGCTATGAGCTGTCTCCTGCGCTTTGTGTGGCTTTAGGGCTCATGAGCAGGCATCGTGGGCTGCAGAGGCCTTTGTTTGAATACTGACTCTCACTTCGTAGCTGTCTGCTTGGAATAAGCCTCCTAACTTCTCTGCCTGTTTCTGCTTCTGCAAGTGGACCTGAACTGAGCCCTCCCCTCAGAGCAGTTGGAGGAATCAGTGAGCTAATGGGAAGTGCCCAGGAAGGCCCGACCACAGCTCTAGCCGTGACTGCCTGGGTATTGGCCTCCTGTTGCTCTGCAGTGTCCTTGCTGCACTGTGTGTGGGCATTTTTCTTTTCCTCTTTTCAGACTCATTCAAGGTTTTCTGTTGTTATAGTTCTCAGTTTATAGCCCCCTTCCATCTGCACTTCTTACCAAAACTTCCTGAGCCCACTCTCAGTTAAATGAAAGTTATACTCTTCTTTGAAAATAATTCAGGTCAGGAGTCCTTCTGTGATAGTTCAGTTATTCTCCTGTCCTAAATACAAGATTTTTGGATGGCATCTGAGGTGAAAGTTACTCCCCTGCCCCCTCCCCCTCTCTGCCTCCTCCCAGTGAGGTGAGCACCTCGTGGACTTACAGAGAACCTGACTTCACTCACTAAACACAAAGTGGGAGGCAGTTTCGACCAAAGCAGACTCAGCTCTGTCGGCAGCGTGGGCTTGCAGAGGTTGTGGGCGCTGTGAAGGATACTGGCTTGAAGTGCTCCCGAGGAGCTTCAGGTATCGTCACGTGATCGCTCCCGGAAAGTTAAACCCTGCAGCCAGGGATTTACACAGCGTGCAGCTGTCTCCTGCTAACGAAACAGTCGCCTTTTACTGGAGCTTTGTCCTTTCGTGGGGTTTTTGTCTTGACAGTCACTTCATGCTCTTTCTGCTCTCAGTGTGTCTTTCCCCTTCTTCCGTGGTCTTGCTCCAGAGGAATGTATAAAGGTTTAAAAAAGAGAAAAGAAAGGACAAAGACTACTCTGACCCTGCGCGGGCCAGAGTGACGGAGGTCCGTGAATCAGGTCGCCCTGCCAGCCTGTCTGCAGGGCTAGCCCGGCTCTCGGGGGTGGGCCCTTTCTGGCTTCCACCGCGTCACTCACTTCTTTACTCAGTATTTGTTCTAACTTCAAAATAAATGGATAGTGATATTAGAGGAGAGATACTGCCGATTTCAACTTTTAATCAGAACACGTGCTTAGGAAACCCCAAAATTTGGAAACACCACAAAGGAAAACTAGTCAAGCTTTTGCAAACTATTCAGGTTTGCTTAAAAACTTGTGAAGACTGAGGGCAAACATTTTATTAGTCTTCAAACATGAATTTAAAGTATTCTTACCAGTTTAAAAGTGACTTTGAAATTCTCTGCCACCCTCAAGCTCCTTTAGTTAGGATTTCTAAAATGATTTTTTTTTTAATTCTGGAGGTTAAAGTTAACAGGCTTTTGCAGCATGAATGTGTCTGCGTTCCCCTGCACCTGACCAGAAGCACCCTTCTCCTTAACCTGTCAGCGGCTCAGTTGAGCAGTCAGACTGCATTATTCAGTATCTTGTCTGACATGAGGACAGCAGTCCGGAGAGAAAAATATCACAAATTGGTGCCACACTTCGATAAATAGAGACATTTTATTTTTCACCAAGCTAATTCAATCCAGTTCAGTTCACTCTTTTTCCCCACTTCAGGACAGATCACAAAAGGCAGCCATGAATGACTGAGTTTGTCATGTGTTTGACACGTCAGTGTGTGAATAGAAAGAGACCATGAGGGAGGGGCTCTACCTTTAGATTTTAGACAATGCGGGTGCAGGAGCCGCCCCTCAGATCTGCTAAGACACTGGAGAGCCTCTGGCCCTCAGCCCCCACCCAGGTCTAGGGGAAGTGGCTGCTCTCCACAGCCACCCCCTCCCCCTGCGGTTGTGACTTTTTTTTTTTTTTCCAGTTGAATCGTTGAGTTCTCATTTTTCACTGAGTTTCATTTTAGTTCCCTGCAAGGGCTAAGGCTATTGGGTATTATATATTGTTTGTTTTGTAATTTTGATAAAAATCTTTGTTCTAATGTCTGTTCCTTATAAAAACCCTCATTAAGTAAATATGTTACCATATTGTCTGTTTCTTAGCACCATAATTTCTTCCTGACACATGTTCTGAAATGTATAGTCATATATTGTTATTCTACCAGGATGTAATGTTTAGGAGAGATTAGAATTCTCACAGAATTGCCGGTTGCTTATGAGTCAGCTCCGAGTCCTTATTTGCATCCAAAGCTTTCAGGTGTTCTTTCCCCCTTGCTGCTGTGCGTTCGGGTCTCTTCGCTGGCCCATGTGTGGACACTGCTGTCTTGTGCCCCACACCCCTCCACGTATCTTCAGAGTCCTTTCTGTTGCCCGCGAACCCCACTCGTCATGCAATTTTAAATCCTGTTTTTTTCCCTTAAATTAGGCCATCCTGGACATTGCTGTGATACATTTCTCTACGTAGTCTAAAATTTTTATTCAGCAGTGCTCTCGGCGACCTCTTGGCTCAAGTGTAGCCCTACCGTGCACTTAACTCAAAATGACTGAGTGATACTCCTTTCGCATTGATGCTCGTGGCCTCTGTGTCAGGCCCTAGCACGCAGCCAGGGCTTGCTGAGCGGGTGGCAGGGGAAGCATGGGGCCAGGACGGCATCAGAGTTACAAGGGCAAATTCTAGACCAGACGCCTCCGCCACTTACTGACTGATGAGTAGTGGGAGGATGTGCCCTCTGTGAGTTGTGTCCTTATTTTGAAAATTGACATCACACCTGCCTTAAAGGTTATAGAGAGTGAGTGAATCCTGGTAAAGAGCTTTGCACCGTGTCTGGCACAGACCCAGTGCCATGAAATGTTTATTCAATAAAGTTCTTGAATGTGTTCTGTCAGTCACGGTGCTGTATTTTACAGCTTGTTAGCTCCTCTATTTTGTATGATAAATGTTGCCATCCCCATTCTACAGGTGCAGGAACCCAGGCACAGTAAGGTTTAGTAACTTGCTCAGGGTCACACAGCAAGTACAGAGCCCAACCAGGATCTGATTGGCTTCAGGGTCTTCGGGCACATCTCTGCGTGTAGCCACTGAGGTGTGCGGTCCGGCCTGTGGGCAGATGCTTTTGTCCTTGAGGGTGTCACAGTGAGGTGGGGAGAAGAGGAATGTGTGTCCTGATCTGTGAGGAAACAGCTTGCTGTTGGGTAACGGGGCAAGGACCCGTGACTACCTTGGACTGAGAATCAGAGGGTGGGGAGCTGCTCCCACGCATGGGGTAGAGGGTACTGCATGGTAGCATCATTGTAATTATGGGGGCGAGGGACAGTTTATTTTAAGCATCCGGGTCTTGAGGCTTTGCTGTTGTAGTAACTCTAGTCTGGGACTTCGCAGGAAGCTGCAAAGTGGCGAGACACAGGGAATGCGAAAAGGTGGCAGCGTCATCAGCCTGTGAGGGCTGTATTGGCAGTCTAGAAAGCGCGTTTCATCTTCTCTAGTGTGTTGCCCAGCCCGCTGAAATGCCACAGAATCCACAGAGGGCTAGCCAGAATAGACCAGCATCTGGTTCCGGAAGCCAATGCTACAGTCTTAGTCATAATCAGTGAAACCTTGGATGTGTGCAGAATTCTCTTAAGGTTTACCCAGTAGATTTAGAGCCTGGGATATGGACCTGTAGGAGAGATGTTTTCATGTACACAATAAAGTTTTAGTAGTCGATTTTTCCAAAAAAAATTTTACTTATTAGATAATGAATATATATATATATTACAGTTCTTTTTTAAATGAAAAGATTGCTAGGATAGTAATGCTTTGTAGAGGTTCTAATGACTAATACTCTTAAGCGCTGGGCAAAAACTAAACTTGAATGGCAGCGATGAAATATTTACTCATCAGATGACTTTGAAGTTTAGGTTCTTTTTGGTTGCAGTCCCCTTTCTGATGGACATGTTTCAAAGAAGAAAAAGATTATAGCTTTCAGCTGTGATGGCTCTGCATGGACGAAACCTATTTTGTTTAGGCCCATTTGAGTATTTAAATTTCTAAGACTATACTTAAAATCACACTAATGACAGAAATGGTTCATACAACTATACTCTATTAATGAGAATGAATTCAGTGTTTAAAAGTTAATTTGTCCTAGTGCCTATAGAATTTAAGATTGCTTTAACTCTTTTATTCTACAATTTTTCCAACTTAAACATATTTAATTCTCCACAGTTTTATATCATAAAGCCTAAGGTATGTGTCTGGTATAAAACAAGTGCTATGTTATAAAATTCAGCTTTATAAAATATCTTAATATTTAAAATCCCCTATGTAAGTTTAAAGATGTTTGGAAACTACATTTTTAAAGATGCAGTTTTTCAGCTCTGATAATAACTGAAGGGTGTGCCTTCCAAGTTTAAAATTGTAGATGCTTTAGGATGTTGAGTAAATAGTGTTTCCCTTCTACATCCTGGATTAAATTTCACTCAAATGTCTGAATTAGGACTTTGTAATAACAATTTCTAATGTCGATGAAAAATGTTCTTTTTATGTTTCTTCTCGTGTGGACTGTGATGCGGTGGTAACGTTTATGTTCTGTCTTTCATTACTCAGTTTTCATATGAATCCGACAAGCAGTGAAGACCCCAGGAAAATCCCGGTGAGTGGCTGAGGGGCTAGAGCATTAACGAAGAGAAGCTGCGGGCCAGGCTCTGCTGGCGCGGGTTTCTAAGGTCTCCAGCCCTCTGAGTCCTGGTTGCCCATGGATTATAGTTTAGTGTGGTAACTTGGGGAGAAAGAAGAAAAGCAAAATTCAGACTTTGTCTTTACTGTTTGGTAGAGTGTGACTTTTATACGAGTGATTGAAATTCAAGCAAATACAGTTCTAATTGAAGCCAATTTAGATTATACACATTTTGTTTGCAGACTTAATATTATGAAAGCTGTATGTCAAGGTCAACATTATGGCTACGAATGAGAGCATGTGGAGAAGACTAACATTTCTTGTTGTTGTGACAATGATTGAGAAGTAAAACTGCTTGTTAACATTCAACAGCAGGAAAAGCGTCCTGGCAAGAGACCCAGTTACCAGGACGGTGTTTGAGAGTCTGTAGGACACTTACGCCCTTGTCAGAATGAAACCAGCGATATTAGCAGAGCTGGTTGCGGCCAGCTAAGTTAATGCACATATTTTGCAAAGATTATTCAAGTATCTTAACTTCATTTTATAGTTATTTGATGTCAACTTTTGGATCTCTGTTCAGAACTCCATTGCATTTTCACGCTATTCTAAATGTACTAAACCCAGAGAATAACTCAGTTTACAAAAATAGGGGCACATGTTCTTGGTAGAAAATGAAATTCTCCCTGAGTAACAGAAATAGAGCCTTTATTCCAAGAGGCTGGTTGTTGTGTTTGAACCATCTGTCCTTAATGTGTGATCCAGATGTATAATAAGAATTTTTTTAAGCAATAACATATCACAATTTTCTATGATGTGATATGCCCCGAAGAAACCGTTGGTGGTGTATAAACCATTTTAAATGTACTTATTTGTCTTTAAAATTGTAGAAAACATTAGAGAAGCAGAGGACTTTGTACTGTGTTTTTGCCGTTTTATGTAAATGATTTGTAAGTTTTGATGTTTCATAAATACTCTAGTCTTTATAATATGGCAGTCTAGCAAGAAATGTCAGACTATATGAAGTGAGCCTTTGATCAGATAATAAAATGAATTCTATCAGGCAGTTACTTAATCTCAAACAAAATGCAACATCAAAAAATCAATTTAATGTGCAGCTATTGTTTATTAAGTAACCTTAATTACAATTTCTGTGTGCTTGTAAATGTACTTTTCCAAATCTTGTAATTTATTGCTGTAAAAGCATCTTTAGAATTCTTTAAAGAAATAAAAAGTGAAAATTGTTTTAGTTAAAGGATTTAAAGGTGATAAAAGAATCCTTGATGTGTGATTATTTTTCTCTGGAATACTAACTATTCCAAATGACAGTTAAAGGATTACTAGGTGTTGTTAATTTACTGCAAAATACAATTAAGAGGAGAAGGCTCATCTTATACTGATGGTTATTGAGGAAAAGTATTTGAACAATTTTTATGTTGAAGATTATAAGATGTTTGAAGTAATTTACATTAAGTTCTCCAATAATAGCAATCCTCCAAGTTATTTTTTCCCCCTTCTGGACATAGTATTTTGTAATTAAGTTTGTATGTCTTATATGCTAGTGCCAACACCTGTCTGTGAAAGCACAGTGTTTAAACAGGAGCAGTAGCCAGTTGAAAGGGCAGTGTGAGCTCTTTAAGGCCTAATTAAGAACTGAAAGGGAGATGAAGGGAGTAGGACAAAAGATGTGAAAGTAGCTGAGATGATATTCCCAGAGCAAAGTTCCTCATTAGAACAATAATGAGATGATCAGAGAATGCCAAGCCTTCATCTTATCTCTCTCTTTCCCCTCTTGCTGCCTTGGATGTCAGTTAGTACCCCACCAATATTTGGTTACCAGGACAACCTTTCTTTAAATCTTCAGTTATTTTGAGTCCTGATAATTTGCTTTTGTTTAAATTTAAATATTGTAAAAAAATATACATTTCCTAGTTTTAAGAGGCTAGACTAAGTGTAAAGTAAAAATAGGTCACTAGCAATTCTCAAAATCTTCCTCACAACTGGTATTTAAAATTCTGATTAGAAAATATCATGTAATTCTATTAATCTCTCAATCCCTATTTTCTTACACCTGCATGGGGAAATTTTTAACCAAAGTTGGGTAGAAGTGAAAAAGGTTTGGTTGTGAGAGAAAAGTATACATTAAATTTCAATGTAAAAAGACATCTTAACAGCATCTGTGCTATTTATATGTGGTACTGGAGGAAAAAAATATTGAGTGCTTAGGAGTCTTACTATAGGTTATTTGAATCTTGAGTTTGCAATTTCTGTTTTTCTAAGAATAACTTTAAAGTATCTTTTGAAAATTTATTCTTTAGATTTGCCTAAGAGTTTTCTCTTTAAGCAAAATCATTTTTGTGACCAGAAAAATCATTTTGCATTTGTTAATGTTAAATCTTTATTATTTTATTTGCAATGATATCAGCAAACAGAAGGCTATAAATATTCTTACTTACTGTCAATTTAAGAATTTTATGCCTAAAATTAGAAGGTTTACAGGATTCAAATATGGGGTAAAGTCTGGCACTAAGCATAAAACTGTTTTTAATTATTTTATATTCTTTTCCAGAATATAGTTTATAGTACATGTGTTTCTGAGATGTTTTCCTGCCTAGAAACTTGATGCAGTGATTTGGGGTAAATTTTTCACATAAGAGGACAAGTGGAAAATTTATTGAAAAGGTCAGAAATGTAATTCCAGAAAAATCTGTCTATATATAAGTACTAGATGGTTGCGATGAGGAAAAAAGCCATGCACTGACTGGGTCTGTGTATTCTAGATTAGGACTGTAAAGGTTTGAACAACATTTGAGGATCATAACTGATTGAGAGATTAAATTGTTTGATTGATTATATCATAGCATTAATTTAAACTAATGTCAGAATAGGATTTTTTTTACATGTCTTTCATCCTCATTGTCCTTAAAAATTATTTTAAGAACATTTTGTTAACTACATTATCTGGTTGTATTGGTGTACTGTTAAATATAGCAATATAAATGATTTTCAAACTGTTTATCATCACTTAATTGAAAAAAATCACTTAATCTGAAAAAATCACTCAATCTGAAAAAATTGGCTCAGATATGTATGATTTGATTTAGGTTAGAGAGATTCAAATGGGTGCTATTATGTTAAGGAAAAAATATAAAAATCATGAATCGCATTTGTCAGTTATGAATCCCACTTAGTTGAATTTTATTAATCCCTCCAATTCTCACAAGAACTATTTTTCAGCAAATTTTTTATTAGTAAAATGAAATCACATTAGTTGGACAATGCCTTTTTAAAATGCAGTTTAGGAAAAAAAAAAAAATCACACTGTAGACCAGAAAATTTTAAGGTTAAAGGGGACCTTGAAGAACCTCCTGTTTAATCAGAAAAACAAAGTGAGTTAGTTTAGGTTCTGGTACAGACTTACTTAGATTACAGTAATAAATTTTATCTTATTTTTAAAAAGTTTCAAACATACTTACCTAGTAGTATATACTGTTTTATAATTTCTATAAAAATCCCTTAATGTAAAAAAAAACACAAAACAATAAAAATGTGGTTAGGTTTTTTAAATTTTCTTTATTTTGTGTAGAAGAACTGGGGTATAGGCCAGAGGTGCAGGGGGTGAGATGATTCACCAAAGACAGAGTGGCAAACAGAACAGGTGAATCTACTGAAACACACTGCTGAGGGGAGCAGCAAGGAGACAGAAGAGGTCTGCTGTGCCATGTGGTTCAGCTCCCTGGCTGGGATTCAAACTCAGGTCACAGTGGTGATGGTGCTTAACCCCTAGGCCACGAGGGAGGCCCCTGGTTAAGAATTTTGATAAGTTTAATGCCTCTGAACTCATGATCAGTTAAATTAGTGGGTATGGTGGTAGGGGCGAGAGGGAGGGAGAGAAAAGAGGAAGGAGGGGAGAGAAAAGACTCTTACAAAGTATTAGTTGATCCGAGGGAAAAGAGAAAAAGCAAAACAACACTTGTCTCCAGAATTGTCCCCTTGTCCTTTAACTGTTGGACAGCAATATCCTGAAATGCTTTTAGGGACAAAGGTCATACATCTTTCCAGTTTCTAACGCTGCAATGAAGTTGTTTTCAGTGTTTTGTAGAGAATGCAGTCTTACTTCCCCATGGCACCCTCTCTATTCATTTTGTTAATCTAGCAGAGTTTCTTATGAACCATTATCTTCAATATTTCAATATTAAATATTTTAACTAGTCAGTCCTTCTAAATGATCTCACCCTCCAGTGCCATTGCCATCTTTCGAGAACTTAGCTAACCCTGTCTTTCCTGTAGCTCAAAACCCTCAGAGGCTGCCTGTTTCCCTAGAGGATTGCACATCCTTGATGGTCTGTCTGGAACCGACCGTTTGAGCCTCAGTTCTCCCTTACTGTCCTCCCCGAAGCCTGTCATTGGCCTCCGTGCCTCAAGCACAGCAGAACCTGCCGGTTGTGACGTGCACTGCACATGTTCTTGGCAGACTCTTTACAAACTCCATCTTCCCCTCCACACCTGAGCGTCGGGGAGACTGGAGAAGTCAGTTCTGAATTGTTTCCTTTGTCCTGAGGCGTGTGCTCCAGTAACCAAGCATCACGTGGCTGTCTGTCGTCCAGCTTGTCTTGGACTGGCATCATGGTTCCCCTGGGGAGGGGGAAAAGTCATTAAACTATGGCCCTACTGATGAAAACTTCTGGCACACTGCAAATTAAAGTGGATCCTGAGCGGCGGGAGGAAAGACAAATTTAATATCTATGAAAAAAGAGGGGGAGATGCCTTTCTGTGTTCACCAACTTCCCATTTTCTACCGTCTGCTGACTAGATTATATACTACTAGTCCTTAACAGTAAGACTAACTTTCTTGATTTTTTTAGTGTATTTTAAGCCAGATGAAAATATTTGAACGAAAGTAATGAAAATCGTCAAGGTGTTGAGTTTAGTTGATACAACTGTACAAAAAGGCATACTCCTTTATATTTGGGCATTATATTTTGCACAGTGAAAAAGTATTACGCACTGTAAATAGATGACATTGCAGTGTCTGGTTATATTCCTGAGAAATAGGTTTCTTTTAATAGTAGCTGCTTTGTAATATACGTGAATTAAATCAGTGCCTTTTTCTTTGTTGCCTTTATTTTTTGTAAAAAGAACTTAATAGTAAAAAGTTCTAACCCTAAGTGTTAACGTGATCCTTACTGAACGCTGGGTTTCCTGATAACCAAGGCAGGGTACATTATATAGGTATTAGCACTAGGAGGAGGAAAGAGTCTCGTTACTCAGGGGAGAAAAAGCTCTGTTTGCACTAAATTAAAAAAGAAGTTACTCCCCAGGGGCTTCATCCAAGGATGCTCATTGATGTAATTCTGAATGCCTTGAACATTTCTTAGCAATTGGAGAAGCAAATTTGATACTGCTGCTGCTTGAACCATCCTCAGTAAAAAGCTGAAGGCATAACGTTACCGTGCAGTTTGATGGAAGCAATCCCATGAGGATTAAGCTCATGTCCAAATGATAACTTTCAATAGCTTCTTCTAGTTCCTCCAAGTTAATTCTTAGGTCTTGATTTTTTTAAATCTATTTAGTTTTATTTACTGCAGAACATTTTCTCTCTTAATTACCCTATCATTGCATGGTCAGTTTCTTCTATTAGGATATCACTCACCCAGTGAGAAAGGGTTTTAGGAAAATTTAGAATGACAGTCAAATCTTTGGTGCATCTGCCCTCAACTTTGCCTCAGCCACACTGTGTCACTTTGGTTCTAGCCAAGGACAGAGAAAAATATTTGACCAGGCACTGAGAAATGAAAACTTGCAGTTAGAGATGACTCTTCCTGCCCCTGGTGTGCTGTCTGCTGAAGTGACGGTGTCCGTCCTGTTCCAGGACAGCAACCCTTTCGACGCTGCTGCGGGGTACCGGGGTCTGACCTATGAGGAGGTGCTGCAGGAGCTGGTGAAACACAAAGAGCTCCTGCGGAGGAAGGACACCCACATCCGGGAGCTGGAGGACTACATCGACAACCTCCTTGTGAGGGTGATGGAGGAGACGCCCAGCATTCTCAGAGTGCCATATGAACCGTCCAGGAAAGCTGGCAAATTCTCCACCAGTTAATAAGCCAATTGCACTGAGTTTATAACTGGGGGAAAGAAGCGAAGAGAAAGAAGACGAACTACTTGTGACTGCAGGAGACGACACACTGTCAGGTTTCACTACATGCTCCCCCCCCCTGTGGAAATGTTCTACCTGTAAATATTAACGGGGCCTCTCAAGAGTGATCTTTGAAGTGAGCTAAATTTAAACATTTAAAGGTACAAACAGGCTAGATTCTCGATGAGTGAGCACTTCCTTAGGAATTGCTTGGGTGCTGGTGCTGGCCTATTCATTTGCCATAGGCCTAGAACTATCTTCAGAAGTATGTGACTTACTCCTCAGGAACAGATTTCACATAAAGTAGAATTGCTGCTGTGGGCGATTTCTCAGAAATCAATTTGTAGACATATTTAGCTGTGGGAATACTGCTCATAAACACTACAACTAAGAAAAAGTTCGTGTTTTATATACATATGTGTACATGAAACATGTTCATGTATCTTTGTATGTAAAAGACATGCATATACCTCACATACACATGTGTTTAGAACACTTGAGAACTACCGGTTGTCTCTAAAATTAGGGTACTGATTTCTTAATTTGAGAATGTGTGTGTGTTCTATTGCTGCAAAACAAATCATCTCTGCTCTTAGGATTGACTAGAAGAGAAGCTGCTTCAAATCACTCTTGAATCTGTGAACCTTGGTCTCCAAAAGAGCTGCTTTACATATAATTCCAGCTTCGCGTCTTTTCCAAAAGTAATGATCCAGAGTTCATTCTTAAGATTGACATGTTTTAGGAAACGTCATTAACTTCACAATAGCATGAGCTTCTTGAATTAATTTTCTACCTTAACATTTGGGTTTTGTTTAAGCTATAAGCAGAAGATAAGTTAATGCAATTTGTTGAGATTCTGCATGACTTTAACTCACAGCAAGGGAAATAGTAGGAAGTTATATCTGAAGATAATTTGAGGGGGGAAAAAGTAGGTGATTGTCTGATGACTGATAACCCAAAGCAATGGGCAAATTCTAGGAATGAAGAATTAGGCTTGGTTTCAAGTTACGTAAATAGTAGAACAGATGGTTGCAGTTGGGACTTGAACCAAAATAAGAGCTACTAAAGGAAGGTTGAGTTTTTAGAACAAAAACTAGCATGACATCATATA
Organism: Galemys pyrenaicus; assembly: GCA_019455555.1. NCBI lineage: Eukaryota > Metazoa > Chordata > Mammalia > Eulipotyphla > Talpidae > Galemys > Galemys pyrenaicus. The sequence continues at coordinate 9,188,262 of JAGFMF010011658.1, read as the reverse complement.
CTATTCTACATCTGCCCTTCAGGAATATCTCAAAATTAAATGTGGGCTTTTTTTAAAGTCTGCTCCCCCAGATTATTAATTAAATAAAATGAATTTTGAAATTTAAAGTGAAAAGCAATGGTATAAAGAGGCCACTAATCATTTGCTTCTTATTTTTAACCTGACAAATCTAAAATACTCTGAAACACAAAATGTCCTCTGAATTTAAAATGAAAAACCCACCGTAAATGGAGACATGTATTCCTGTCTTTTTAATAAGCTGCTTTTTGTCTAACACTTTTCTTTACTAAGACTTCACTGACTATTAAATACAGAAGTTTTTAAATGAGCAGTGGTTTTGCTCATTTTCATCTTTCATCAGTTAAAATTCATTGTTGTCTTTTCTGAGTTTCTTTTAGTTTTCCTTTGAAAACATACATTTTTGAGTTCGGAAATTTTTTCCAAATACAAAAAATTCCTTCCCTTTTAAATGAAGAAATGGAGAAGGAAAAATAGCTTTTATTAGCTTTTTCTTCCACTTTAAAAATTTCCATAATAAACCTCAAAATCTAGGGTAACATTTTATTTTCCCATTGGAGATTTTGGAAATATTTTTAAACATGGTGCCATTTTAATTAACATTTATTAAATATTACAAAATTCTTTGTTTTTGGTTAGTGTAATTGATGCTCTTATACTTTTGAAATGCCAAAAATCCATGTGTTTTCAGTATTATATAGATATCTACAGATATTTTAACCACTTTGGCCAAATCTTCTCTTTATAGAATGACTCTTGATGCCAGTTTTGTATTGGGAGCATGTTTTATGTAAATAGAGCTCATAAAAAACATAGTTGAAGTATTGCTATTCTTTTTTATGAGCAAGTTCACTTTTTAGGAGCGATTCTTTGCTTATATAAAAGTTGTTAAGGATTATACTTATCCGTATGTGAGAGTTGGGTTATGAATTCCATCTTTAAGATTTGAATTGAAAATTGAATCTTCATTTCTTACTGTTTAAAATGTTTTGTTTTATGAATTTTCACTTATGACCTCATTTTTCATAGTCGGTTAATGTAATAAAAATGTAAAAGTAAGTTCTCAAGTAAACAGCAGTATTCCCAGTGTTTGGTCAGAAGTGCAAAATAGTTTTAATTCTAGCATTACAGAAAAAGCAAAAAGATCACCTTAGTTTTTCTAAAAATGTAATTTTTAAGTGTTCTAATGGTGTACCATCAGTTTAGAAAGGAAATAAAATATACTCATGAAATAATGTGTAGCACAAGACTTAAACACTTTGCTTTACTTTTATGCTTAAAAAATACATGTTTCAAAATACTTCTCCACCAATAAGAGGGTTTTTTTAAATTGCAGAATTGATAGTTATGTCAAACCCAGCTTAAGCTAATCTATTTTGGTTACAAGGTTCAAATATTATTTTTTAAAACTATTGTTTTACAACTAGTTCCCATCCTTGTCCTAAAATTCGGTTTTGAAACTTATTGAACATTCTGTCCTCCCACTTAGGCTTCAAGGTTCATCTAAAACCAGGACCTACCTTGTCTTGGAAGTGTATATAGAAATAACGTGCCATCCATTCATGAGAAATGTTGAAGTTGCTTTTTTGCTGCTGTATTCTGCATTGAGCCTCATTTTACCATTCCCCCATGAATGAAGTATTTCCCATAGATTATACATAACTACATCTATTGCTTTTAGCAGTAAATGAAGATTGAATTGTAATTTTCCAGCTGTGAACATGTATGTTGCCTTGTATTTAAAAGGGTTTCATGAATGGAAACCTCAGTACAACTCAGCTCATTAGTGGAGACTTGCTTTCCTCACATCCATTCCTTCCCAGCTCCTCCACCTTCATCTCCCCACCCCCGTAAGGGTGCTTATTCTTTAGTAAGGGGAATCTTAAAAACAAAAACCTGCCATCTTTAATATGTCTGGTAATTGTTACACTAGAGCTTTTATTTTCTTCTGTAGCTTTTTAGGAAAAGCAGCCTACTTGGATTTGTAAAGCAAGCTGAAGCTGGTGTCTGCGTACTCGTGTCTCTTAGAGCTGGTAGGTGTCATTTGTGTGTGCGTGTGTGTGTAAGTGAAATAAAAGCATGCTCATTCCCTTGATCTCGGAGGTTAGAGGTGAGGATCCCCATGCTGCAGGTTAGTGATGGTAGGTGGAAGGGTCTGTCAGCACACACTGCAAGCCCCCTTTTCACAGATTTATAACTAATAATCCAGATGCAATCATGGAGGTATTTAATATGCAATAGGTAGCACCTTAACTAATTAATCTGCATACGAAGGGTTTTCTGATGTATGTAATAAGAAGTGTAGAAGCTCTTCAAGCATTAAACTAGAGTTGGCATTTTATTTCATTTATTTTCTACATCAGAGAACCCACTCTGGAATTGAAGTCTGTAACAAACAGTACATCAGGCCTATTTATCTTTTACGCTTCCAGGTAGTTTATACTTTAAGGTACAAAACAAATGCTGCAGATCTAAGAGTGTATATATTTTGCAGGTATTTGAATGATATAAGCATTATTTATAACTGAAAAGTATTACATTTACAAGTCAAATGCTCTAGTACCTTGTATACAGTTTTGCAGGCACAAATTCAAAAGTACGTGTAAATGTTGCATAATGTGACAGTTGTATAATTTATGTAATCAGAAGCATGAATCAGAACTTTTATATATTATTGACTTATCGTTGATTAAAGTGTTTAATCTTAATTCAGTGCTCATAGTTTCTTATTGCAGATAAAACAGTGTGACACGCATTTGTATGAGTCCTTGTCTTTCAATAAATACTTTGGTTGCCTTTTATTGCATTGCCTTTGGGTCCATTTGTTATCCTGCAATTTTCAACATTTGTTAGGCAGCCTTGCAAGCCAAAATTTATATGGGAAAGCACAAAATTGAATTTTGCTATAAGAGGTTTTCAATTATTAAGTTTTGTGGTCAAATGTAAGACAGGCTCCACTGTGTTACTAATATTAGTGCCAAAGTTTTGCAAGTGGTTTTTTAAAACAAATTAGAGTACAGATTATTGCTCCCAGAATACGCTGCTCTTCCTGTGGCACCCTCGGAGTCAGGGAGTGCGGGGGCAGGCTGCAGGTTGTGGTTCCGCAGACGCCCCTCTGTGTCCCGCCTCTGTGCAGGGCCGCACACTCAGATGTCTCCAGACAGGGAGGCACGTGGGTGGCGAGGCAGGCCCCAGAGAGAAGAGGAGGAATTCTGGGGCCAGTGGTAATCTCTGGGCTGATTTCCCCTCCTGAAAAGAGGGCAACAGCTGTTCAGCGCCAGCTCCTGGGGGCCGTGTGGAAGTAAGCGCAAGGCCCAGGCTGCGAAGCCAGATCTAGAGAAACTGAAAATACAGATTTTTTTAGGGGACATGTAACTTCCAAATTAGCAACTAAGATTGGCGCGTCACCAACTTGCAGTCCCTTTAGTGAGTGACTACTTCTGATGGACCATCGGTCGTCCTCGTGAGAACAAGTCAAAGTACAGTTGTTTACTTCCCATAAACGATTCTTTCCTCAAAACCTGAGCCGGCTGAGAGGCACGTGAGGCGTGGTAGGTGAGACAGAACCGTGCTCAGCTCAGGGCTAAATGGGCTGGAGAAAAGGTGAAGAGGGTGAGACCCTGTAGGGGGTGTAAGTTTCTGTTGAGTGAGATGAAGACCCTCCGGGGCGGCCGTGCAGCCTGCCGCCTGCGTTTACCGGTGCTGTCCTGCATGCTTAACATCTCGATGAAAGGGCAGATTGCATCTTAAATGTTCCAAAATTGAAAAAAACAGAAACAGTTTTCTCCTGTTTGCCTGCCCCTGACCTGAATGCACTTGCTTTGAAGCAGGACAGCTGCCCTGGTGTTGGGAACACATGAGAATGTTACCCAGCCAGCCGCCTCACATGTCCTGTCTTGGTAGTTAAGGGTTTTCAGCATCTTCTTTATGATGGCCTTGCCTTTTGGTAAAGATGGCACAAAAGCTATTAGCGCTTCAGAGATCAGTTTAACATACAGTACTGCGCAGTGTTAAGGTCAAATCACATCGGGAGCATGCAGCTTCCAGTAACATGAACTCAGCATGTTTTCATGGGACTTTACAGGTTTGATAGAGACTCAGTTGCTTTCTACACCAGCATCTAAAAGCTCACCCACCCCTACTCTGCCCAAGCAGGAAAGGAGAGCGGGATGACCACGGCTCACAGGGGTGTCCCCGCGGCAGTGTCAGCACCGCCCGGAGCTTGTTAGCAGCGAATGCTCAGACCCTTTTCCAGAAACTCTAGGAGAGGATCAGGAAGCTTTTTTTTAAACAAGTCCTCCAGGTGTTTCAAGGACACATTTGAGAAGCCTGGGCTAGATAGAGACCCCTGTGCTCCTTTTATTTTACTTTAATGTGATTTAGAAAAATCTTTGGGGACTTGCTATAACTTTCTTGCCAGTCTTGAGTTTATCTAGAAACCCATCTTTTTAGCTTTTGGTGAAAGGGATATTTTGCACTTTACAGACTAAATACGAAATGTCATGTAACAGTCACAATGCAGCGTGCTGGCTAGATACATAAGCGCTTGATATGGGTTTGTGCAGTGAGACTTGGCGATGTTACTGGACGGGACAGTGCAGTGGCCTTCTGTAAAACTGCTAGCCTTCTGTCCTGACCGGCTTGTGCAGTTGGGCAAGCAGGGCACCTTTCTCACCATAACGAGCTGGACACAGGATACAGAGAGGCAGTCACGTACAGCGTGCTAGAACCAAGTTTTGAATAAATGTGTGAGGTTGGGTAATGAACCTTAATTTAACAAATGAAACTAACTTGTGACTCGAGGTGAGAGGTTTTACTTAACAGGCATTTTGCAAAACTTTGCTAGTTACAATCATTTTTTTGTCAAACATGCGTTAAAAGCTTACATTCTTTTTTACAGCCAAACCTGGGTCAAATTCTCACTTCTGGGGAAATCTAGAATGAAATTTTAAAATTCTGATCCTGCAAATATTAGAAACACCAAAATGATGAGGAAATGGCTCTTTTGCACGAGGTTAAATAATCTCAAATCAGGATGGTATGAAAGACTGTGCAACAGGAGGGAATTTTATTGTTTTTATTCCTCTGTGGAATGGTGGCTAGGACATGAAAAGATTAAAAAGGATGAAGAACCATCTTGACACTGGCAGAGGTATGTTGGGTGTGGGGCTTTGGTTTTGTTGTAAATTTATTTATTTTTAAAACATTTATTTATTGATGCATACAAGAGCTGGGGTATAGGCCAGAGTTGCAGGAGGTGAGAGGATTCACCAGAGACAGAGTGGGTAGCAGAACAGGCAGATTAACCGAAACACACTGCTGAAGGGAGCAGTGGACAAGGCAGGAGAGGTCTGCTGTGCCATGTGGGTCCCCTCCCTGGCCGGGGATCGAACTTGGCGCTGCTGTGCTGCAGATGCTTCACAGTGCGGCGCTCAACCCGCTGCGCCACCAGGGAGGCCCCTTGTTGTAAACTTAAATCAGTGCAAATTCTCATGAGAAATGTCAACATCCCAACATTGCCTCGCAGGGCACGATGGGTCCCGCTAGCAATGCCACTGATTCAGAATCCTCATCCTGAAGCTGTACTACCAATGTTCCTTGGCAAAATTCTGCTACAGTTTAAAGGCTTATGGATTCACTTCCTTTTGTAGTTATAAGGGAGGTGTTAATGAGAGGAGAAGTGGCAGAGGAAGTCACAGGGTTGCGGTGGAGAGGGCACAGTGGGCAGGTTGTCAGCCTTCTGCCGGTTATTAGCTAGGAAGACTTCCTAGTTACGCAAGATGACAACGTGTTAGGTCAGGTTATAGGCTAAGAGCCCATTCAGCACAAATACCTCTTTTAAGACAAAATTCTTCATTCATCAACAGTTGACTGATGCACTAGCGGCATTTACCACTTTTATGTTTACATTTAAAGTATTTTTTTATTAATGTACTGTTATTGAACATCTTTCATGATTTATAAGCTGTAAAATATTTTAATCCTTGACTCACTTGTTTACCAAGCTATTCACTTAATACTATATAATATGTAGCACTTGAGACCATCTGTTAGGAATATTTGAATAATATGCACACTGAAGAGATGTACAGCAAATAAAACACAAAACACATGAAATATTCAGGAAGAGTTTGTGAAGACAACCCATGTATTTTAATTAAAAAGAAAAAGTGTTCTGAAATCTGTCTTCCCAAAAATGAAATTCTCCTTATGCTGGGCAAAATGCTGTGTGGAGATGGCATGAAGATGGCATTGTGACTTCAGCGGGTAGCCTTTAGGTAAAAGGGCTGGGATTAATACTCATTAGAATCGTGCATTTAGTAGCTCCTCCGTGAGTATGAGAAGTTCCTGCAGAGTGACTGCGGCAGCGGATGGAACACAAGCTAACACCGGCCAAGGAGGAGCCCTGGGCGTCTTGGGGGCCATCCTGGAGGAATGGCTTGGGGGAACAGCAGACTGAATCTGGTAGTCTCCCAAACACTGAGTTGGGGGCGGTGACTCGATGGGGTCCTTGGCAAGAACTTGAGCCCTCCTAGGGGTTGAGGCTGTGTTTTTCTTGCCTCTGAACTAGAGGGGGATGGGAGAAAGCACCATGTGTGGGTCCCCCAGAGCAAGGGACCTCGTTGTGAGAGGCTGAAAATTGAGGTTTCCCAATTCACTTCAGTGACACCCCCCACCTCTAGCCAGGAGTGAATCCAAGGACCCCAGCTTTCTCCTAAGACACTACTTCGGGGTCACTTTTTTTTTTTAAATCACAAATTTTTTTAAAAATTTATGCATACAAACACTGGGGTACAGGCCAGAGGTGTGTGTGTGGGGGGGGTGAGAGGATTCACCACAGACAGAGCGGGGAGCAGAACAGGCAGAGCAACGGAAGTACACTGCTGAGGGGAGCAGCAGGCACAACAGGAGAGGTCTGCTGCGCCATGTGGGTCCCCTCCCTGACCGGTAGCAGGGATCGAACTCGTGCTGTAGTGGCTGAGGTTTGCTTCATAGTGTGTTGCTTAACCCACTGCGCCACCAGGGAGATTCGGGGTCACCCTTTCTTGATGCACCTGTCATGGTGTTTCTAAGAATGTGCCAGAACAGTAAATGCACAGAACAGAATTCAGTGCCCGCTAGACCAGGTAGGTCATCAGTCTTTCTTGGCATTCACTCTTAAGCGGTGCTTCTTCTACTGCTTTCTACTCTGGTGCCAAACCAGACCACCTGGAATTAGACTCCTCTCTTTTTTAGTGCCTTTTGCTTATTGGTGTCAGAATAGCAGGAGCCACCCCACCCAAGGGTGCTCCTCTAACTCCCAGAGCACATGTCATTGTCAAAGCTACAGACCACAGCAATGCAGCAAGCCCCACTCCTTTGGGAGATTAGCATCTCATCATCACATTCTGTCTGATCTTTCAGCATTATTACAAACTCCCTAACATTCGTTTTATCCACCTAAAAGTTTCAGGACTCTCCCTTCTGTATCTCCCCATCATTCTCGAAATGCCTTTCTGTTGCCTTCGCATTGAGCCCTCCGGTTAGGTAAACGGCCTGTGCCACAGGCATGCCCGGAGTCACTCTTCAGTGTGGCCTCCCGGGCAGCTAACTCAATTTCAGGATGCATTTCTGAACCTAATGAACTTTATTATTTTTATGTCCTGATTTCTGTGTCCTGCCCGCATTGACGTCATCATTCTGAGTGTCCGTATCTTTGTAAATCCCCTCCCGTCCATGGATGGGGCATCGGGAACGCAGCTTCTACCCGACGTGACCGCCACCTCCGGTCACGTCACTCCAGACGGAGCCACGGCCAACCCCTGCCAACCGCCAGCAACCCCCCTCTTGTATGTTCACTTATCTTTGTTTTGGGGTCTCGTCACTGTTTTATGAAACTGCGAAGAATTCCTGCAAAAGCATGAGCCTGAGGTCGTGGTGACCCCGGCATGGACCGCTGGCTCAGTGGCTGGTGTGCACTTGGTAGCCAAGAAGGAGTCATTGAGAGAGGGATGGAATTGCCTTCATTACATCCATAGGGTTGTTATAAATATCTATTGTGAACAGTGATGCTCTAAGGGAACCCTTTGAAATGAGTGGAAATGACAGGTTTTAAGAAGCAATGGGATTGAGAGGAGGAACGACTGTGACGTAAACACTGCGGGGTAAACCGGGAACAGAAATCAGTGTGTACCTGCAATTACAGGTACCTCCCTACGTTTGAGAAGCTTAATCAGCTTGGCCGGTTTCCGCTGGGTTCTCCTGAGGGCTCAGCACACCTACTGCAGACATTTGCTTACTTGTCCGTGTTCCCTGCTCCCGTGTGTGTGACGAACAGAACAAAACAGCCACTCGCCTTTGCTTTCCAACACTTACAGGTCACATGTCACATTCCAGGGCCTCCATCAGTGCACGTTACAGAGAAGGGGAGGGAGGAGTGCATTGACTGCTTCTTTGAAATGCAGCGTAAGAAGGTTTTACTTTTTGTGGCGTGTGATTTGGACGGCAGCATGCTGAGATTTTAATTATCTGCACTTTAAAATACCGCCACCATGGTTATTATAAAAACACTTGCCATTGTCCTTGGGAAAGGGAGGCGCTCCCATCTAATTTGACTTATATTTGTAATTAATAAGAAAGAGAAAACTTGAGTAGTCCCTAAGTGGAAGAGGGAGTACATCGATTCACTTTCATTTACCAGTCTTGTGGAAATTCTAGATAGGATTTTTCTTAATCAGATCATAATGCGAAGTAAATTCATTTTGACAAGTAGCTAGAGAGACTTTTGGGTGAAGTGTTTTAGTTCTTGTACATGTCTTTCATTGGGTAGCCAGGGCAAAGGAGTCCAGACTCAAACTTGAGCGCAGCATAGCGAATCGGGGTTGCCTGGAGTGTTGGCCAACCCAGCAGTTGCTGCTGGTGTGGTCAGAAAGTTGGGGAAGCCTCATCTGGCTGCCCCATCCCTCTGTTTTCAGCCTGCCTTCCTCCCCCCGTCCTCCATTCCTTTCTTTCAACAAATTGAATACCTGCCAAGCACAATGTACTTTTCTGAACAATAAAGATGAACAGACAGAAATGGCACTATGGCCGGTTGGCCACATCACCAAGGGCTGGTGAGGTCCACGCTCTCCCTCTTCCTGCCCCATTTATCTGTGAATCCTTGAAGCCTACTCAGTGAAAAGATCCAGTCAAGCATTTGAGAGTTCGTTGTCCCAATACCAGCTAGTGGCACTTGAGAGTTCTCTTTCTGTGGGGTAGAACCTTTGTGAGGGTAGAACATCTGACAGATGCTCCTTCTAGACCATGAGTTCGTGAGTGGTGTATCTGGCAGTGTAACTGATGATGAATGCATGTGCAATTTTGTCATGACTGTGTTAACCCAGGGTTTTATTTTGAATATATATATATATATATCTACATAGAGTTAAAATTTGGGAGCTGTTTCCAAGCAAGATTGAAAAGAACCACTGACTTATCTCTAGTATAGGGATGGTTCCTGAATAATTAAAAGGTAGTGATACAAACGGACTTCTGTTATTCTTTTCTACATTGCAGAGAACTTATTCTCTGCTTGGAATTCAACCTTACCATTTAGAAATGAAAGATGAGTGAAAGTAAATTTTAAGAAAACCTCATGAATATTCATGGCACAAGAGTTCTTTGATTTAGAGAAAAATACGTACCAAACTGCTGAAAGTGTTTAGATGGTATGTGAAAGGGTATTTTTTCAGAGCTTCTAAATTGAATAAGCTAAATAAAACATTTTCATGCCCATGATTTAATGATGTCTGATTTCACCTTTTATTGAGAATCATTACCTTCAAAAGATGAAAAGCATCAAATCTGTGTGGGAAAAGATGAATCAATCAGTGGGCTCGAGGCAGTGAAATGCCATCTGGAAAAAAAAAAATTCAAATCTGTACCTTACTCATTATATCAAAATTTCTATGTGGATTAAACACTTTAATAAAATACGATAAGTATCAAGAAGTAGGAGTTTCTGTTCTGTTTTGTTTTTTAATAGAGCAGAGACTAGTCAAGTCATAAAATTTAAATGCTACAAAAGGAAAATCTAGATCTATTTGACACCATAAAGCTTTTTAAAACATTTGAACGATGAAAAATACTTTAGATAAAGGCAAAAGGAAAAATGGGGGAAATGCAACAATGATAAAGACTCACTTCTCTAATATACAAAGAGCCCTCACCAGCCCATAAAAACAAAAGCAACCAGAAAGACCATCAGACAATGTTCAGAAGACAAAGAGGCAGAAGAAATCCAAAGACATTTATAAACTTCTGCAAGTTAGGAAAAAATAAAGAGGCCACCTTTCACCAGCTAGTGACTCAGTGGTGCTAAAACACAGGCTTGCTGGGAGTGGATGGGACACACCCTTTGGAGTAGAATTTGAGACATGCTCTTCGGAGGACAATTTCACAATATTTAATACCTTAAATCCGTACCCCTGTTGCTGTATTAACTTATTCTAAGATTCTATCTTACAAATGTCCTAGAATATCTACAAGCATGTACTTGCCAGGGCATTGACTGCAGTACAATTGATAATAAAAAACTAAGTCAACAACTGCTTGAAGAACTTCTGGGACCTAATAGATTATATAGTGTGTAAAAAGGACAAGGTCTGTGTATAAGTAGATATGTCAAAATAGCCAAGATATTTTGATAAAGGGGAAGGGGAAAGCATGGACAGAGTGTTTCAGTAACGGCACATTAAAATGTCTGGGTAAGTATTTGTAGGAATCAGTGCCAGGAAGGGCACAGAGCAAGTTCTTGATGATTCCGGCACATGGGTCAAGGAGGAGCCCTGTAGCCTCCAGTGGCTTTTATTACATCATTATATCAGAGGTGACCAGCTACACAGCAGGCTGGGGGGCAGGGGGGCCAGCCTCCTGGCCCATCTGTACTCTCTGGGCTCTCTCTTTTCTTTCTCTTTCTTCTCCACTTCTCTTTCTTTCTGCTTGTCTTGTGCTGGTGTCCTCGTGACCCCACCCCTATATGCCCGTGTCTAAGCCCAGGTGCACCCACTTGCGCATGCCCACTTAGGCCTGCGTGCAGCACCACAGGTGTCCATCATCACACCAATGACGGGAGGGCTGAAAAGCCTGATCACTTTTCCATTTACCCTATACAGGAACATTCCCAGAAGAATAAAGGACAGGTGGTTGTTTCTGAAGAATTGGGCTGGATATTTGCTGGGAACGGGTTAACTTTTCATAAACCCTTTTTGGTCCGCTTCAATATTTCATTATATGCATTTTCATTTTCAGAAAAAAGACATTTTTTGCTCAGTTCAGTTCAGGAATATTTGATTATTACCTGGTTTTAGAATGTAGCCACTGTTTATGTAATTTGGGGCTATGTGTTTGAAAAATAACACGTGGAGCCTCAAGGAAGCCCCTGGCCAGCTGAGATGAATGGGCCAGGCGGCCAAGAACAGGCGTGAGGCTCCTTCATTGTAGAACTGTCCCCTTCCCCACCCGTACATCTGGCATCCAGATCATGCAGGTACTTGGTGGTAGTCGATCCCCTGCCCAGGCCCTGAAGGAAGATGGATGTGCCTCCCCTGGAGAAGCAGAGCAGGTGCCGCCTACTGGGTTTCCTATGGTAACTAAGACTTCAGTCCAGCAGTTTCTTTTTACGTGTTTTTAGAAGTGGATGGGAAGTGCTAGAGTTCAGTTTATCAGGTTGCTTTCTTTGCCTGGAATCTTAGCTCCCCATTCAGTGTTCAGCACATAACGGGGTGTTCCATGCAGAATCTTATTTTCTGCTTGGAATTCAACCTTCTCATTTAGAACCATTTCCATTATCTTGTGACGATGGCACTTATATAAATCTTTTGGGGGAGCAGCCTTGATGGTAAAGAAATGACCATTTTGATAGCCACTTCCACAAGGACCTTTGCTGTCTGCAAGAGAGGTGGAACCCCCTGGCAGGCATCCCTTGCCATGGCTGTGGGCTCCCTGTCCAGGAACCCTCACTTGAATCTGATTATGGCAGAGCAATGCGATAAACCCAGAAGGTAGCGAATCTAGTAAGTGTCTGCAAAAACTTCAATGTCTTGAACAAAGGTTGCTCTGAATTAACAACGTGATGAGTCCTAGAGAGACGCATAGCTCACAGATTATGTTCTGGATCAGAACAAGCAGGCAAAGGGAAAAAAAAGATATTTGGGAAGCGGTGAAACATGGTACATGACCCACCGATTAAGTGAAAGTTCTTTTTTCCAGCTCTGTTGGTGGTTATGTAACAGAATGGCCTTGTCACAGGAGCAAGCACATGTTAAAAGGTCCCAATGAAGAGCTGATGTTTGTAACTGATTTTCAAATGGTGCAGACACCAAGACTATAGCTAGAAAGCTAAAGCAAACGTGGCAAGAGCTGATTCGTAAGTCTAGAAGGGTATGTGTGTACTGTTCTTTGCACTTCTGTGGAAGTTTGAAATTTGCAAATAAAAAATGGAGAGAAATGTCTGATTGGACTCAAAGTCTTAAACAGACCTGTCCATAAACAGACCTGGCGGGGAGGGGTTGGGGTACTAAGAACAAAGGCTTCTGCGGTTAGGCCCCTTTTCCTCCGTCATCCCTCCCGTCTGGTCATTCAGCCCCATTTTCTCTGGCGACTCCCATCATCTGCTCTCTGCGGAGAAACCGGGCCTCTCGTGCGGCAGCTCGGCAGCTCCGTTTCTGGGCTCTGGTTGCCGCTGCCTCCCCTACACCTTATCTGGGCAGAGGGCTTCCATCAGGCCCCGGTGGCTTGTTTTTCTCAACCTTTGCCCCCGAACCCCCTCGCCTCCGCTCCCCAGGTGTCTCTGCTTTCAGCCCCCTCGTCCCCCAGCCTCGGTCTAATTAAACTGAAGCGGAGCCACCTGACACAGCCGCCCTTCCTGGGGCTCCGGGTGGGTCTTTCCCCTCTCCCCTCTGGGCAGTCAGGAGCTTCTCCTCAATGTCTCGGCCTTCCCATCCTCCCTTCCCAGCCGGGTCTGGGGCCTGCCCAGGTGTCCAGCTCTCAGTTGCAAAGTGAGTTGCTGGCGGCCTTTACAGAGCCGGGGGGCCCGGCTGAGACCACCCCTGGCTGTTCCAGGCTCAATTCCAAACACGGGTGCCCCGTAGGTGCTTCCAGCCCCGTGCAGGCGTGCCCAGGGTGAGTGCGCATCGCTGTGGGCGGACGGCTGTAGAGAGACTGCAGCCCTCGTAGATCTTCCCGGCCTTTTAATGCTGGAGCAGGGTCTCAGCCGGAGGGACCCGCAGCAACCAGGGCCCCCGGGACCCCTGAGCCCCGCGCGCCCGCCCGCCTCCCTGGCATTCTCCCTCTGTCTCGTGGGCCCACGCAGAGTGACGCCGCCCTTTTATGCTCCTCCTAGCCCAGGCGTGCACATTCACACCTGCGCACACACGTGCTCTCCGGGCCCAGGTGTCCGCCGTCACCGGAGGCGCGCAGGCCGCAGGGCCGTTGCTCCAGGCTGGAGGCGGGAGGCGTTCTGAAAGCCTGAGGTACTCGGTTGACGCCACTCAGTCACAGGCTTTCTGGAGCCAGCCGGGTGGGGCGTGCGCGCATTTCCTTAGTGTTCGTGAAAGGAGGGGTCCCCTGCTGCCCCTTCCTCCCTGGAGGCTCTGCCCCTTCTCGCCTCGGGTTGACCTTTTCACTTTCACACTTTGAAATTTAATGCCAAAACCTTCTGGGGCATTCCACCCCAGGCCTCCGGACCCCCCAGACAACACCCAAAACAAATAAATCTTAAACAGTTGTGGCCAGTGTGATGATTTACGTTCGGGTGCGTTCAAGCAAGGAGGCAAACTCAGGGGCCACTTCCCACCTGGCGGCCCCAGACTTGGGGTGTGAGCTGGCTGATGCAGTGGGAACTGAGCACACCGGTTGTGCACAAGATGAACTTAGAGAAATGAAAGCTGCAAACTTGTGGGGAGCTGGGGAACAGCCCTGCTTTGGGCCCGCAAAAGCAGCGCTGTAACATAACTTACTGTGGGCCTCAGTAAACAGGTCCGCCGTGAGGCAGCCATCACTGCGCTGTTCTGCAGGTTCTCGGCTCTTCTTACTTGGAGCACAACACTTGCGAAGCGCAGATGAATAAAGATAGGGGGAGGGTCCAAAAAAACTGAGTTCTAGCCCTGACCGCGTCACTGATGAGTTTTGTAATTTTGTTCAAGTCTCTGAACTTATATGCCTCTATTTCCCCATTTTCTGATGAGGACGTGGGGGTGGGGGGAGGTGGTAGATTTGGCGGATCTGATGATCTCTAAAGCCTCCGCAGCCCTACGATCCTCTGACTATAAACAGCAGTGCTCAGATCTTTCCCAACCTTCCTCTCTCTATTTTAGAAAATTCCACTTAAACTTTGAGACAAATCTTTGTGGTTTCTTTTTTTTCCCTCCCATAATTCTGGTAGCTCCGTTTTGAGCAGTCTAGCCTCATCTGAACCCAAGGCTGGGATAATGGAAAACAAACTGTGTGAAAATCAAAGACCAGCGCATGGGAGAGACACCTGTGGTGCATCAGCACTGAGGTGTCCTCCTTACCGGTCTGCGTCTCAGAGGAGCCTCTCAGCAAACGCCCTTGGATGCCAAGCCTGATGTCTGCACCTCTCCCCAAGTGTTTGATGAGGCTGACTTTGATCTGAGCCTGAAATCCCAAATCAAAGTGATCGTTTGTTGAATTTTTGTCACACATCCGGAAATTCTAAAACCCAAAACAGAATGGAAAGCACTATAACAAGGACTTTTTTCCCCAGCCAATTAAGGTCATTAAAGAACAGTTTCCCAATTTAAATAGTTGCCTAAGCTTAGAATTACTGAGTTTCCCCAGCAACAGGTCACAAAAAGAGTGCGCCGAATCATGATGGAGAAGAGAAGGAGAATGCAAACATAAAAATAGGAGCGTGATCAAGTCATGCCTTTGACAATAGTGATTTAACCTAAACACAAGGCAGATTTCAAAGATGAATCTAAGCAATGGCAGGAATTTTACAGCTAGTTGGAGGGATGTATTTGCCAACAGTTTTACTCTGCTTACCACACTAAGAATAGAAAAGTCTAGCCCTCGAGAAGCTCATATAGACTAACAAACCACACTCCCCTTTATTTTACAAGCGTCACTTCCATGGTTGTATGTTCCCAGAGAGGCAACAACGCCCACTCTGCTTCTGGAATTCCTGCCTTTGGAGCACTTCCAGCTTCTCTGCCCGCTCCTTGCCAGGAAGAGGCATGGCTTACCTGACTGGCATATTTGGGGAAAGCAGAGCATCCCTCTCCACTCTGTCCATAGGATGCTTACACTCTGTAGCACCTGTGTCTGCCCAGCCAGAGCTGCCCAGGATGGAGGGGCCAATCCATCTAATTTGGGATGAAGCTGTAAGAAACACTCTCTGCATGACGCCTTTATGTCTAGTTTATCTTTAATCAAGCAGCTATTTCTGTCTCCAAGCTGACTTCATGTGTGTCAGGTTGGGAAGAAAGGCTATGTTTTAATGTGGCCACCAAGATTCCCATGATCCATCAGCACTTGCTTCCGGGAGCCGGGCTCATTCCCAGACATGGAGCCTGTGAGAGGTGAGACTTGGTTCCTGGCCTGAGCCACATACCCTCCAGGATTATGACATTCAATTGTATTCATCTTAATTGTGGACAGGATTCCCCCCCTTCTTTGATCTCTTCGGGTGTTATTCTGTCCTATAAATAATCGCATTGCATTTCTAATATGAATTATGGCATAGCTATTTTGGTCCTTGTATTACTGTCGAGCTTTAGCAGCTCACATAGAACAAATTTGATTGTGTTTATATTTAAACCGTCTTAACAAGGGAAACAGAAGGATTAGATTCAATAAAAACAGGAGCAGCATTCTGAATGTGTTTAAACAAGTTTTCCCCACTGATAAATAGAACTATTGAGTATCATTTTCAACTAGACTGACAAGAAAAAAAGTCACCAGTCCCCCTAAAGAATTTGTACAATGCTCAAGGCAAGTTACAGCTGGATTCTCTTAAAGAAATCAATCTTTGCTAGTAAATGACTTGTAAGACTATTTAAATCAAGGAAGCTTTTCAGTAAATTTATTCAATTAAGAGGATTTTCAATATTTTAGCAAATATTAAATTACCGATAATATTCT
The DNA here is from genome assembly GCA_019455555.1 of Galemys pyrenaicus. Lineage (NCBI taxonomy): Eukaryota > Metazoa > Chordata > Mammalia > Eulipotyphla > Talpidae > Galemys > Galemys pyrenaicus. The sequence goes on along the minus strand of JAGFMF010011658.1, from coordinate 9,172,122 downwards.
TGCAATGTCAGAATGGAAAACAAAACCTACCGCTTGCCCACCAGCCGGCTACAGCCGGGCGGAATCCTGGGGCCCAGCCCGTTACTCCTTTGCCGATGCTGGCAGATTACTTATCTTCATGCTGATCGCTCCTGCCGCTCCGGGGGACAGTTTTTAAAGTAGCTAAGTACTGTGGGAACACATTATGCCTTCCTAAAAGGGAAGAAAATAACTTCTGTAGTGACAAGGCAACATTAGTGAAGACTCGGAACTGATCATCGTTTTAGAGTCCACAGTGTATTTCATCATCTCCAACCAGGACTGTCACTTTTTTTTTTTATAGGCTATGCTTTGGATATCTATTTTTGTAACTGTAACTGTCATTTTGGGTTGGGGGGGGGTAGAGTGAGGCTGGCGGACTTCATGGTAGAGAGTCTGCCCATTGTAATTCTCATCCAGGAAGTATATTCTAATTTTTTGAACACACAGCGAAGACGGAGGTGAGTACTTGGAGGAAGGCAAGGCTCGAAAGGCTATCCTCTCCTTCCCTCTTTGCCAGCAGTTGTAAGTCAGGACTGCGAGGGGTTACTCCTGAGGACTTTGTACTTGGCTTTAGATGGTAATGGGACAATTACCACCTGAGACTGGGAGACTCACCTTCGGGGTGAACTCAAAGGGTTAAGTTTTCTGAGATCTCCATGAGTGACTGTGTTAGTTCTAGCAGCACCCGCTGAGTCACAGGGCAATGAATACCACTTTCCACTAGGCTGGGAAGGAGGAAGTGGGGGTGTCCGGAGTGGGGACATGGGCCTCTCCCCACGTGACTGGTGAGACCAGAAGGCTGTGTCATGTTTAGTGAGCATATGCACGATGTGCAGATACAGCGCGTGCACACACACACACACACACATACCTGCAGGGCTCAGCACTTCTGCTTCTCAGTACACCTGCTCCTCTAGGTATACCGCCCGCAGGCACCCACTCTGGCACAAGAGTATTCACTGCTGCATTGTTTTTCATAGTGGGGACCTGGAGGACTGGGAGAGTGGGATGTGCCAGCTGTGCCATGCAGGGGTTGGAAGTAGCAAAATGGGTTGACCTGAAGGGAACGGTTTTGACAAGGAAAGTGAAAAACAGAATGAGAACCATAGCCGGTCCTTGAATAACACATTTCATTCAACATTGGTGAGAAAAAAAAAAGAACTAACTCCTGGTAGGGATCACTGTCTGCAGAACGAGCACTTTCGCCAGTGTCTATGTGGGGCCTCTGGGGTCTCCAGTTTCCTCCCACATCCCAAAGGTGTGCCTGTGAGATTCATTGGTGCGTCCTACTTGTGGGAGGGAGGGGTGGGGTGGGGTGACATGCTCTGTGATGAAGGGATGTCCCGCAAGGGTTGGGCCCCGCCTCGCACGCGACCAGCAGGGATCACCTCTAGACTGGAATAAGGAGGTTGGAATACGAATGAATGAATACAAATCATGGTTTATTATTAGGAGATTTGGGATCTTTATTTAGAAGTTTGATGATGTTCGTGTGACTAGAAATGTGCCACGGAAACTTAACTCTAGTTTGTTTCACTTAGCCTGGTCAAATTGGTTTTGCTACAGGTCGTTTCATTCAAAGTCACAGTTTCCAAGAAACTTTCGACAATGTTAAGTGAGGACTTCCTGCATATGACAGAGCCATTTGTGTAAATTAACAACACTTGCATGCAAACAACTGTATATATTTTACAAGAACACACAAGGCACCAGTCAATGAGTGGTTGCATGTGGTGGGGTGGATGGTGGATCTAGAGAATGACGAATATATAAACAATGTCATTAAAAATACAGAAAGAGGGAGGATGCCTGGGGTAATAGTGTGTGGGATAATAGTGCACTCTGAAGGGAGTATGATGAACTCAGATCTGTGCATTTTAACTCCTGTCCCTTCTCCAAATATAATGCACATGCCGCATGCACCAGCGCGCGCGCGCTCGCACACACACACACACACACACACACACACACCACGGATTGCAAGATGGTAAGATGGTGACATATGGGCCAAATCAGACCCTCAGATACGTTTTGTTTGGCCCATGTGATACATAAAAGTGACTTGAAATTGTTGCCAATGTTTAAAATCCAGGACTTCAGCTGCTCGTAGAAGATCCGCCTAACTCAGGCTGAACACGTCCATGTCTCTGTGCCTGGATCTGCCCTGCAAAACAAGCATGTAGGCTCTGGTGGCCACAGTCCCCAGGCCTCTCCTGGGGGCGGTCATGCCCACTGACCTCTGCTTGATGTGCTAAATGAGACACTCTCCTGTCCTCTTTGCTACTTGGGCCTTGGTCTGCCTGAGTCTGCTCTTCCGCCTCTCCCCTGCCACATCCTCTCGGAGGTTTGGCTAAACCAGACCCATGTGAAGGAAAGGGAGGAACAGGGATGACGTCCACGTTTTTGAGCAAAGCATGTGGGCGGGTTTGGCTCTACCTGCGATGCGGGAAACGGGGTCAGCAGACGAAGAGTCTGCCTTGTCCCCGTGTGACGTTCCTGTCTGGTGGTGACATTCAGTAAAGCGTGGTAGGAGTTGGGGAGTCTGGGGAAAGGCATTTGACGAAACGTTGTCCTGGGCATGTCGGGGAGGGTATCCTGGGCGAGATGGACATCTGGATCGGGCGACAGAGTAAAGCAGAGGGTCTTTCCCAAAGTGTGTGGCCTCCTGCAGTCTGTCAAAGGCCTGAATAGAAGAAAATGGTGGAGGTGAGAGAGCTTCACCCGCCCGGTGCGGCAAACAGTCTTCAGTGCTCAGACTGGAACTGACCTCAAGCGTCAGCTCTCCTGGTTCTCACCTCCCGCTGGGCTGGGAGCACAGTGCAGGGTCCTGCGCCTCCAGCCGCAGATGGCAGACGGTGGGACATCTCAGCCTCACAATCACCTCCATAAAGAGCTCATGTCAATAATAAATAAACAAACATCCCACGTCTCTTTCGCTGGAGATTTTTGACTAAGACAGCACATACTAGCAATATCACCCTCTGTTTATGCACAGCTCATTGGAAGCTGGTCTCTCTCCATGCCTTATTATCATGGGGCTAGGTTTTTCCTTCTTTCTCTCAAATGCATTTTCATTAAACAAATAATTCCATAGAATTCAAAATGTCAAAGCTCACTAAAAAGCAAAAATTAAAAACAACAATCCTGTGTGCTCTCTGTCCCCTGTCCAAGGCTGCTTTTGCTCTCAAGAGGCCTCTCTATTTCTTTTAACATTTATCTTCATTTATCTCAGTTAAATTTACAGAGTACTCCATGCAGTTAGACATTATCTCCTGTTGTACAGAGTGAGGTCAGTTTCATCTTATGTTTACTGCCATTCTCCTCCCTCCTTCCATCCTCCAAACAGAGGTATACCACAATGTCGACTTAAGTCCAGACTCTGTGTTCTAATTAGTATTGTTCTATAAACAGAACTGTAGATTTTAGAGCCACATGATCTGGGCCAATGTCAGACCTGCCGCTGATAGCCACGTGAGCTGAGCAAGTCATTTCATCGTTCTGGGTCTCTGTCCAATCAAGTTGTGATGAGAATTAAATGAGTAAAAGTATCTGAAGCACATAGAACAACACACTCTACTCCTTTGATTTTTAAAATTCATTTCGATGACGTCTCCTTCAAGTGGAATGCTGACTCTGTTAAAGTTTCATGTGATTACCCGTATGTTTTGAGTTAGGTCTGCTATTTCCTATTTTATTTTCTAATTGTTATCTCTCCATTAAAAAACCACAACTTCAGTTTCTCTTCTTCTACCTTCATTTGAGTTATTTAAATGTCTTAGAATCCCCCTTTAATTTATCTATTGGCTTTTTAGCTCTAACACTGAGTTGTGGTTTTTTTGTTTTTTGAGATAACAAAAACCATCCCTTATGTCTTAAATGGCATCTAAGTTGATCCATGTTCTATCTCATAGCCATCACTTATGTGAAATTTTCATGCTTTAAATTTATGTACATTATATAGTTCTACAATGTTATTTATAACTTGCTTTTTAAGTCATATGTATTTTGAGGAAATCAAGGGAAAAAGAATCTACTGTATCATTTTTATTCCTTCTCGAAGATCTGACTTTCTCTCAGCACCAGTTCTACTGCACTCACTTTCTGCAGCATTGCTGCCAGCATGTGACGAACCCCACATGGTTCATAAGACCTTGTAGGGAGCCCCATGTAGTCTCTAGTGAATGTTCTTCAGAATGAATTGGCAGTGAAGTTTACTCTATTTTTTAAAAATTTTATTTATTTATGCATACAAGAATTGGGGTACAGGTCAGAGGTGTGGGAGGTGAGAGGATCCACCAGAGACAGAGCTGGGAGCAGAACAGGCAGATCAGCTGAAACACACTGCTGAGGGGAGCAGAGGGCGAGGCAGGAGAGGTCTGCTGCGTCATGTGAGTCCCCTCCCTGGCCGGCGGCAGGACTCGAAGTCATGCTGCCTTGGCTGCAGTTTGCTTCATAGTGTGTTGCTCAACCCATTGCACCACCAGGCAGGCCCGAAATTTACTCTATTTTCAACCTTAAGATGATCTTCACTGAAAGTTACTTTTTCAGCCTGTGAATGCTTCATGGAGTTGCTCATGCACTGGTGAGTGAAGCCATTTCTGCAATTTTTCAATCATCTGTGGAGCAGATATCTCTAGCCCCACTATGTGCACCAAACCCACTAGGCACTGAGGTTCCAGTGGTGAAGATGAGAACAAAATCTTTGTTCTCAAGTGGCTTCCAGCCCAAGGGACATTGAGCACACAGTCAGACCACTTAGCACTTGATTGTGAGTTGTTGATCTGGATGCCTGTGGTCCATAAAATCAGGGAATCTAGTTGAGGCCAGCGTCAAGAAGAGTTCCCTAGGGCGGCGACCTCTAGGAGGAGTCCCAAAGATGGGAAAACACTACCCAGCAACAGGGAAGGGCGCATGGAACAGAACGTGCAGAAAAGACCTTGGCAAATGTTTTGACCCAGTGCTTTAGGTGTGGTTAAGGGAGATTCATAATTGGTAGAGACTCATAAAGACAGCCATTGGTGAGGAGATTACACCCGCCTTTCTCTCCTAGGCTGCCCGCCGTAGCGGCATTTGCTAGTCATGCTTGATTGATGGTAGCTGAGTCTCCTCTGGGTAATCCTGCGGTGGGTTGACAGTAGGGTGTGACTTTCTCCATCCCTTCCTAAAGAATACCCTATGTGGAAAAATCGTTCCTATAACAGGCTTTTTCTGGATGGCGGTGGCTTTTCAGTGCGACAAAGTAACCCCAAACCTCACTAGAGGCCATGAGGACAACAGGTTTGATGGCACCCACCTCATTTCATCTGGGAGTGGGGCGAATTTCACCACTTTTACAATGAACCTTCCAGCCAAATTCCTTCCTAGAAATAAGTCTTTGTAAGTGCACATTAGGGAGACCTCTGCAGGGGTTTCAGGGAACACATCTCTAGAGAATAAAACAACCCCAAGAACCCCACAACCATCAGAGAACGATAAGAACACTTCAAAAACAAACTCCCAGAGCTTGGCGGCACCAGCTATGCCATTATTTTGGGGACAGTGTAGCTTTTGCCCTGTCTGAAAAGCTACAGTAAAATAGGCCAGGGATTTCGCACATTTTCTTTATTTTTACTTGTGTGTATGCAAACGGGTGCCAGCCATGCCTGGGAAATTGCTGTCATTGAACATCTGTGCTCACCTTCCATTTAAAAATAAGCAAGCAAATCAAATTCTGAAAGCAGAACTCCTCACTTAGATGGTCTTTTCTCTTGCATATTCCTCATTCACTGACCTTTCCTGTGGATGTGACAATTGACATTTATGGGGATCCCCGTGCAGGACTTTGCTTTTCTTGTGACCTTTTGCTTTCCTGAAGTTTCTCTCTAATCTTTGCTTGGGCTCCAGTGTTTTAAGCTTCTTCCTGATAATACCTGCCTTGCCCCGGATTACTCTGTGATTTTTGTGTCCTTGGCATCAGTCTGGACTTTTCTTTCTTTCTGAAACTTCTGCTCCTGTGTTCTCTTTCACGCATCCCTTTATTTTTGCTTCCCTCCTATTTTATTTTTCTCAGTAGTTTTATCATTTGGAAAGGTGTCAAAGTAGTGTTAGCGTTACTCAACACCTAGTCTTTTCAATGCACCATCAGTGGAATTTAGTCACATTAAAGACTAATTACCAAGCTAAATGGATTATGATCACATCCTCGACTGCTTCGGTCTGTGAAATGAATTGTCATTATAACAAAAACCTGCCATGTTACCTAGGAAGAAGTTCTTAAAAAGGAGGGAGATAGTAATTCTTTAGCAATAATTGTACTCATTTGTTCATTTGTTGAGTATTTATGGGGTTTCTATCACGTGCCAGGCACTGTGCTGGATTAAGTATAAGTTGATGAGTGAGATAAACATGGGGCTACACTTAAGGAGCTTGGGATCTAGGTGGAGACACCAACATTAACAGGGAAACATATCAACATATACTTTATACTTCAAAACTGTGGCGAGTGAATGGAGGAAATCAATATGTTCTGTGGTTGATAATAACTTGGGAACACTTGGTTGGTTGATGAGTCTCCAAATTTAATGAAGAAACATATAGGAATCCCAGTAAAAATTCAAATTTCAGATAAACAAATATATGCTTGGAATAAGTGTGTCCCATGTGATATCTGGAATTGCCATACTAAAAGAGTATTTTCTTAATTATTTGGAGTTCAAATTTAACTAGGTGCCCTGTATTTTACCTGGCATGCCAGGTGATCCAGGAAGGCATCTCTGAAGAGGTGAGACTTGAACCTAGAACTGAAGGAGAAAGCCAAGAAGAGGGGGCCTCCCTGGTGGTGCAAAGGGTTAAAGTGCTATACTATGAAGCTATCTGCAACCATTGCAGCATGAGTTCGAGCCCCGGCAGGGAGGGGACCCACATGGCACAGCAGACCTCTCCTATCTCCCCCGCTGCTCCCCTCAGCAATGTGTTTCAGTTGATCTGCCTATTCTACTCCCCTCTCTGTCTCTGGTGGATCCTCTCACCTCCCACACCTCTGGCCTGTACTCCAGTTCATGGAAGCATAAATGCATCTTTAAAAAAAAAAACAAAACAGAAAGCCAGGAAGAGAGCATGCATGGAGTTGAAACCCCCTAAGTGAGAGGTGAGTAAAGCTGAGGAGCCACTGGGGATATTGCTGATTAAACACTGCTCTTGATCAGGCAGAAGGCCAAGTGCAATCATGGGCTTCCTAACCGGGTTAGAGATGTGGGAGAATCAAGACTGTGTGGGGCTTTCCAGATCTGGAAAGGAGGGTAAATTTTATGTGAAATATACTGCCAAAACTCTGAAACATTTTAAGCATGGAAAGTGGTCAAACTGGGTATTGAGAGCATGGTCCTGGGTCAGCATGGGGAGGTGACAGGAGGAGAAGAGAGGAGAAAAGTGAGATGGATATTGCGCTCACCCAGGGAGAAGTGCAGCTATCTGGATGGAGGCAGGGATGAAGTCAACAGATCTGACAGAGACTGTGTATGTAGCATTGACTGCATTTGCTCAGGCACTAGATACAGAAAGCAGCCAGGGAGAAGTGAAAGCATCCAGGGTGAGAATTTCTAAAATAAAGAGTGGACAGAGGGCCACTTGTTCCTGGGGTGGGTGAGACTTGGAAGGAATAGTTAGATAATCCAGAGTTCACAATCAGAAGCATTAACACCTCTGAGCCCTCCCCGTTGGCCACTCCAGAAATATGCAGCACCCCTGAAAAAGGAGGTGTGAACGTCCAGGTTCACAGTGGCTCACACCTGCATCACCTTCTGTCACACAGCATTTCCTTGACATCGTGCTACTTACTTCCCACATCCCGCAGATGGCCATGCTATTCCCCACACAGTCCTCACAGGCGTCTCGCGTGGTGTGTCCTGGCCATGAGTGATGAGGTTTTATAGCCAAGTTTTGTAACGTAGGTGTTATCCTTCTTCCATAAGCCAGTTTATTGTGGCCTTCTACTACCTAGATCAAAGTAGAGTCAAGTGTCCTTTGGGGGTGCCATATACACCCTGAAATTCAAAGAAACCAGCCATCGGTTATGTCAGCTTGGAGAAATGTGGAGGCCCTGGTGTGCCTGCCCTGGGGTCATGAACTCCTGGGATTGTGGGTAGTGAAAGGTTTTCAGAGAGATTCTATTCCCCCTTGACCTGAGCCCGAGCCAGGGACCCAACTGTTACCCCACCAGTTATGGGTTATGGGCTCAGCCACCAAGAACCTGGGTTCTGTGTGACCTTGAACACGTAATGCTGGACCCCCCTGTAGTTTGATGAGCAACTTTGTAGCATGGCACCCAGCACAGTGAACACCTGTTGCTACCTTTTATCAATCACATCACTGAGGAAAGTTCTTGAATTGTTAGCCCCACGCCCGCAGCTTGAGAGACCGTGATGAGCCATGGCAATGCTGGGGGATGGACACTTGGTGTGGTGTTCAGGACGTGGTCCCTGCAGGCAGACTCCCAGTACCTGAGGCCTGGCAGAGGGCTTAGAGCTGTGTGGCCGGCGGCTGCTGCTGAAGTCCTCAGAGCCTCGTTTTTCTCTTTTCTAGATGGAGTAATGTGCTGTTGTAAGAATGAAAGGACTCAAGTACGTGAAACGCAGGAGCACGTGTGTGGTCTCCACGAGGCCGTGGTGCGCATCAACTGCTGTCATGGAGGGACGGGGTGACCAGAGGCAGCAGGATGTGCCTGGGGTGAGGGAAGAGTGCTGAGACTTAACCCCTTATGCCACCAGGGAGGCCCCCCTCAAAAGTCTTATGTCAAAGTGCTGGCCTCCAATGTAAAGGCAGCAGGTGGGGCGCTGGGGAGGGTAGTTGGGGTTGGTTGGGGTCATATGGATGGGGCCCCCATGACAGAGTTCGTGCCCTTCTCAGAAACACACCAGAGAGCTCACTTTCTCCAGGTGCAGGCAGGAAGGAAAGGCCTGGCAGGGACACAGCGAGACGGATGCTGTGCGCCACCCGTGATGTGAGTCCTCGCTAGAAAATGACCCTGATCCTCAGGCTTTCCTTGGCCTCCAGAACTGGGGGGAAATAATTTCTGTTGTCTTATTTCTGGTCTCTAATATCTTGGTCTGACAGTCTAAGCTAAGACCGCCTTAAACCATATGTTGCCACAATTTCATATAGTCAATTAATTTCATATAGTCAAGTTTTATTTTCCATCCTTCTCCTTCCAGTCCACCTGTGTCCTTATATTTAAAATGAATTGCTGGTACACATCAGGCAGTTGTTATTTATTTATTTACTTATTTTGACAAGTCACTTAACACCTTTATTCATCCTGTCTAAACTGCAGATGAAAGCATCTTATTTAGCCGCCTTGTAGAGACAGAAGAATGCATGTAATTTTTAAGACTGTGTTATTTTTATTGAGGTAACATTGGTTTCCAACACCGTGCATGATTTACAGCTTTAGGGTCACAGCTCTTCAGCTGTGTGTCACCACCCCACACCCACCGCCAAAGCAACCACAATCCTCCACCACAGTCCAAGGGGTCTCCCTCCCCCCTCGGTACCGGACCCCCACCTTGAACCTTTGGGATTCTCAATTCTGCCGTCCAGTCTCTAGGGTTTCTTTATACGCCACATGAGCGGAAACCACCTAGTGTTTGTGTTTCTCCTGATTTATTTCACTTGGCATAACCCCCAGTTCCATCCATGTCTTAAGTGGCAAAGGTTCCTCTTTTATTGTTTTAATAGCTGAGTAGTATTCCATTGTGCTGTTGTTTTTTTTTCCTTTTTTTATTAAAATATTTTAAAATTTACATATACTTGCCATTAATTGTAATCCCCATGTATTCCCCATCACCATCTCACCAGTG
>JAGFMF010011658.1:9094390-9157461 GCA_019455555.1 Galemys pyrenaicus | reverse complement strand
GGTTAGAGTCTGTTGTGTCCCGGTCCTGCTGGTGCTGGTGGGCATGATTTCTGACTTCTTTTCCTGGTGTTTTAGGTATTTCTGCTTGATAACTGTTCCTCTGCAGTTGGGTACAAGTTCCAGTAGTAGTCTGTTTAAGTAGATGTTGTGTGCTGTTGTTTTTAATCCAGAGTATCTTTTTTTTAGTCTTTAGTTGGACTATTTAGTTTACTTATATCACATGTCACATAGTTAAACTTTGTTTCCCTATATGAGCTGTCTAGTCTTTGTTCCTCTTTTTCTGGCTTCTTTCAGATCATGGAGGTGTATTTTACTATTCCATAATTTCTCTTCTATTAATCTTTGTTTTCCTATGAACAACTCAGACAAAGAGAAATTGAAAGATTCTACGTCTAACAGACCAATAAGTAATAAGATAATTGGATCGTATTTTTTGAGGAATGTCTAGATACAAAAATTATTTTTTGAGGAATGTTCACATGCAAATATTATTATGCAATGATTATGACAGAATTAATGCTGATTTGAATTCTTACAGTATTGCATTTCCTAGTCACAACTTCTGTCAAACTTTTATGCTGTGACAAATATGTTGTAAATATCCCTATACTCTTCTCTGGTCGTAGGTCATTACTAGGAATTAGTGTATTAGTTTTATTCATTCAGGGTCTTCTGGGATCATCATTAATATGAATTTTTTTCAAATTTCCTTGCAGTAAATCTGAATTAGGGAGGGAATTTCCTCTGATTGTCTGGGGTTGATGTCCCTGCCCAGCCCCTGGGGCACTGCCCTCGGTCTTCAGCCTTCTCTCTGGGCCTGCTGTCCTGGAAGGAACCCAGCTGGGTCATCTTCTAAAGATTTTGACCCCAAGATGAGCTCTTGACCTTCAAACTGGGAGATATCAATGGATACATGTTAAGGCTCATCAAATTCCTTCCCGGTCATGCTGCTTTCTCACAAGAAGTGGAATGAGGATTAGGCCTTTCTTTCTCCTTCAGTGGCTTCTTAAGTGAAAGAGACATGTGAAATGCTTGATAGGGGATTGGCATCCATCTTAATTTCCAGAAGCCAGTTTGCCTCTTTTCTTTCTTTGATGACTGAACTTGGGTGATTATAAACACCTGCATTTACTCCATCATCTTAAGGGGGCACCTACTCCTAACATCTTAACAGTTTGTTCATTTTTATTTATAAAACATTTATGAACACTTAACACATATGGTGTCTATGTTCTCTCTGTGGATGAATACATTAACAAGACTGATCTAGTCCTTGCCTATTGCAATGAATGAGCTAGTAATTTCCTGTCTTTCCCCAAGATCCTAGATCCATTACAGCATAACAGCAGACAGTAATCATTTAATGGTGAGTGGTAAACATAATCATTTGACAACGACATATACCCCCTTCTGCTGCTATTTATCCTGCCAGGTCGGCCATACTGTGCTCCAAGCACATTAAGCCCAGAACCCCATCCTAAGCTCCCCCTAGTGCCGTTGTCAGAATTGTGCATAACTTCTGTGATTTAACCACTCTATTGTGATGTAACACATCTGGATATCCAAGTTTGCACTTCTGTTTAAGTCAACAGAACAGGCGAGCTCAGAAAAAAAAGTGCCAGAATGTGTTCTCTCCACTGGAAGTCCAAGATGGAGTTGAATGAGCTCTCATTCAAGAGGATTTCTTTAAGCGGATATAGCCACACTTGATAAAGCTGGAATTCATGTCCCCAGTCACCTCCACACGTGAGGGAGAAAAACATGGCAAAGAACAACCCAATTTCATGAACCAAAACTTCACTAGACTTTGCTGCTGAGACTTTGGATCAACTTTGGAAGTGTGCAGCTGGAGAAGATACACAGATTGTCGCTGGAAACTTGATTTCTATCTTTAACACACTTGGAGGGAAACTACCACCCATAATGTTGAATTTTACCTACATAATTCTCCTGCAGGCACTTTGGCTTTGCCTTGTGTTCTTCAAGTCTCCCTGTACTCTACGATCAGTGCTAAAGTAGGTGATATTTCTGAAGGAAACAGACCATTTATTGGTCCCAGGTGCCACTAAAGCTTTTGATCCTAATATAACATTTTTAAAGCAATGCCCAGGACTTGTAAAATCGGTCATTTTATTACAGAAATACATTATACTTTTGGTTAGAAATGCCCTCATGGGGACCTGCCACCTGACCGACCGATGATGCAGTCAACTTTTGCAGTCACTTTCTAACCAAATAATGTTAAAAAGAAATTTCTGGTGAGACTTAGAAAGAGAAAAATCACTCTTTACCTATAGTAATATGCAACTGAGTACAATTGGACAAGAAAATTATTCAAGAAAACCACATTCTGTTTTAACTGACGTTGAGGCAGAAATTTGCTGGTTCATAAGTTATGGTTAACAATTGTGTCAATGGTTTGCAATTATCACTTGTTTATTATCTCCCATCTAGTCTGATCTGCCTACCGGCCATATGGGATTGGGCAGAGTAAGACTCAGTGGGCTTGCTGGTCAGAAAAAGAAAATAAGTTTCAGGGAACAGAAACGATCAAGTATACTGTGGGTAGAGAGAGAGGTGGGTCTAGAACTGTTGACTCTTATTCCATTGATGCTTCCAGACCTCTTTCCAATAGCAATGAGCAGTACTCTGGGAGCATCTTGAGGGAATCTTTATGGTCCAAGGTTTGGTAGCTGAGCTGTTTCCTCTGGGGAAGGGAAAGGTTTTAGGTGGTAATACAGGCAAGGGAAAGGCAAGATGCAAAACAAGGAGACCCTTTCATTTGATTCTTTTTATTTTTTATTTGTCTTGCTGGCTGATGAGAAAGTGGCGAAACTTGAAGACCACCAGAAGCACACCCTATCATCTGTTATTTTGATTATAAAGGACCCACCCTTTTTGGCAACCAAGCCACTGAACTACCATCTTTTCCAGTGGAAACAATTTTGTTAAGCGCCATCCTTCTCTGTGAATGCACCTTTATGGAGCAGACCAGAGGGAAAAGTAATTGAATTTAATAAAAAGCTGTTCTCAATATAAAGCCACAGGGAAATACATTTAACTTCAAAGCCAAGATGCATGGTTCCTAAATATAATTAATTGCCTGGCTGTTTCTTCCATCAAATCTCAATTTGACAGTAAAGAAGAAAATTCTTTGGCATTTTTTATTTTATAGTAACATGAATTCTCCATTGGTATAGATTGATAAAAAACCAGTTTCAGAAATGTCCTTTTTTTAGATTATCAAAGTTGCCACAGCTGTAGCTTCTTACCCCATCTGTTTAGGAGAGCTAAAAATAGGATTAGGTTTTTGTAACACAGTTGTTAAAGGTGAAACTTTGAGAATGGTCCCTAACGTCCTCCCCACCTCCTTTTAAAAACTTTCATTCAAAGGGAAAACAATTCTTCAGGGAAAATTCTTTTTCAAGCAACCTCATTAAGTGAATATTTCTGTTTTGGATGCCCTTGTTTGAAAGGGCTATAGATTAAAGACCGATTTAAAAGTTAGAAATTTGCTCATCATGGTTTGAAGCCCACTAAGGAGTGAATGTCTTTAACTCAGCCAATTAAGAAAGGTATGGAAATAACCTACGTGCCCCAGGAGAGATGAGTGGATCAAGAAGATGTGACATATATACACAGTGGAATACCACTCAACAATCAAAAATAATAAACTCAAGTGATCTGTGGCAATACGGATGGAACTTGAAGGGATTTTCTAAGTGAGTCAGCAGGAAAAACAGAAATACCAGATAGTTTCACTTGTATGTGGAATCTACAGAAACCAAAGGAACAGGCAAAGACAAACTAAGACTGACCCTTGAAAGCAGACTGTAGATCTCAGACACTCTGGAGGTTAGGGTAATCGTAACATAGTTGGTAGGGGAGGGGGAGAGTAGAAGACAGGTGACAGAGAGCACAGTGGACTATGGATATCTTGGTGGTAGGAAAACTAAGGACACCTTAGGGGAGAAATTCCTACATTAGAAAAAATAAGCAAGGATGTTAAAAAAAAGTTGTTCTGGAAAGGTGGTGCCTTTGGGTGTACATGCTTACTGAGGGGCCCAGAGCTTGCCTGGGCCCTCTCTCTTCTCTACGTGGCATCATCTTCTAAGAACAGACCCCTACCCACCCTCTTCCTCCCAAGAGCGGGTCACAGTCCTCCTTCTAAAAGCTGTATAAAGAGAGAAGGTGGCTAGCAGAGAGGAAGAGTTGCTCCAAAGCTGAGACGAGACCTCTACCCCATATTTTCTTCCACAAAGCAGCAGCCCAGGTCATTCCAGAAGAGTCTTATCAGGAAATTTGCCAGAACAACATCTGTATCTTTAGCATCACAAGTCATTATGACAGAGAAGTCTCCACCAGAAAAAACAGCTTCATGCTAAATTGCTTGCCTTCAGGAGCGTCTCTAGGAAAAATAATGGACAGTTGAAGGAGAGATGGTGCCACTTGCAAGAACAAACATATTTTAAGACTTAATGATAGCAAATGTTCCTCAGAATTTGAAAGAAAACTGTTATATTCATGAAAATATCAACTGAAAGTTTAACCTTAATAAAATATTAACATTATATACATGTCTTAAAGGTTTTGTTTAAATAAATGATAGTACATTTGCTTGGTTATATAATAATGCAGTTATTAAAATGTAAACTATAAAGGCTGAGAGGCATGTGGAAAAGTGTTTATGATGTAATATAAAATTTAAAAATACAAGTATGTATATATATGACTGCAACTATGTAAAAACGTTTAAGAGCAGAGACTGGAGGTAACTAAAGAAGAAAATACTGATGTTGGGGTAGCGAAATTACAGGTGGTTTAAAAACTACCCTTTATTTCACGGCGTGATATGAAAAAACATGGTAGAAAATGTAAGCTGTAGTTAAGCATTTATTAGCCGCTCGTCGAGAACCTCTAGCTTGAGTTGCCCTTCATGCCGCTGCTGGATTTGAGTCACAGGCCCAGAAGTCAGGGGCAGAGAGTGACTGGAAAAGCCGAGCCGGCCAGACCGTTCATCCCCCTCCCTCACAGCTCCAGGTTCTCGGTCACCTAACCCTCATCCGCCCCATCTCCTTCAGGTCTGATGCAGAGCAAGCTGCTCGAACGGCCTGACGGTCCCCAGTGCTTTCTGATGCCTCAGCTCCCAAGGGGGCACTTTATGGCGTGCAGTTAGGGTGAGGAAACCAACCTGCCCGTCGTTGCCGAACACCAGCTTCCCAATCACATTTTGGAAGGGAATGGCGGGCCCTTAGCCTGGACTGAGCCAACAGGCCGCCACGATGCTGCTCCCCGAGACTGGAAGCCACTCCCCTGCGATGCGGTTTCTGCCTGGGGACGTGGGGAGCACTGTCCCCAAGCCCTCCTCTCACCCCCGCCCCCCCGTCGGAACAGAGAACTGGGCCTCTGCCGCGGCTCGGGTCAGCTGAGGGAGCAGAAGGAGGACGCTGCCCTGTCTCAGACCCACGAGCTTGGCAAGTAGACCTTGCACAATGGAAGGGGCCCAGGTGCGCTGGCCCCACCCGCCTGCCCCCATAACCCCTCCTCCTTCCCTACACCCCACTTTGCTTCCCTCAGTCTGTCCGCATGCCATGTACAGACCTGTCCATTTCAAGGTATTTACATCTTCTCTTTGAAATTTTGGGGTGGCCTTTCCCCCTTTCTTTTCTTCATGGCCTATCTGTTTTCATCCTTCTTAACTTAAAAAGACATCATTGAGGGACTTTATCTCCTGATTTCAAGGGTGCTGTTCTCTGTGTCCACTTCTTTGGTTAGATTTGATAGTCTGTTTCATCTTAGTATTTGTTTCTTGCCAAGCTCTTGGCCCTAGAGAATGGTTTCTGTTTGTTGGCTTGACTCTGTGTCTCTGTCTCCCTGATAGATTGCAAGTTAGCCGAGGTCTGGTGCTGTGCTGGCCTTGCTCCCCACTGCATGGCAGCAGGGTGAGTGCTTGGCACATAGTAGGGACTGACTGGATGTGTGGCACATAGTAGGGACTCTGAGTGACTCAGTGGATGCGTGGGGGTGATACCAATTGCTAAAGCACTTTGTAAGTCAGAGCCCATCTGGGGCCTGGCTCCAGCGCCCTCCAGCCGCGTCTCACTGCCCGCTGCTCCTGGCCCAGGCACTCGAGCCTGGGCCAGCTCTAATGGGGAGGACAGAGACAGACTGTTCATCTCAGACCTGCTGGTTGGCAGGTGGCTATTGGACCAAGTCATCCTATGACCCCTTGCCAACCTAGAGGTGTGGGTGAACTTGGCAGTTGGAAGAAAGATTTGGGGGTCACTTACGGAGTGGCCCAAAGATGCCTGAACTGATGGGTATCAAAGTGGAGAATGTTCGCCCAGCCTGGGGCCTCATCATACCTCATTGGGCCCTTGAAGGCAGTGGAGCTGTGTGGAGGTTGGGCCCTGGAGAGACACTGCAGGGCCCTCTTGCAACCAGGGAGGATGCTGGAAAGAGGCTGGGAGGGAGGGAGGGAGGGAGGGAAACTTCTAGCACAGTGCCCTCTACTGACTTGATGTCTGGCTGAGGGCGTCTTGCACACCTGGCAGCCTCCAACCTGGGGGAGATGCAGCATTATCTTTCTCTCTTAAGACCCTTGATTCCAGATGTAGTTCTGCTTTTCTAAGCTTTTTGAGAAATTCTTTCTAAAAGACTCCTGTTCTTAGAAGACGTGAGATTAGTGTTACTTGCCACTATTCCCTTATTGCTAGAAATCTAGGCGGAAATAACATTTCCATGAACACCTATGGTTGAACAAATAGTCCAAACATAAGAGCAAGCCCACCTCCTAATTGCTAGTCCAATTTGTCGCCTGAGGCATATTTTGGAAGGTGGGGCTGTATTAGTTTTCTAGCCTTCCATTCTCATCAATCAATAGTCGAGGACGCTTTTTTAAAAATGATTGTGGCTTAATTTAAGTACTTCCAAACTGGAATATTCTAGCTGCTTCTACAAATAATGCTATGATGGACATCCTTATAATTCTGTACATAATTGTCCTCCTAGGAAGTTTGTGTTTCCCATTAACAAAATAGGAAGCATTTAAATATTTCATTATGAAATATAATGCACCCAAGAATGTATAACACATGTATGGATGAAAGAATAATTATTCTTTTATATAAATAAACCCATCGCCCAACTCTGACACCAGGGTTCTACCAACACATGTGACATTCCCCCCCGGCACCTGGAAGTATCCTCTCACCAACTTCCCATCTTGTTCTGCTCTTTCTCTCCCAAGATAATCATGATTCTTCTACCTTCCTTTTGTTGAGCCACGTATGTATGTTGTCCCTAAAATTTATTTATAGGCACATCCTTACTTTGCATATTTGACTCCTATAGAAGAGGAACCACACCCTCTGTGTTCTTCTGTGGCAAACTTTTATTTACTCGATGTGATGTTGCTGGGATTCAGGCACATGGAGACATGGCGTTACTCTTCTTTGCTTAGGGTTCCTTTGAATAATTATACCACCATTTATCAATTTTACTGTTGTTGAGATTTCAGTTGTTCTAATTTTTGCTGCACCAAGAACACACCCATGAACATTGCCCATGTCCCCTGGTACACACATATGAGCTCCAGGGGTCCCCTGAGGTCCAAATTGGGGTGAACAACACATCTGACACACAAACTCACAATAGCTCTAACTTCTCTGCAACACTGGCCACTTGGCCACCTGAAGACCGGGCCCCGGGGGAGCTCTGACCAGCCCAGCGCTTCCTGAGCTGGGAGTGTGACACCCCTTTATTTAGTGCCAAATGGGCACAAGATTTTGCCCGAGCTCTAGGAGCAGGACTAAGGAGACACGCGGTTACCGGGTTCCTGAAATATCATGAGCAGATTGTCGGGCCCTTACAAGCAGCATCCTGCCATCTCATTTCATCTCTCCGGCGTCTTTGACATAGAGACTGTTGTCCCCATTTTTCAGGTGGGCAAACTGAGGCTCCCAGAGGTCGGTGTCATTAGGTGGTGAGTGTGGGGTTCCAACTTTGCCTCATCGTGTCTTCTCATGGACAATATGCCTGGCACACGTGAGTGTGCTGTAAGAGTGACAGGTGAAAGAAGCCAGGAGGCATGACACGGAAGAGATGGCTGGACTCATGGCTGCAGCCGCTCCAGTGTCCACATTCATTCAATTAGCTGCACTCAACCTGCGGCCCATCTGGGCCTGTTCTAGGAGCAGGGCGGAAATGACCCAGAGGATGGCCAGCCCCCCGACCGGTGTCAGGCGCTTCATCGCGGTTTTGGCCTTCAGAGTGCAGCCACAGCTGGCTGGGCAGATGTTCCCTTTGTAGGTACTGGCCCTTCTCTGCTTGCTCAGGGAGCCCCAGGCATCAGGGCAGCCCCTGACTTCTCTCACTTCTCAAGGAGATGCAGAGAGACGAACCCCCGATTCACCCAGGCCTGGGGAGAAGGTGGCATTATCTTCAGGTTGGGTGGGGAGGGGTCATTCGCTGTGGAAGTCACGAATCTGGGGTGGGGAGCAGAGGGCAGCTGGAGACCCTCCGTGCAACAGACTTTGGGATTCACTTGACATCATCGGACTCCTGGGAGTGAGGCCAAGGTCAGCCAGGTGTCCCCATCCACTTGGTACCCTGAGACTCAGCCCTACGGATCCCCATCAGTTCTCAGCGCTCAACGTGCAGTCCCCGTGGCCAATTAGGAAAAGCAGACAAGTAACCAGCCAGGGCGTGGGGTAAATTACACTGATGGGCACAGCGGGGGCCGGGGAGCTGCCCTTTAAAGGACGTGACTCATTTAAAACACGGGTTTATGGCCAGGACTCCATAATCAGCTGAAATCCCTACTTAAAAGAGCAAAGGCATTTAATAGCAATAAATGTA
Organism: Galemys pyrenaicus; assembly: GCA_019455555.1. Classification (NCBI taxonomy): domain Eukaryota; kingdom Metazoa; phylum Chordata; class Mammalia; order Eulipotyphla; family Talpidae; genus Galemys; species Galemys pyrenaicus. The sequence continues at coordinate 9,148,602 of JAGFMF010011658.1, read as the reverse complement.
GGTGTGTATATATGCACTTATATGTCTCTATACTAATTTTGTAATATATTAAAAAATTTTCAGGTCTTTCTTCTTGACCAAGGTAAATTCTAGCTCCTAACCTCGCACTGTAGGTTATAATAGGTTGTTCTTGTCACCTCAGAGGTGAGTGGATATTAATATATTTTGGTACTATATTTTAATATAAATATATGTAGTTCTATAATTACCATTCTGACGTAGCTATACATTTATGATGTAATTTTATATAAATCACTATATATTATGTGCACTTTTATGGTCTCTGTAGAAGTATATAAATAATATCTTTTACATTTTATATATTTTCACTTACAGGATTTATATATATGCATATAATAGGAAAGTCCTTAGGTATATTTATACATATTTAAATATATATTTTGATGTATAATATAAATTAATGCCCCTTGGCATGCAAGTGGGGGGAGGGGCGTCAGTAGCAAGCAAGCTCACTTGGAAACAAAGCTGGGTGATTAAAAAATAAGAGGTGTGGTTCCCCCCTCCTGCTGTGCAGTAATACCCAGTCTCCCAGGCAGCCAGGTACTGCCTCCCAGCTCTCCCCTCTGCATATCAGCCTTACAAGTCTTGTAAAGCTGCAGGCTTGTTAATCTAGAAGGCTGTGCAGATGGACTAACTGAAGCTTTAGTCATTATACTTAATTGGGCGAGTGGCCTCAGAGCTGTCTATAAACTGTGTGTTCACAGTGAGGTAATTAATAACGCCACTTCCTTTCGGGAGACATATCATTAGCCATTATTTCTAGAAACATGACATTGATCTCTTTATTCAGAGAGGTAATTGCAGGTTTCTGAAAAGAGTGTATGGTTTACCCAACAATTCCCCACAAATGACATCATCTCTGAAAAGTAAAACCCACAAAATCTGTCATTTTGAATCCATAGTTGGGATTTGGTTCCCTAGGTGGTAAAAGAAGACTCTGGAAAAAAAAAATAATGAACTATTTTGGTATGGAAATAAGGGTGAAAGATAAGATTTGTATTTTTAGATATTAGTCATTTCTTCATGAGTCTTGGTGAAGGAGTCCGAGCTTGTGCTTGTTAGGATAATAGCAAGAAGTGAAACAAAGTAATGATAGAATTTTCTAAAGGTTTACAACTGCCTTTAGATAATTGTTTTCTTATTGTGTCTTACAACATACTCACCAATGAATTCGATTTCAACATTAACATGTGAAAAACCACCAATTCCGAAATCCAATTCGTAGCAGTAGAAGGAAGCCAGGAAACACAGCCCAGGGCCTGACCTTTTGCAGTGATTGGATTCTGTCCATCAGAGCAAGACTCAAAGGAGAATTTAAGAATAATATTTTGCTAAAACCTCTTACTGTCTTACCATCAACAATCCACTATCAGTGTTCACATCAAGTTGAAGGAAACTAACTGGCCAGATAACACTTTCTTTTAGGAACTTTATAAGGCAATGATAGTATTAAAGAGAAACAAGACCTTTATTCATTTGGATTCTTTTCTTGCCAGTTTCAAATCCTTGCCTGGTTTTTAGAACAACCTGAGTCCACTTGAGAAAGGACCACTTCAGCAAATTAGAACAAGGTAGCTTATTTAAATCAGCTGCAGGGTAATCAGCTTCCAAACTCTTTTGTAAACTTTGCACTGAGCCTTTCGAATATTGATGAACTTTTCAAGCCATAATTTTCCAGGGCATGCTTTTTTGTTGTTTTTATATATAAACTTCTTTATCTCTTGGTTCCCAAATTTGGGGGTGAGGGTGTAAACGAGAACCATTGGGACCTCTAAACTTGCCATAAGTTTGTTTTTCTCAAGTGTGTTAGACAGGGCACCAAATGTACAAGATGCTACAATTTGGGACCGGACACATTTTGCACTCCTGGAGATGTGTGTGTGTGTGTTGTGGAGTCAGAAAGATGCTGAGAATTCCTGGAGTGAAGGAAGCGGCTTAGTTTTGCTTACCTGGAGGAATTTTTTTTTTTTTAATCTGCTTATTCTTTTAACTTTTCTGTGTATTTTTAAATGTTTAGCAAAATAACTTTTTTCGGATAATACCTATTAACATCCTGCAGAGTCAGCATTTCTTAACCCCCGCCCCCACCAAGGGAGCTTTGCTTACATGACTCCTGTCCCTACTCTTTGTGTTGAGATTCTCTTCGTTTCAGATAAACAAGAGAGTCACCTAATTATGGACATACTTATTAAAGCAGAAGACTTTAAGTTTGGAAACTATTGAACATCACAGGTGTGAATTCATTTTTCAGATAGAAAATGATTTTCATTATTAGTCAAAGCTGAGAGGTTGATAGTAACAAGACTGGATTTACAATCAGTTCATGCAGCTGCTTACCGGTAAACAGTTTGTTTTTTAAAATTTATGTATTATATTTATGCATATAAGAGCTGGGGTACAGACCAGAGACACTGGAGGTGAGAGGATTCACCAGAGACAGAGTGGGGAGCAGAACAGGCAGACTGACTGAAACACACTGCTGAGGGCAGCAGCGGGCGAGGCAGGAGAGGTCTGCTGCGCCCTGTGGGTCCCCTCCCTGGCCCATTGGAGTCGCTTGGCTGTGCTGTGGATGCTTCACAGTGCGGTGGCGCTCCACCCGCTGCGCCACAGGGAGGCCCCAGCAAACAGTTTTAATCAGCCATGTGTACAGTTAAGTACTCAAAAATAAGTTCACATTTTTAGAGAAACTTGCTGAAAGAAACATTGTGGTCCTTAATTTTAGACTCAAATAAATGATGTATTAAAAGTGATGTTTGAATGCCTAAATAATTACTTTAAAGATAATCCTAAAATGTTATTTAGTGTCTCGATACCAAATGGGTAGATATTGGATTGGATCACTTGGCATTTTAGGGTTTGGAGACTTGGGGAGGGTATTTATGGCTTATGGGCTTTAGAGCCATAATCTCATGATGAATTTGGCTAACAATATTAAAAGCTACGTCTTAAATACCTATGCTTTAATATATTACATTTTATTAGTACAGTTGTCTGTTGGATTTTATTTTTAACGTGGCAGAAGCATATGCATTTTAATATAAATTTAATCTAAATGCTCAAATTTATCTTCAAATGCTTTACTTAGTTAATTATGCAACCATATCTTGCTAGTGCAGCAAACAACTCTGTGTGCACAAGATGCACTTTGGATGCCTGATTATCCCTAAGAATTAAAAATCCTTTGATTAAAACAAATCACTCCCATTAAAAATCAAAAACTCCATTTTGCTTTCTCAAATTCAGACTCTAATATGTCTTTGTTCATTACATGTCTCCCAGGGTGGGGGGAGGGAGACTTACTCAGGGGGCTGGTTGCATGTCGGAAGAACCCCGGATGGGGGTTGGGGTGAGGTTCTGCAAGGTTTGTCTGAAGGGCATGCCCCTCAGGTAGATTAATTTTAAGGTTATTAAAATGTACTGATGCAGCTGAAGCTTTCCTAACATCTTGGATTATTCTACATGTGGCAAATAAACAGTGAAAGGCTTCTAAGGGGTATTTAAGTTAAACAAATAAATTATGGCTACCTCAAGTTAGTGGATCAAGATGTTTTTCTGTCTTTCCTTTCCTGCCTTGGCAGGGCCGATAAAATCAGAAACTTCTCTACCCTTTGGATTTTTAAGTAGGAAAGAAAGACCAGATTTAGGCCTGGCCGCCTCTGCCTGGGCCCGCTGAACCCAAACCAAGTGGTTGTGGACTGCAGCAACAAGAGCTTCTTTGTGATCTCATTAATCAAACCCACCAAGCCAGATGAATGGGAGGCATTTTTTAAAGTAAAATCATTCACTAGAATTTGGATGTGTTTCTCTTTAATTAGTTTGATGAGCCCGAAGTCTGAGGACTTGTCAAACACCTGGCCTTAACCCTGCGCCACTGACCTATGGGAGCTGGGAGGCGAAGGCGAGGCAGGTGGAATGAGCTGAATAAGAGGCCTTTTCTGTGCAGTCTGTGCTCCAGATGAAAAGAATCATTACCACAATGATACTTCTAATTATACTGTCATTAGGCTACTTCTTCGGTGGTGCAGAGCGCCCGGCTCCGCTCGCAGACAACACGATCCAGGACAGGGGAAAGCAGGAGGCCTGGGAGGTGTTTAACCCTTTCCCGAGACTCAACACAACTGAGTTTGCAAAGTCCAACCCAAGAGTTGCTCATTTGCTCTGCAGCCTCTTCCCAGTGTGCAGGTAAAGGTGGCCAAACAGGGGCACAGGTGCTGCCGGGCGGAAAGGTAGCAGTCAGGATAGGGCAGGGTCGACCATCACCTGCCACTTACGAGCTCTGCAGGCTTCATGTTCAAAGTCATACTGTGCTCAGCCATGGAGCCACCCAACTACCTCCAGACCGCTGGGTAACAGCTTGAAACAAAGTGCTTCAACATTCCTAATTTTAGGGTGTGTTTTTACAAATGCAAAATTAAGTACTGCAGAATTTAAAAGAGAGGACAGTTTAGAGGTAGAAACCTCAGGCTCTTTACTCACTCTGTCTTTGCCCTGGAGTCAATCTCAAATATTTAAACCTCGGCTTTCTTCTCTGTGACATGGGGATTAATAATAGTACCTGTGTTAGAGCTGTGAGGAGGCATAAATGAATCACAGACATTAAAGAATAGTATTTGAAAGCAGGTAGCAAATACTTCGGATGGTTGCAAATTGGCGGTTTGAAAAAGTTTGCTTAAAGCGAGTCTGGGATTTCCCTGGAATTACCGATGTGTCCGAAGCACCTGCCTGTGCTGTAAAGGAGAACCTCACCAACTGGCTGGGTTAGATGCTAAGTCAGTTTCTGTAGATTCCAGTTGCAAAGTGCCTCAAGAAGAGGTTGGGGAACTAACTTCTTTATTTTCTCATCTTCTTTGAATACAATGCGCTTCTCCAAAGTGTTTTGGCATGAGAACCTGATAAGACACATTTTCCTAATAAGATAATGTCCCCTGTGTTGGTGACATCTGGATAGCAAGTATAATATTAAGAAGAATCTCTGAATATTTTTGGAACTTTATTCTTCAGGATAATGAACCACAGTGCCCCAAACGGGGTCATGGATTTTAGCATGAATAAATCCAATCCTGTTGACATCTTTCAAAAACTGTGTGTCCCCAGCCTTCAGTGTGCACTGAGGCTTAAAAAAAACATTCTATTTCACATTTTCTTCATACATATAAATGGATTTACACATAGGTTGAGAATGTGAACTATTTGGAAGAAAAGCAATATTTATATTAAAAGTATTCTTACACTTTATTGCTATTCTTTCTAGAATAGCAAACATATATGTCTGTATTGAACAATCGTTTTGAGAAACCGCAATTTAAACTATTTCAAAAAACTCAGTTTTGAATTTCACACTTAGAGGGTGTAGATTTTTCATGAAGCTTAATGAAAAGCATAGAGGAGGAGGATTTATTTTACTGACAAATACCTCTGAAGATCCACGGTGCTGAGTGGTATGGAGAGAGTATAAAGCAAGCAGAGAGTGAATGTCATCAGAAGAGTTTCCCTCGCTCTCTGCAGATGTTATGCAAAATACCTATATTGCATATTTTGCACACATTTGAGCTGCATCTCAAACAGATTTAACTGCATATGCACCCCAGATTATACTGACCGCTGAAAACGTATTAGGCAATTGTCATCTATTTTTATTAGGTGAAATTATTATTATTTATTTTTAAGTGCTTGCTGTGATTATTTAAAATTGTAGACATCTTGTGGGTTTGGGTATCGTGCGAAAGTCAAATTATTAGGAACTCTAAAAGACAGCTAAATCCACGAGCTAGTTAATTTCTACCACCACTGTAAAGATGACATTGTATTGCTATGAATTTTAATTAAAATGACAGACTTTGTTTAATCCTTTTATTAAAAAACACTCCCTACAATGCAAGCAAAAAGTTTATGTAAGAAAGCGTTCATTTTGGAGATGTTTGAATATCTTTTCTGTTTCCATCTCATAAACGCTGCCCTCCAGCCATCCCTGTTTTCCTTAGAAGGCAGCTTTTTTTTACCTGTTTTGTATAAAAAGTAGAACCTGGAATTTGCTTTAAGTATAATTAGGGCCCTAAAATGTATGGTTGCTCTCTGAAAACTATATCTCCGAGCTCTTTTGCAATACAAGTTAATTAACTGGATTTAGATATTTGCAAGATGATATATTTAATGGGATTACTGCTCATATAATGTTCTCAGTGACTGATTTGCAATCTAAGCTCACGGAACCGAGTGCCGAATTTCCAGCTCTTTGAGAGTTAATGTTGTGTTAAAGAAAAGTACAATTTGAACCTCATTGTTCATGAATAGGTGAGTTATTCCCGTGAAATGGAGCCGGGCCCTACAAGGGCTACAGCAGGCAGATGCGTGGTTGGGAGTTCGCAGACCATCACATTCCAGCCACTGCCCCAGGTAGCTGGATCCCCACACCTGAACTCCTGACAAGTTCAAGGCAATTGTGTGTCTCGTCAAAATATAATGGCCCATTATTCACCGTCTGTCTCCCAAGTGGGATCAATTAGATGCTTCTGTTCCACAGGCTTAAAGATAAACACCTATGTTTTGGTTGGTTGAGAGTTCAAATGAAACCATATTTAACCATTCTGCACCCCTGGACCTGCCCATTGTGGCTGCCGAATGTTCTAAATCCACCTTTCAAAGCGGTCATTCAAAATATTTGTGATGATTTTATCAAACTGGGTAGAAAGGGAAGGAATAATTGGCTTTGAAGGAAGATCACTGGAAAAGTGTCAGCCTCACAAAAAAGAAAAATCCCTTCCTATTCATGCCTCCTGTCTCCCTCACCCTTTTTGTTAAGCAAATACATTTCTGCCCATCAGCTGGTCCGCCGATGTTATGACTTTAGTCATCGAATTTGACATCACTAATGAATATAATTTAAATCTTCCCGACCAGAGGAGTCCTGTTAAAATAGCATTTTAACTAAAACATTGAAACTTTTATTAACGTATAAATATTAGCTCAGTCAAATAACTCGAGAAAATTTAAATTCTCTTTTAGCTGGAAGGCTAATAGTCCTTCTGCTTTCTCATTTTCGTGGGAACTTAGCAAGTGAAATGGTTCTTTCTAGCTGACCAGAGGAGATCATTTCCAGGGACCCACAGACCGTCTGTGGCTGGTCTGAGCTTCTGTTCGCTGGTGAAGCCTCTCGAGTGAAAGCATGACTTCGAAAGGAAGCTTCTGTCTGTGGTGGGGCACTTTCCCCCAGTATTTAGCCAGGGACTCAGAAAGGTGAACGGTTAGGCAAAAAGGGAACTAGAATGCAAATATGATGTCAAGACCAGAATCAGCAAGTGCAGGGGCAGAATCAACTGCAGGGCCTCTTGGTCCGAGTCCACTTCTGGGCGAGGAGGCTGTGCTCCAAGGGGGTGGAGCAACTTGCTGGACAGGACGGCTGCAGCCTGGGCTCATTCGCTCATTTAGTCTGGGTCACCTTCAGTTCCTCGAGTGCCTGGCCAGGCTGGGGGTGGAGAGTGGGCGAAAGGGAGGCCTCTGAGGGCAGGTGGAGTCTCACTTGTACTCTTCTTTCTTTTGGAATAATCTGGAAGGCCAGAAGAACCTCAGTCACACTGGCTCGAGCGGCCCCTCCCCCTGCCCTGCATCTGCCACAAACACCTGTAGATGGGAAGTCTCTTCCCCAGAAGTGGTTGACAAAGGGGTTCACGTCTACCCCAATGACCCGCGGGGACTCTGGCACCGCTCCCAAGGCTCCCGATTCCATCTTTGGGACTGACCCCGACTACTCCGCTCTCTCTCGCTTCCCTTCCCCATCCCACCACGTCCAGCAGCTACTTTAGGGGTTTTCTAGACCCCTGCTCCTTCATCCCCAGCCCACCTAGATGAGGCAATCCCCACTTCTCTGTCTTTTCTTATGTTTCAGCTTTGGAGGTTCATGGAAAGAACTATTTTTCTACCTTATTGAACTTTTCCTAAGTCGAGGGAGTGGGACTCAACCTCCCAGCCCTTTTCACCTCATTAACCTCTGCCCTTCCTTTAGATGTCGGCTCATTTTCAAGCCTTTCCTGACCTTCCCAAGCAGGTCAATCCCTGTATGAGCGGCTTCCGTGAACCACCGGCCCCTCCTTGGTGGCCCTTTCCAGTGTAATTTTATACGTCCTTACATGCTATTTCCAATATTGCTTTTTAGTCTGAGACAGTTCAGACTCCCAGCACCCGTACAGTTAGGGCTGAGAAGTCTCGCACGGTCCCCTGTCCACCCCTCAACTTGTCCTTGATGATAGCTTGGCTCCGAAAGGGCACAGTTCAGGAGGAGTTTGACTGACGAAGGAAAGGTCCCTTCTGTGAGAACTAGGAAGTCGCCAAGGACCACAGTGTTTGAAGAATGTCTAGGAGAGTTTCACAGGCAGAGTTAGGTGTGGAGAGGGGGCTACTTGTGAAGAGGACAGTGGGAACAGAACTCTACAGATACAAGGACACAGCATGTTTAAGGCAAAGGAGCCAAAGACCTTCCAGGATAGATGAGGAGGGAAGAGAAGTTGGAGAACATGGACAAGGGCTTGCAAAGCCAAGCAGATGTCTTTGTAGTGACTATCCAAGGAGTAGGTGGGCCCCAGTGCACAGTTAGCTGGTGTGTGGAGCAGAGAGAGATGCCATAAGAGCATCTGTACCCAGCAGTTCGAACACTTAGAGGCGTCTGCAATAAAGATATAGCTACTCATCTCGTTCCTATGGGACACCAACCTAGCAGTGCTCAGCATTTTCAGAGAGGCCCCCACGTGTCTACACGTATCCGAGGAAAGGTGTCAACGCTCCCTGACCTCCATGGTTTTATGACTTCTAGCAAGTTCCCTATCTGAATTTCAAAGAACCTAAATCACTGGATCCCATATGACCCTGCACCTGCCCCCCACTTTATACCCCTGAGCCTTTCTAGCCCTTAGAGAGAGTCAACTCTCCACATTGAGACGAGACTTCCAGGTCTATTTTTAAAGGAGCAGGAGAGAGAAAAACACCCCGGCACATTTCAGAAACCAACACACTCGAAACGAAATAACCCATTAAAGTTCAGCGCACCCCTTGAATTCCTGTTAGTCATTTTTGAAAAGAGAAACGGGCATTGGATACATAAAGATAAGCCCAAGATGCTTAACAGCAGGTAACTGAGACGCTTGGTAGCAAGTGGAAGGAGGAAACGGGGCCTGTAGCACGACTAGCCTGGGGGGCGGGGAGCCGTGTCGCGTCCACCCAGCTCGCACGCTGGCCTGCCTCTCTGTCGCCAAACTTAAACAAGCTCTCCAGTGTCCTGTGAACCTGTCTCATGAGATGTGGGGGAAGAACAATACACTGGGCCCTCCAGTGTATTGATGGGCGAGTGGTCGGGTCACCCTGCAAGCGAATACTTCACCGGTGCTGCCTCGGGCTGCGCCCGTGGAGGTGAGCACACACTGGCCCCTCCAGAGAAGGGCTGGAAAGCTCGCACTCAGGAGACATAATCTGAAAACAAGTGTACTTTTGTGTCTGGGGAGGATTCTTTCCATTGCCAGCAACTGAGTATGTCGATAGACGGAGTCTAGCCCCACTATCAAGTTGCCTTCGGAGCAGAGACCCTCGCGGTACAGACCGAGGGAAGCCGTGTGTCCTCTCTGGTTTCCTGCTCACTCTTCTGGCCCTTTTCCCTCTATGTCCTGCTCTGAGTTTCTTGGGAGGAAAAACGACCTCCAGATAATATGACTAGTTGCTCAGTTCTGTTGATAGCGTGTTGACCAGGGGGCGAAAGAAACACGTGTGCATGCACACACATGTGCACACCTGCACACACATATGCAGATGCTCTAGCAACCACAAGCCTTTTGCCCCCTTGCACCGACAACTGGTGGAGTGGAATCACAGTCTCTAAATCTGTGTTAGCCTAAAGCTGGGCTCCTTCCTACCTTGCTGCTTTCTAGTTTTCTGAAAACACTACCTTGCTATGCACTAAATTCTGCTGCCGTCAGAGAAAAGGATTTCTTTGTGTGTGTGTGTGTGTGTGTGTGTGTGTGTGTGTGTAATGCGGACCCTGGGTGCGCAGAACTCTGCACCGTCGCCTAGGATTTGTTTTAGTGGCTTTGTTGTCTTAGCAGCTGGAGGACTTGGATGATGGCAAGTTCGATACAACAGGACTTTTCCCTTTTGTGTTAGTGAGACTTGGGGGTGACGGGCTTCAGATGTTGAGTGTAATTAGAGCACCCACAGAAGAGTGTTCGTGGGCTGGGTCTGTCCACAGGGCTCACGAGCTGCTGCTTTCCCTAACTCAGCACCAATCCACGGCACGTCCGGTATGTCAGAAGTGAGGAGAGCCAGGCCCTGGAAGAGACCAGCTGCTCAGGCCCGGATGCAGCTCTCGCCATGCACCACCCTGCCCCAGAGGGAGCCCTGGAAGCTTCACGGAAGCTTCATCATCTGGGTCACCTTCAACTCTGTGAGTCAAAGAAAGGAAGCAAAAGTTGGTCCCCATTCTGTTTGTTGTTGTTGTTGCATGTGAAGCAAAGAGGAAGGATAAGGAAGTTGAAGGGACTTATTAACTTCAAGTCTTTATTCTAAGTAACTATTTGCTTCCAAAATGATTAACATTTCCAAATCGTAGATCTGAAACACGTAAGTTATCCATCAAAGGTGAGGTTATTAGATTGTAGAGTCACTCAAAACGTTGCTCCTTTGACTTTTGGAAAATGTACCCCAGAAGCTTGACACCCCAGAGTGATGACTGGGGGCTTAGCCTTCCAACCACTTTGTGTCTCCCCAGAAGGGGCGCGGAGGCTCGTGGTCCCTGGCCAGATGGGACTGGGCACCGTGCCTCTTCTACCTCCCTCCCACCACTGTTTGCGCCCCTCAGCACGGAGTCCTCACCTTCCTCCTGTGCCCCTGGGCGGACTCTCCTTTCCTTGCTGGGTTTCTGATGTCCTCGCTCTGACCCTGCCCAATCTCTGCTGACAGGAAGGCTCCCAGCAGCGACAGAGTTCCAGGGGTGACCCCACTGCCCACAGTCCACGGAGCCTGTGCCTACTACGGCAGCAACCCACCTTCTCAGCTCTGAAAATTGAATTTTAAAAGCACTTCGCAAGTCTTGTTTAGTTAATCCCGGTAATCGCAGGGAATGGAGGTCACTGTTAATTTCCTCAATTCTCTCCCTGAGTGAGGAAACCAAGAAGCCAAAAGGTTAAATTGTTTCCCACCACCACTGGGGGTGGGGGCCCTGCCTAGGGCTTCTGGGGGGCAGCATTCCCTCCCTCCACCCCCCAGAAGTGAAGACCCAGGGGGCGGAGGTGGAGGCCAACGTGGGGCTCAGCTGTGCCCTGAGTCTCCCCTGCTCTCTTCTCCTGTACCGCTGGGTCTCCCAGGTGTGCTGCCGCTTGTCTCCTGGCAGCTCTCTCCAGGGTATACTCCTCATCACTGCTCAGGGGACTTCCTGAACTTTGGTTCATTCATTTACTCAATAAACCTTTGAGGATGTCCTTCAAGTGCCAGCCCCACTGTAAGTGTGGGGATGCAACAGGTCGGATGTGCTCAGGGCCCTTGTCTGTTCTAAAAAAACCTCTCTCAGATTTTGCCTATTGATTCTTTCACTAATTCTAGTCCTTTAGTTTACTCCCCCGCCATTCTTTAGACCCCAAGTCTTTGGTTTTCACAGAGTGAAGGAGGAAGTATATTTTTGTTTACACATGAGTGTGCACACACTCACACACACCTCTCCAGTACTAGAATGAATTTTAAGTGTCAGGAAAGGACCCCCTCTGCCCTCCACCAAAATTGCTTTCTTTGACTATGTTATGAATAAATGTTCTTTCTTTGTTACGAATAAATGTTCATGTCTCACCAAAATTTGTATATTGGACTAGGGACCCAGTGTGATGACATTTGGAGGTGGGGTCTTTAGGGGGTGATTAGGTTGGGAGGGTGGAGCCCTCATGAGCAGGATTAGTGCCTTCGTAGACGAGGTCCCAGGGAGCCCCTTTGCCCTTTCTTCCATGAGACCCTCCATGAACCAGGAGGAGGTGGGGTCCTCATTAGACACCGACTCTGCCAGTACCTTGGACTTGGGCCTCCAAAAATGGAGGAAGTGTATTTCTGTTATTCATCAGTCACCCAGTCTGTGTTATCCTGTTATACCAGCTGATCTCAGACACTGAGTTTGCCAATCTGGAGTGATGTGGCCCTCCTCCCAGGTGTCTCATCAGAGGTGTGCCATGACCTCCTTCCTGCCCAGGATGGTTTCCTGCAGTGTAGTTTAATGTAACCCACACTGGGTACCTTCTGTATGCAAGCCCCCAAGGCAGAAGATGTTCTTCTGCTCTGCTGTCGGAAGGAAGTTAGTGCTATACTTGGAGTTCTGAACACTTGTCCAACTGCTTGTAGTCAGTCAACAAACATGCAAGGACTGAACATACAGGGTGTGAAGGTGCTGTCTCAAGCACAGCGGGTACAAGAGTAAATAAGACACAGAGTCCCTGTCACAAGCCACCATCTGCAGGTAGAAGTCCAAGCTCCCAGGATTTTTGGTATTGTCCCACATAAAACCAAGAAATGGACTGCATGTCAAAACCTACCAGAAGCTCTTCTCCTAAATATTAAAAAAAAACTTTCTAGTAGAAATTCACTATTATTCAATAGAATTTTTTTAAAAAAAATACTATAATAAAGAGACTTCATGATTTCTAGCAGTATCCTACTCGTTCCTGTCTCATTCCTCTGTATTTCTGTAGCTGTGTGCACAACTTATTTTCAACCCAGCTTTTCAGAGACCATTATAGCATGAGCTATTTCCATGCAGTTACAAGTCTTGTTGAATATTCACAAATTTTGTAGCTTAGAACAGTAAATTCTGGAGATCAGAAGCCCAAAATCACTGTCATTGGGCTTAAATCACAGACCAGGACTGTGTCCCCTCAAAAGACTGAAGGCGAAAGCTCCTTGCTTTTTCCAGCTTCTGGTGCTGCCATCACCCCTGGGCTTGTGGGCACATCACTTCAGCCTCCAAAGCCAGCATTTCCAATCTGTCTCCACTCTGCTTTCACACAGCTTCCTCCTGTTTGTGTCCAAGCTCCCTCTGGTGATCACATTTAGTACCCACCTAGATTATCCAGGATAATCACCCCATCTCAGGGTCTGCAAACAACCCCCTGTCCAAATAAGGTGAAATACAATTCCAGGGATTGGTCCTCATACTTGGGGGAGAGGGCATTATTCAGTCTACCACACAGGCACAAGAGAACACAAAATCATCAAAATAAACAAGAAACTACTAGTATAAGTAACTAACCAAGAGAAACAAAGTTCAGAGAAGACAGAATCTGCAGGGTTAAATTCCAGAGATTGGTTCCATCCTTTAGGCATGGATAGAGGTTAAGGAAAACCCTGGTGGATGAGAAACCATAATACGCTACCCTCCCATTCCCTTAGCTCTTTGCAACCTATAGGATGCTTTTACAATCGCTCCTTCATCTTCATATCACAACAATGTCACTTTCTACTGGGGGAAAGTGCTAGGCAGAATTTTAAAATCACCTCCATTTTACCTCCTGGTATGTGTGTCCTGAATAACCCTCTCCCCATGAATGTGGGTGGGTGGGGAGACTTTACTCCCATGAAACATTTACATTATTTGATAAAAAGTTTTTTTTTAAAGAAAGATACAATTAAAGTCCCAAATCAGCTAACTTTGACTAATACAAAGAGGTAGAGAAAAGAGATGGTCTGGGACCAATTCCACCGTGAATCAATATAAAAACAGTAGGAAATGCTAGGAATTCTTGAGAGAAAACACACAAACTTGACCAAAAGTGAACCATAACCAGCACTTGGGCTTCTCCATCATGGCAGACAGAGACTTTCCTTTCACTCATCATGAGCTCCCCAAACCACATATCACGGAAGGTCCCAGGTATCAAAAGAACTTCCCAAGTGACTCCACCTGAATTTGGCCTGACTTTTGCTGTTTGCTGCAACTCAGAAAATAATGACACAACATTTCTAGCCTGTCATCTTTGTAGTGGGTGCATCATTCAGTGGCTAATACAGAAGATGGCTCCACCTCCTGTTTGGGGTAAAGCTACTTGTGGGTTTCCCTGGGTTATTGCCATATAAATTGTGATAATTTTAGGCTTGTTTTAAAGGTAATTACAACTTGCAAGAGCAGGCTAACAGTTTGCAGTGTGAAACATGGCCCCAGAGCAGACAAGTCAGTCAGTATGATAACCATAGGAGACCATTTCTCTGGCAGGTCTAATTTGGGGGATATATTATACAGAAGGCGCATTTAAAAAATAACAACTTCCACTCTCTATAAAGCTGTAATAGCTGTCTCTAGTCTTTGGATTCAATCTTTGCAATGCAATTTAAAACCCAGTAATAACTTTAATAAGGTACATATTCGAAATCAGATGTTTTGCTTTGTTTTACTCCATGTGCACTTTCCGTGCTCATAAACCAAGAGCTATTTTGTTTCAAACTCTTTCCCCAGGTTCCTCATTTCATTGGAAAGAGAGAATGAGGGTTAGAAATCCCACTGAAATAAGCTTTCATGGGAGCAGGCTCCATGCCCAGCGCCGGGATGGAAAGATGAAGTTCTCTGGGCTGCCGCTGAGAACCAGCCCGGGTCAGCAAGTTTGCAGAGGAAGATGGTCCCTGCGCCGGGGCAGATGACTTTGCAGCCTTTTCCTAGCTAGCGAGGTGGTTCTTCCCAAGTAGTAAGTCAGAATTCAGAATGGCAGCGCAGGTACCAAGCTGTGCAGCTGGGCAAGTGAATGGCCTTGTTCTTGCCTTGGTCCCTTATTTTAAATCCGGGAAAATGATAATGGTAGAGACTAAGTGTGTTTCTCTGCGTCGGTGCCCAGAACATAGAGGAAGTGCCCCTCAGGCCTCGGGCAGCTGTTCCTCTCATTGGAACAAGCACCCACTTTCTGAACCCAGGGCCAGGATTGGGGAAAAGTGGAGATAAAAAGGTGGCGATAAAAAGTCCAAATCGCCTGCATTCCTGTTGCGAGGACCCCATTCTTGTTTTGGTCATCATCCCTCTCCATCGCTTGTTGAAGATAAAAATGCTCCCGAATAAAATGATACAAATAGATATTATATGGTTCTAGAAAAATCTGCCGTCTTTTTTAAGGTTCTGTTTTTGATTATTTCACTCATCTCCAGACTTCCTGCCCACCCTATCAGTGGAACATTGATGCAAAACCAGCTGCAGCTTTCTAGATGCTCCTATAATTGAGGCAAACCTAGCCTAGGGATTGTGAGCCCGTCCTTTTCCTAAAATTTGGTCATGTTTGTTACCGTTCTGTGAGTGTGTAGGTTTCATTTGCTCTTACTTAGCAATGTGAACCAGAAATCCTTCCAATTCGTCTTTTAATAGCTCTTCCTCACTCTTGTTAGATGACATCGTGGTCTACGGTTCTACTATTAGTTCAAACATTCTGCCACTTACCAGCATTCACTGTTTGTGTGTGTAAAAAGAATGCCAGAATAAGAACACTGGACTTTTTCTCTCTAGGGATAGATTCCTGGGAATGAGACTGTGGGGGTTAAGGAAGATAGAATGAGGGGCTGGGAAAATAGTCAAAGGCACAGATGCTGTCCCAGAGGAGCCAGGTCCCTGCGTCCAGCCTTCCAAACTGTTACCTGCTGAAATAGGCCCAGACACAGCCCGTGAATGGCAGAGCCAGACTTGATGCTGGGGCTTTTGACTCAGTCCACTGCTCTTTCTCCCCTTCCATGTGAGCATAAAAAGTGATATTTGAATTTGACCTTGAAAGAGGACCAGGATCTAGAAGGCTGAAAAGAGACCAGATGCACATCAGGTAGGACAAGTAGCAGGGAGGACAGCTAGGTACAGATACAAGTGCATGGCTGTGATGGAATGGTATTTCTGGAATGGTAATGCTGCCACCCAGGTGCCAACAGGTGAGGCTAAACAGGAAGGAGGGGCCCAGTGTCAGAGTTCTCACGTTGCAGGCAGACCATGGGAAGCATCAGACTTTAAGTCAATTTTACCTGAGAGAGTCGAGAGGGCATCACCTGATGGCAGGTGGTTTAATTTGCCAGAACAATTGGACCTACACATCAAGGAGACCAGATGGGGTGCTGGGGGCGCAGGGTGGGGACACATTCCAAGATAAAAGCTGCAGGACTTGTTGACCAAATGCTCAGGAAATAGACCATCTTGAACACGTAGTAGGCCCTTGATGAACATTAACAGGAAGACTCGCTCTGGAAACTCGAGATGGGTGGGGAGCAGTCAAAGGTGGAGACTGGTGCTGAGTCATGGCAGCTGGCTCTGCCATCGCCTGGGGCACTCATCCAAAGGCTGGGATGCCGTGGTGGCCCTTAACCCCACCATTTTGGAAATGTCTCCCCAAATCCTAAAGGATTATCTTGATCTCACATTTATGAAGTAGGATCTGTTACACGAGGAACTATCTTTTATAGCCCCATGCTCTTGGCAATGAATAAACATCTCAGATTCCCAAGAAAAAAAGCTGTGGTTCTATTATGAAATTAATTTTCCACTGACCCAGGTCTAGAGGCTGTTTGAAAGATAAGTGTTGATTGATGTGCATATGAAGACTTCCATACAGCTTTGCAAAGTACAAAATCTGCAAATCTGCAAGTAGAAATAGAGTCTTTCTGGAAAAAATATTAATACTGTACCTCAGCGTTACCAGTGATTGCTTTTCAACACCTGTGAGCACTTTTAAATGAACAAGTCCTATTTATATCTTCCCCAAATAGCATTGGAACTCCCAGGCATCTTATAAAAGTTTGGAACAGGCCTGCGTTGCCGGGGTCATAACTTGATTAATCATACAGAAAGTGCAAGCCCAGGCACATTACAATTACAGAGGGATCATGTCTCAAATGAGCCAGGCACCCAAAATGAGTGAATATCTAAATCCCAGGGGTGATTCTGAAAACAAAAATGCAAAGAACGAATCCAGAGGATGGCAGTGGAATGTATGGTGGAGGTGAGTTTACGAAACGATCAAGAAATGGAAGATGAAAACAGAATGACAGAGGCAGGACTGACCCTGAAGAGGCATTTCTATAGCAACAGGCAACTAGGAGGGGGACTAGTAGAGAGAACGGGTGATGAGGCGAGAACAGGGTTGAAATGCACCTGTCATAGACCCTGGAGGAAGTGGAATGTGGAGGAGGTCTGGAGGTGGGGCGCACCTGTCTGTCTCCTAACGAACAAGCCGGAAAGTCAGCCCTGCGCTCACTTCCCAGGATCTGCCTTCATCCACCAGGCTGCGCCTCCTGAACTCCAGCTGAATCCCCTCTGCATATGCAAGAGCCTGGTGGGGTCATAAACTTGGACAGATTCTGTTTCCATTTTCACAAATGTTGAAATGAAACTAGAGGGTCCGTGGAACGTGGTAGCACCAATGCTGATTCAAGAAAGATGAGCACTGAACTTTCCAGACAGATGCAGGAGGCTTTTATTTTGCTTTGTTTTGTTTCACAAACTGACTTTGGAAGGTGTGTGAGGGTGTCTAACCTCACTGTGATGGACAAAAAACAGCCCGTCTTTGTGCCCCAAAGGTAACCATGACCTATGAACAAGGTACCTCACGTGCCAGAAAAAAACTTGCAAATGTGACTACAGTTAAGGACCTTCAGATCGAGCAGCGATCCTGGATTATCCAGCTGGGCCTGACCTGTCCCCCTGAGTCCTTAAAGCAGAGAACCCATCCTGGCTGCAGAGAACCCGAGGGGTGCAACGTGAGCAGGGCAAGGTCTGATGTTGCTGACTTTGAAGACAGAAAAAGGGGTGGGAACACAGGTGACCTCAAGAAGCTGGGAAAGTAAACAATCTTCCAGAGCCTCCAAAGGCATACAGCCTGGTCACACCTTGGTTTTATACCAGTGACATCCTTTCATACCATTGTCCTGGTGACTTAATTACCCAACAGACATTTATTTCTAAAAGACGCAATAGTCTGCCCAGAGCCCAGTCTGTCTGGAGATCGGGGAGTCCAAGGTCAATGGAACTTTGCTGTGCAGCCCTCAAAGACAGACAGTCTGGTTTACCCAGGGCAGAACAGTGAAGGCGAGGCCAGAACAGCCTCCCCAGGACCACAGTCTGGGCTCAGAGCAAGCGATGCCCAATTGGTGCTGATCACGTCATGAGCAGCAGGAGGAATAAACAGCAGAAAGATCTAGGCCAGGCAGGTGACCATGAGGGAACTACTTGTGAGCACACACAGAATTTGTTGGGGACTCAGTTCAGCCACAGCCTTGTGGGTTTAAATTCTTCATAATAGGCCATGTCACTGGCATCTGTGTGCTCACTGTGGGATGTTCCGAGCCGGTGTTGCTGGGCGTCATGTAAGTTGCAAGAGAATGAGTGCTCTTGTGCTTACTCCTTTGCAGGAACTGGCAGTGCAGCTTAAAACCTCAGCTCCCCCTCTACCTCTCATGTGTCCTTAACCTCCTTGAACACGGCTTTCACATTAAGTTATTGATAATAATACTCCTTATTTGAAATAACATGGATTAAGAAAAACACTATATACACTATAATATAGATATATACTACTATACTATACTACACTATACTATATCACACTAGAGTCTTGTCTTTGGACTTAAGCAATGATGTAAGACTCTTAGTACTGAGCTTAGCATATAGTATGTGCTTAATTAATGACAACTACTGAATTTACTCCAGAAAGACTCACTGATGAGAGGAACATAGTGCGTGACACCTGCTCCCTCTCTAAAGAACAGAATGGATCTATTTGAAGGAGGTTGTCCATTTGTGTGTTGGGGAAGTAGTATGATTGACTCTGGTCAAATTTGGCACTGACTGGGCCCCTTGTGAATTAGAACATGACTTTAGAAAGGGAGCAAGCAGATTGACCTGCATAGAGATCCATGGATCTCTGTGGTCTCAGGTACTAACTCTACTGCTGCAGATTCAGATCTGGCACCATTTTCCAACCAGAGTCATGTGCCAGTGCTCCTGGATCTGTCAGAAATGGAGCTCCTGGCTGTCACCATTTCTGATGGGCGCCCAGCACGTCAGCCTGTGAACAGAAGGGATTCCTGCAGCCAGGTCATCAAGGGAGAGTTGGCCAGCACTCTTAGCCGTCTACACTGCATTTGCTGTGTCTACGATGCGTGGTGATACACAGAGTCAGGTGTGTTGGGGGAGTGTATTTGGTCTCCGGGCACAGAACAGCTGCAGAGTCTCGGACGAGCTGCCCATCATCTTCTACCTCTAGCTCAGCTCCTCTGCCTTCCAGTGCTGTTGCCTTTTCCTTCTGACACGGAGAGCATCTAGGAGACTTAGAACACCTGGAAGAAGATTCCCGCTATGCACATGACCTGGCCTGTGCCTGACTGTGCACAGGTGGCCGCACCTTGCAGCTGCACTGGGATCACAAAATTCCATCAGGAACTGATTTTTAAAGCCCCAAAGCCAAGTGGGACAGTCAGTGGCTGCCAATGGTCTAAGTCAAGACCGGGGCAAACTTGCTTCACTGGGTGAGGTTGTTCTGGGGTCTCCAATGGCTGCATCTGGGACAGCAGCATGAAGGGGAGAAGGAACCAGAAGCGGAGTCTAGCACCTGTGCTGGCAGCCTGTTCTGACCCCAGGCCCTTGACACTATACTGCTCTTCCACTTAGGGTGAAGCACGGAAATGTTGGGGTGAGGAATCCAGGAAGTCTAAGTGGTGTGCATCTACGTGCACCTGTGTGTTACAGGCAGAAAGGAGGAGGTTGGCGATGAAGCCAGGAAGATGAGTAAGAATGAGACAGAAAAGGACTTCTAATGTTAGGGGGGAGAGTTTGAATTCCAGTCTGAAGGAGATGCCCAGGAGGGAGGCCCCGAAGCCCTGTGAGGAGAGGAGGGAACTCAGTTTCCTCTTCATCTTTTTTTTAAAAGCCAGTATATTTACTTATTTTTTAAGATTTATTTATTTGTGCATACAAGAGCTGGGGCACAGGCCAGAGTCGCAGGAGGTGAGAGGATTCACCAGAGACAGAGTGGGGAGCAGAACAGGCAGATGGACTGCTGAGGGGAGCAGTGGGTGAGGCAGGAGAGGTCTGCTGCACCATGTGGGTCCCCTCCCTGATTGGGGATCGAACTTGCGCTGCTGTGCCATGTATGCTTCACAGTGCAGCGTTCAACCCACTGCGCCACCAGGGAGTCCCCAGGACCTCAGTCTCTGGGGAGACTGCTGTTCAGCTTATGAGGATGGACAATGGGGGTAGGTAGAGAGGAGAGCCCCAGGGTGCCAGCCCACAGTGGCCCTTTCTGTCCAGCCACCCACACCCCACTGGCCCTTCTCCATGTGCCTCTTTCTACTCTTCAACCGGACTGTCAATTGTCTGACAGCAGAAACTGTCTCTTATTTTTTTGAATCCCCCACAAAACCTAAGAAAATGCTGAGCAACCAGCGGGAGCTCCATGAACACTTGTCAAAACAATGCATGTGTTAATTGTTCTTCCCTTATGAGTAAATCATAAGCTGTTGTCATACATATACATGTTACATAGGAATCCTGAGAAAAAGAAGGTGATAAATCTTTTTCTAAGGAAAAATTTTCTGTGCACCCAGAGTTGTTAACCCTTTAGCAAATGTGTTCTAAGTTGGCTTGGAAAACGCCTAGTCCTTGAAATAGGAACTGAGAAGCTTGCTGAAATCTCATTTTGTTTAACGCTATATGAAGATCACCAATGTTAATATTATTATGTTATTAAAAAAAAAATCAGTGAGGCCTTAGCTTCTTGCCCTAACTCTGTTGCTTTCCACAGAATTTTATGGGCAAGCTCGCTGCTGAACTTGTACATAAGTCCCAAATTCCAAAATCTGGTCACTACTAACTCAGTTTTAAACACTGAGATTCAATTCACTGGGAACTTTATCTCAAACATACTTAGAAAGAAAACATTGAATTTTATTTACTCTTGTCTTTCAATATTTATATAGCCAGTCAAGGATTTGAGGGATTATGGCAAAAACACATATAATGAGCCAGCAACCTAAAAATCAAATTAAAATATCTGGACTAGGGAAAATAGGAATTAAAACAGGGAGTCAAACCCAGGAGAAAAAGTGAATGCAACTATCTTGGCCTCAAGAGGCCACGTCACAGCCCCTGGGACAAATCCAACCCAAGTATTTGTTTGGCCCAGGTAGAGTTTAAAAGAATTTTTTTAGGCTGTTTTACAAACCACTAGAAAGAAGACAATCCATTGAACAAAAGAAATTTAAGAGCTGTAACTGCCAAATGCAATATGTGTACTTTGTCCTACAACAAAACCAACTTGTTTTTAGATTTGAGAACTTTGAATCCAAATTAAGTATTAGAGGACATAAAAATTTTGGTTAATATTGTTACAAATGATAATATACCAGTAACGAATGCCATAAGATACCTGATATTTACTTTAAAGCACACAGCAAAAGTAAAATTCCAAGTGAGATTCCAAGAGATTAGCAAAATATTGACAACTTTAAAATATGAAGGATGGATATGACTGTTTATTCTATTTTTAGTACGTTTCAAAATTTCCATAACGAATGTTGTTTAAAAGTCAGACTATGAATGGCTTAGGATGGGCTTTGTGCTATCCAGATTGGGATGGCTCCACCCCACTTCCCCTTTACCCCCATAACCCTGGACGAAGAGTCTTCATGCAGTTACTTGCCCATCTAGCATGTTACGCTAAGCTCCCTCGAGTCGAATAGAAAAGGAAGATTGGACAGTTTAAGAGGAATAGAGAGGCCAGTTCCTCAAGTGGGAAGGACTAACTAGCACTTAGCAGTAAGAATCAAAAGGAAACTTCTCCCAAGGAGTTTCATGGGCCACAGGGCCTGTATGACCAGTGGTGGGGAAAGAGCAGCTGCCACCCCCAACTTTTGGGACCAGTGAGGGAGCCATGGGAACACCAGCCCAGGCACACGTAGAGCAGCACGATTCTGTCCTGGGACCCTCAGCAGGAACTGACCACACTCAAGGCAGCAGCATCAGGATATGCAGCATCAGCTGGACCTAGAGATCAGGGGTGGAATACGGGAGACTGACAGGAGTGGACAGAATGCATCATTTTCAAACAGCCCTCTGTAGGCATCACTCGTTGTTGTGGGGTGAATGTTAGCACCCCAAAGACAGGTTCAAGTCCTAACCTCAGTATCTTAATGTGATGTTATTTAGAAACAAGGTCTTTGAAGATGTGATCGGGTTAGGATGAGGCGGCTCTGGAGTCGGGTGGGCCCTAAGCAAAGACTATTCTTAGAAGAAGGGGACACCGTGCGATGTGAGTGATGCGCCTGCCAGCCAAGGATTGCAGGAGAGAAGTTTGGAGCAGCTGCCGCGAGGCTTCTGGAAGAACCAACCTCACCAACACCTTGCTTTTAGACTTCTAGGTCCAGAAGGGTGAGAGGATTCATTTCTGTTATCATAAACCCACCAGTTTGCGTGAGGTGCCAGGGCAGGACCAGGAAGTGAATAGAGTCATTGTGATCAATTACTGGTCTGGTTGGGTTAGGTCACCTTTCTGGGGGACAGATGCTCTGTGCATGCCAGAGGACCACACACTGCCATGGGGGGAGGAGGGAAAGGTTGAGCCCCTCTTGGGGGGTGAGTACCACCTTGACTGTCTGAGCGGACCCCATGGACTCAAGGCCAGGGTTGGTTTTGGAGCAGACTGTTGAGTGTCCTTTTCCCCACGAGAGCATTGAGACGAGTAGGAGACGCCTCAGAGGCCAGTGACTCATAAAGGTGAGCGAGTGTGGAGGACGTGAGTTCAAGACCCCTGTTCTCTCTAGAAACAGACTCAGACCTGGCAGGGGCCCCAGAACCTGTGACATTCCAGAGTTCCGGGAGGTGACGGAGGCTGGTGCTATTAGAAAAAAGGATTCAGATAAATTGTTTTCTTTAGAAATCTTTGTCCCTGGTCTAAAGGGCTGGTATCACCATTTTTTTTTAAAGATTTATTTATTCATGCATACAAGAGCTGGGGTATAGGCCAGAGTCGCAGGAGGTGCTGGTATCACCTTTTGAAACGCCAACTCCTCAGCTGAAGATCATTTTCTCATGGGCAGACAGAGCATAAAATGTATAAGATAAAAATGGCGCTGATTTCATTCTTTGAACAAAGGTGAGGCTTATGCTATTGTGTTTTTTCAAGTAGAAATTCCTTTAGCAAAAAGTCCAATGCCAGGAGAAAAGGATGAAGGCGAGCAGGGAAGAGTTGAGGTGTTTTGTTTTGTTTTTTTTTTTTTAATCTGTCACTTAGCAACAACATATGTATGCCTGACAGTTGGGGTAATCTTGGAGTTGGCAACATCAAATTGTTAGGAAGTTTGAATTTGTGTTTTATCATTGTTAGCGGTGTTTTAGCAAATCCTGTAAGGTACAATATGTGCATTCTGCTGTTTTGGAAAGGAGACGTTTTAAGTCAGAAATATTTGACTATAAACATATTTTGCAGTGAGTCCTATTTTCCTTCTAAATGGAAGGAAAACCAAAACTTACCTAGGCACAGTGAGAAACCTAGTTAATCACCACTCCAGGATTAGGGGGGAAATGTTCTTCAAGAATAGTTTATGAAAGTTTTAATTACACACACAATCATAAAATGCTCAGTAATTGCTGCATATTGATTCCGTTTTTTTCTTCTGGAAATGCTAAAACTATTTCAATATACACAGAATCAATAAACATAATTAAAATATGAGCTCATCAAAACAGTAATTAAATGTACTTAACAGCTTTTGTGGCTTTTCCCCATATGGTTACTGTGGGAGTGTGAATCTGGCGCGCTAGATAAATGTAACAAAATAAAGTGAAAGCCTCGGAAAAGATTACTGTCATATCATAATACAATAAAATCCAGCTCTGCAGCAAGTCCGTTAAATCAAAAAGTCGACAAAAGGAGTGGTGTATGCAATTATTATATATTTTGGGGCTGTTTTCTATTTAAATGAGATTAACACTATCATGGTCTACAGTCAGAAGAACAGCGAAATCCTCCAACATGAAAAGGAGTGGGGAGAGCACCCTGAATTCTTAATATGACAATTCCCCTTTTAGGGTATTTCTAGAAAAGAGTTTGATGCTCAACTCCCTGCTCTCCCTAACCCCCATCCCATTGGCTCTAGCTGGTCTGCCTTGCAGGCGCTGAGTCACGTGACTCCACAGCCTCAGCTTCATGGTTCTCAGAGTTACAGATTGTGAAGATGTAATTCATTTCAGCAGGCTGTCGCTAAAGAAGGTAAGTGAAATCCGCTTTCCAGGATGGCACGGCCCTAGTCTGGGACTGGTGCTGAACCACCAGGTAAGGACAGGAAAACTGTTTTAGGCTAGTTTCCTCCAGAAGCTGATAAGGACTTGACTCTGAGGAGTTCTTACATGGAAGTTCTTACTCCTCTTACAAGGCGTTCTTACAGTTCATCCTAGGAAGTATGGCTAGGGGAGGGGAAGTAAGACAGGCTGGGAGGAGGAAGCCGAGGCGCCATGCAGACTCCCTCTGGGGGTGCCTGGCGCTCCATCTCACTGAGAACAGTGAGACACAGAGTAGACTATCACTGAGTCACAACATTCAAGGAAGGAAGAATTTGGGGTATTCTACATTTGGGGCTGTTTTCTATTTAAATGAGATTAACACTATCATGGTCTGCATTTGAAAGAATAGTGAAACCCTCCAACATGAAAGGCACTGATGGAGAGCACCCTGAATTCTTAATATGACAATTCCCCTTTTTAGGATATTGCTGGAAGCATATCTGGATTTGCTTAAAGGTTACTCTCTCAGGCATCAACTCTCTGGTCCTTGCTGGGAGCTGGCTGAGAAAGCACCTGGGGGCAGGGGCATAAGCACTTGGCACTAGTGTGTAGTAGGATGGCAGGTGCTGACGTTACAGGTGGGGAGCCAAGGGGGTCCACTATAGGGATAGGCTCTGGGCAGGCTGAATAATTCCCTCCCCCAGATGCTCAGGTACTAATTGCCACAACCTATAAATGTTGCTGAATATGGCAAAAACCTGGCAAATGGGATTAAGGCTCTTGAAATTGGAATAGGAGCCTATATTACCTGAGTGAGAACTAAAACCAATTGCAAGTGTCTGTAAGAGGGGAGGCAGAGGCAGATTCCAGGCAGAAAAGGCAGTACTGAGACCCCCGAGGCAGAGCTGGAAGTGATGTGCTCACAAGCCAAGGATGGCTGGCAGCCCCAGAGGCTGCAGACGCAGGACCCAGCCTTCCCTGGAGTGTGACCCTGCTGACACCTCCACTTGAGCCTTGACTTCCGGCCTCCAGAACCACTAGAGGTTACATTTCTTGTTTTAAACCAAGTTTGTGGCAGTTTGTTAGAGCAGCTACAGGGAACAAATAGAGGCTCTTAGGAAGAAGGGGTTCTTCCAAGGAGGAAGGGTAATGGAAGATAAAGAAGAGATAGCTAGTATGTAAGTGGGGTGTCTAAAATCAAGATTCACATCAACACTGCCTTCACTTCCTCTCCCACTTCCCTGCTTTCTGCAAAACCTCTTGTAGAATTATCTTCTCAGACATTTGCACAATGGCTGGACCCAATTCTTTCCTGAGCCGAAAATAGTAAAGTACAGCATTCTTATTCTGTTTGCCTGGATCTTGTCTGTGGAAGGTTAGCTACAAGAGTGGTCCTTTGCCTGGTCTCTCACATGTCTGAATTCTCCCTGTTGGTGCCCTTGCCCAGCCCCAGGCACAGACACCCAGCCGCTGATGTTAACCCCCATGCAGCACTTCTCTGTACTCTGTAGAGAGATGCTTCCAAAGACTTGGCCCTTGAAATTGAAGAACTACCTCATCCCAGAAAGCTAAAGAATGAAAATGAATGAAAAAAATAAACTCTAAAACTTCCTGATGACTTTGGACTTGGGGCACAGATGGAAGTGCCTCTTCTGCCAAAAAAATCCCCTGAACAACACCAGCTGTGGAGTAAAAGAAAATTCGAAAGAATCACACATTGCAGTTCACAGGAGGAGCTGTGTTTAGAGAGAAGGAAAAGTTCTGCAGTTCAGTTGATTTCTCAGTGAAGTCATGTGTCCAGATGAAAGCCCAGACTACATCTGCAGACATACTGTACTAGTATTAATATTCATGCAAAGACGATCTAGAAAGCTGTTTCCTCTGAATTTTTAGCAGGGTGGTAGATCTAGAGGAAAAATATTTCTTTTGTCTTGAGCGTTTGGGTGGCATTACTTTAGAGCTTTGTGGGGATTAATTTTAAAAGAATACAGGGAGTGAAAATATGAGGTCTTATGCAAAAGTAATATTCTAAATAGTATACCATTGGCAAGGCTGAAGAAGACCTACCAGCAGAGATGCTCTTCTGGAGTCCCTGCTGTACCAGGTATTAACCTGTTACCTGCTGGTTCGTGGACAGGTCTGGGGTACTGAGCTGGCTGGAGGGGCTGGGACCTATTTGGGAGCATAGAGAGGGTGGCTTTTTACTGCATGGCCATCCTGTGTTGTGCTAGCTGAAAATGCAAGTCTTCATTGTAGCATGTATAAAAATGCCAAGCTCTCCTCTTACCTCTTCTCAACAAGGGAAGTAAGAACACACATCAGAGAGATCATTTTTTTCAAGCATGTTATTTGCACCTACTGTGTGCTAGGCAGCATGCTAATGAAGCACCAGACCTACAAAGATGCTGCCAACCAAGAAGCTAGTGGTGAGGTGTCACGGAGATGCTTTGCTAGAGATAGTTAGGAAGTGTCTTCTTCAAGACTTCTCTGTACTTGCAAGTGATGGACATCCTTGTGCCAACTGCCAGCAGAGAAACAGAGAAAGGGGCAGGGACTTGATGACTCAAAGGTTAGAACTGTTCGCGCACGATATTGGTGGGCCCAGGTTTTCATGAGTGTGTGTTTATGAATTTGTAGGGGTTTTTCTGCTTTCCCACTTTTGGCTAATACCTATTTGGGTTCCCTTGAAAGCATAGCCCGAGACAGGTTTGAAGTACAAGCAACTAATTTGGGAGGGGACCCCAGGAAGTAGAAGAAAGTGAGAAAAATGAGACAGTATTTGAGTTGGGACTTGAATACTGCTGTGAGCAGCTGGGGTTCAGTGCTGTGGAGTCCCCTCTAGAAAGTCATGTAAAATTCAAAATTTCTGCAGACCTTTCCAAAGGGAAGGAAGGGCTTGAGCCTCAGATCCCCTGCCTTTCCAAAGGAGGGCAGGGCTTGAGCCTCAGATCCCCTGCCTTTCCAAAGGAGGGCAGGGCTTGAGCCTCAGAACCCCTGCCTCCAGTGGCTGAGGGTTGCTTCCAGGAATATTATGCCTCCCTCTCCCCGTCCCACATCTGGATTGTACCTGCTTCTGTCTGGGTAGCCTCACCGGGCACACTGACTGGAATCATGGCAGTGGCCTATGAACGTTCACTACAGCTGCACTAAAGGCAGGTAGACCAAGAAAAAGTGGCAGGTTGACCACCAAGCTGGTGGCACTTGGGCTCCAGGGGCTGGTGCTGAGCCGGTCCCCCATTACTGGTGTTTTATCCGAGGAGAATCTAATTTTCAGCTCCTCCCTATGTAATCATTTCAAAAGGTCACCCAGACTTAAATTTAATGTCACCTCATAGTCTAAGTTCAACCTTTGCTTCAATCTTCCCATAGACCTTCCTGATTGCTCATGATGCGTCTTGAGAACCCCAGTGGCGAATTCCTTCCAACTTCAATGGGGCTGAGTTTGGAGCTCAAGGAATAGGGTTTGGTGGTTCTTTGCGTGGTTAGGTTGTTTATTCACCAACTAGACTCTACAACTGGCAAAGGGGAGGGAGGCTTCTTTTGTGTCCCCATAATGTTGCGTTTTCAGGTTTAAATGTCAGGTCAGGTTGGAACATTTGTTGTGTATGGGGAAGGAATGAGGTGAAAATTGCTGGGTGTGCCCTCTCATTGTTTCATTGTTGGTTGAGGTTTCCTGCCTGGCTCCAAGGTAGAGAGTGACCCTCCTGGCCTAGTTCAATTTTAATGTCAACCCTACACACAGGGAAGGTTCCTGTGGGGGCTCAGCCACCTCCACTGGGCTTCCCTGGACCTGTAAAAAAAAAAAAAAAAAAGCTATGATTTAGTAACCTTTAGACCCCAGGATTTATCCCAACATTTTCTGGTGCAGTAGACCAATGGACATGGTGTGAATTACACTAGTCAATTTTCTTTTCTTCTTTAGTTTATGCATATGAGGGGAGGTGTTGGTCAAAATCCTGGGGGAGTACAGCTTTTGCCCCCAGTGATCTTGGAAATTGTCTCAACTCTGCACTGCATTTGGTCTCTTGATAAAAACTGCAGATATTCTTAAGGCCGTGAAGGTCAAATTGGTTGCTTTCTGCCTCTATTTTGTGATCCTGATTGTGTTTGAAAAATAGGTTTTCCAGATGCGCTGCAGGCCGCAGAGTCTGCCGGGAGGGATAGGGACAGCTTCAGCTGTGTTTTACCCACTGAGACAAGTCAGTAAGGGAGGAGCCTCTTTCTCCCAGGAGAGAAGGTGGTAGGGAGACGAGGGCCCCAGTTCCTATGTGCCAGGCCTCTCCTGAAGGCCACATGCGGACTGAGCCGCCTCTCTCATTCCTGAGTCACTCACAGTCGATGGCACTCGCTTGAGAAACTCTTGAATTAATCTCCTGGCACCCATACCTTTTCAAATTTGTTTCTGGGCTTTTATTAACTTTTACTTCAAACACAATAGTCAAAGGGCTATGAAAACCCACAAAACTTGAGTGAACACCTACTATATCTTGGAGTGGCCATAATTTATATCCTGTGAGGAACAGCTTGCTGAAAGTGCATATTCCTTTCCATTTCTAGGTTGGTTTTGGGTCCATCTAATTCTTTATCACCATTTAGCTTATGAAACACCTGTCGGTGCAGTCTTGGCTGACCTTTGCATTCCAACTGACAGTTGAGAGATAGAGATGCATAAATTAGCATACAGAAGGTTTTCCTTTTGGAAACCAGTGGCTTTTAACCCTTCTGAGGTTAAGTAAGCAACTAAAATATATAATCTTTATGTAAACAATTTTCTTAAGTCCTAGCATGGTATTTATTGCTGTTTTCAGGACAAACGTTTCAGTAGTGCTTTTGCACAATAGATTATTGGCTAACGCTGTCTTCTGCTGTTGTCTACCATCACCTACTAGTGAATGGAGCTGCTGGCTAAGGCAACAGCTATCTTATTCTCATGCGTGTTGGGCCTCGTGAGGATGCCACAGGAGAGATGATTGACAGCCATTTTATAAATCATTCATTTAATTAAGTGCTTAATAGCACATGCTCTGTAGAAGGTTTGGAGCCTGATGGCTGTGCTTCCCACATGTGTGACTTGGACTAAGTTACTCAGTCTTTCTAGGCTTCACGTTCCTCATCTGAGTTCAAGTATAACAATAGCACCCACCCAATAGAGTTGTCCTCAGGACTAAATAATGGTGTGTGCTGAGAGTTGGGAAATGTGCTATGAAGGTCTAACTACCCTTATTATGTAGAGTATTAGCATACTGTATGCCCCATGCTGCTGAGGTGCTAGGCATACAGGTTCACAAGGTTCATCGGTTAGCTAGATACAGTTCAAGCCTCTGACAAGGCTCTAAGCTCTGGGGTCTCTGAGGTGAGCCAGAGGGTACTCCCTGTCCTTCTTGCAACCTAAAGGATATCAGAGGATAAACTCATCAGCAGAAGGCAAAAGTAAGAAAGCCGAGAAGAAGGAGGTAGGGTGGCAGAATGGAGAGTGGAGGGCGTGAGACCTTAGCTGTCTCTGGTGAGCAGAGGGAAGCATGGAGCCTTTCATGGGCACCTGGGGAAGGGCTTTCTCAGTGGGGAAGCAGGACAAGGAAGGACAAAGCTGTAGATAGCAAGCAGAGGGATGAGGGCCTGGCTGAGCAGATCTTGCAAGTGATAAGGGATCAGCTTCTAACTCCCAGTGAGATGGGACTGCAATGTGGAAGAGAGAAGCTGTTGGAAAGTGAAATGCTGGGAGTCAACACACACTTTTAAAGACTCTCCTGGATACTAGGAGAGAAGAGGAAGCAGGGTGGAAGCAGGGAGAACAACGAGCAGGTGAGTGAACGTGTCCAGATGAGAGATGAGGCCCAGAGAGCCCAGTTGGTAGAGAAGGTTCTACACACAGGGTGTGTTACAAGTGGATCAGATGGACTTGCTGATGTGGGATATGAAGCTCACGTTCTTCTGGAATGTGTCAGAGACTAAACAGTGCCCTGTAAATAAATAATTCAGACATTGACCAGTGCCTTAGGATGAGAGGATAGAAGGAGATCGAGAGAGAGCTCTCAGAGAAGAAAATACCTGAACTGGGATTTCAGTGACAGCCAGGTGTCTGCATTCCATTTACACTGTTGGCCAGTTGTGGGGAGGAGAGTTCCCCACCCTAAGTTATGAGGACAACCTACATGTGACCAGAAACACTAGCCAAGGAGAGAGAAAGCTTACAGGTCACAGAGAGGAGCTTATCTACTCACAGACTGGGGAGGGCAGCCCCAAAACAGAGCCACAGAGGAGCTGTACTTGCGGACAGCATGAAGAAGCAGGGCCACGGGGAGCGGGCTTCAGTCTAGGGTACAGAACAGGGTGCGGTGACTCCTGCTGCTGCTGAGAATATCACTGGCTGGCTTGAACAGCTCTGGCTGTCGCTTGTCTGGGTGTAAGAACTGCATCTCAGGGCTTAGCAAGTCTTGCCTGCTCCCCTCTCCTCTCCTAGCACCTCCCCACCGGCCCCAGTAAGAAGAATTGTTGGGTAGATCACACATCTGGAGGAGAATTGGAGGTGGGGATGAACTCAAGGTAAGACTAACTGAGGCCCTTCCAGTTTCAACAGATGTCAAGATGGCCCATAATATTACATCTTAACTTTAGAGTTTGTGCCACACCAGGACAGAAGAAAATGGGCAGGCCTGGCACAGAGGAACAGTTCTGAGCTAGGGAGAAAGACAGGGGTTTGTATGGCATTTTAGAGGTGGAACTGATGAATTTACTGACAAACTAATGTGATGGGTGGGGAAGAAAATATCAATCAAGGATATCATCTATATGTTTACTTAAAGAACTGGTGAATTGTGGTGTCATTTGCCCACCAGAGTGAGAAGCAGATTCTGACTGAGATTAATCAAGAGTTCATCTTATACATGTTACATTTGAGATGCCTGTTACATATTCAGTGGAGATACCCAGTAGTGGTATGGACATCTTCTAGAGCTTGGGGGAAAGAAAAGGTAGCAGAAATAAATGTAGGTGTCATCAACATAGTTACCTTTTGAGGCCAGTAGGTAGAGTGAGGTCAGTTTAAGATGCAGAACAGAAACTTGGGGTCCTTCCACATCTATAGATTTTGCAGAGAAGCTAGGGAAGGAGACTGAGGAGATTCAGAGAGGTAGGAGACTTAGTGCCTTTAATTTGTAAAGAAGGAGTTTCTAGAAGGAAAGAGAGGTCAAACGTGTCAGCTGCATGCTCCTGAGAGAACAAGAAAGATGAGAACAGAAAATGTCAGATTTGGAAAAACAGTGGCCATTGGTGGTTTTGAATACTGGAAACGAGAGAAGGCAAAGTGAGTGAGTGGAAGTCGAATTTGGACAATTCCTTGGAGGACCCTAGTGTACAAAAAATAGTAATGCAGAGAAAAAATACCAAGAAACAACCTATGAACACTGACAGAAGCTATGAGAGAATAAAGAGATGAAACTCACAGCATAGAACTTAGGGTTGCATATCCAGGAAAAAAAAACTTGCATAGTTGATGTGGTATTTATGCACATCTGCAGGTGGCTATGTTAGCTGGATCCAGACAGGGCTTATGAAATTAAGACATCTGGGATGTGGATGGTCCTGAAGAGAAGAGGATTCTTGCGGGACAGACCTCAAGTAGGAAGATGAGGATGAGTTCTTCTAAATATAAAGACTCAGGAAAATAAGACTATCAGATATTATGGGAGCAAAGCTGTTCTATGTTGATAAAGTAAATGACAATTTTAAAAGTACCTTTGTGGAACTTTTACACGTTCTTCAACAATTAATCCTTCAACTTTAAAGAAGCCACTATGGTAGAGCATGGGAGTGCACTAGAGTCAGAACCTAGGTATGGATTGGACTGTGGGATACTTTCATTCATTCATTCATTCATGTATGCATGTATTCATAGTCAGGGGTCTTGGGCACTTTTTAATGCCTGTTACTTCTTGTGTGCGATGGAATTAGCATCACCAGCTTTCAGAGTGGGGTCAACTAGAAAAGGCCCAAATGACCTCTTAGTCTTCCTTCCAAACCATAGAGATGAATGACAACGATGCCACAATAGCTGTCCAATGCAATAAGCGGAGCGATGTCTCTTCCTCCGGGTACATTTGCAACAGGCCAGCCACACTCATGGTTGCCTGCAGGTGCTCTCATTCCTTCCTGCATGTCACCGTGTTGTAGGAAACAAGGCTCCTGGTTTCTTCAGTAAAGTCTGATCGTTGCCCCCAGTACCTCCAGTGCTGGTGGCTACAGCTCCTCTCCAGGAAGCTCCCCCTTTTCTCTGTCCACCATTTGTGAATACTCGGCATCAGTCATGTCTGTCCTCAAAGCTACATACGCTAGTTGGCAACTGTTGCTGCAAATGTTACAGGTTTATTATTTACATAACTATGATGCAAACTAAGATCTGAGAATGACAAGCTGCCACCATCAGTTGCTACCAAATAAGGTGTATGTTTCACACCCCTAAAGGATGGGGGAGTGGAAATGGAGGAAAAGTGCTTTATAATTGACTTAAAGATCTCATTCTGCCTTAAAGAAGCCAAAACTGGGGCTTCTGGATGATGCATTATGGGTGGCGTTGAAGACGGACGGCTGGGAGCTCGCTGCGGCAGACCCCGGCACAAAGCGAGGGCTTTGGCTGAACATCAAAAGAGTGTAAGTGAATGAACACCCATATGTTTTAGGTTAAAATTAAATCTTTAAGGTATGTATGTATCACATTTTATGATTCACTGCTTTAATTAACTTCTCCAGTTGACTCACCAACTGCCAGTTCCAACTTCACTGAATAACAGTAAAACTGTAATGTTTATTTTTCAGTTATTAATGTATGCTCACTGTTTAAACCATTGTAAACACTGAAAATGTCTAAAGAAGAAAATAAAAATGACTAACCTGAAGTCCAACTCAAGCAAGTATTTAATGCAGTTGCTTGTAGTCATTTTTTCATAAATATACTTTAATAAATGAAATTATAAACTTTGTCTTCTGCTTTTTCATGAAACATTATGTTCTAAGCACTCCTTATGTTAATATTCATCCATAATGCTATTTTCTGTTTCTTTTGAAAGTGTGCACTAGTGATGTCATTTATAATAGAGATGATATTCACCTATTGTTAAATCCAAACAGTATTGACAACATACAAGGGAAAAATCACCCCAAAGCCAATGATGTAGAAATAGCTAGTGTTAACTTTTGATTAACACTAGACTTCATTCTTCAAAAAGATAATCGATAAAGGACTATATAGGTGATGCATTGTATTTTTAAAGAAACACTTTATACTGGAATGATTTGAGATTTACTGAACATGTGCAAAGTTATCACAGGAAGTTCCCATCTCCTCACCCAGACTCTCCAATATTAGACTGTATGTTATCCTGGTATATTTGTCATACCTCAGAAATCAACATGGGTACATCACTAATACATAAACCCAAAATATTAGATTTGAATATTCTCATCTTTACATAATAATTTAATCTAGGAATCCTATTAGATTTAGCATACTATTGATGAATTTTACTTGTTTGTAACAGAAGACAAAATACTGAATGAACAAAGATAGGCTAAGCCCAAGATCACTGTTTTACACATAAATACTATGAAAAACATTAAGTTGGAGTTAAATAAATTAAAACAACTTATTATGAAGACTAGTCTTCTACATTTCATTCCACCTCTCTCCCCATCCCTTGATTCCACTGAACAGATTTCATTGCAAACTTCTTCCAGATTAATAATAGTTAATAAAGTATGCTTTCTGTTCTGAAATTAAATTCTCATTTTGGATCTGAGACTGTTTCACTGGATTCTTCCATTTGTCACCAATCTTGTTCACTACAACTTCTCTAAGCCTAAATTTTATATTTATCTCTTGGTTGACTGGTAACCTCTCTTGGAAAGCCTTTTTAAATGTGGGTTATAGACACTATTTTTTTCATGTTTGAGAATGTCTGTTACCTATTCAAATAACAAATAGCCTTGTTTGAACATCTTAGAAAATTTTCTTTACTGTAGAATTTTGTAAAAATTACCAATCATCTGGTGCTGAAAAGGCTAGCATGTCTGAAATTAACCTCATGATTCCCTTTGATTCCCTTTTGCTGGTGGCTTGGTTTTACTCCCTGAGGTTAAGGCAGAACTGTTTATTTATCTTGAGTTTGCTATCTTAACCAAGACATACTCCCATGTAGATGCACCTATATATGAACTTTTTTTCTGGAACATCGTATGTCATTTCATTATGCAGAACCAGTTTTTCCTTTAAATATTTTTTTCTTTCTTATAAGTGTCTTAAAGATCTCATTCTGACTTAGAGAAACCAAAACAACATGTCTGTTCTTTTGGAGATCACTTCAGGGGTGCCAATTATCCTTCTGTTGGGCACTTTCATCCTGCTTCTGCTAATTGTTTTCTCTTTTCTCTTTCTTCTGCATTCACTATGATGATCTTAAGATTTTCTCCATTTTGGCACTTTAAATTTTATTTGTATCTATTTTCTTCTTAATTTTAGTTTCTTGTAATGTAGTTTCCCTCCTCAATGTTTTAATTATTTTGCCAGTTTTTCTTTTACTCTTATTTTTTTATTCTCATTTTATCCTTTTGTTTACTGGCTTATTTTGTAGCATGAAATACCTACTCATTTGGAATGATGTTTTCTGTTAAATTGTTTTCTTCTAAACTAGATTTTTTTTTCATGTTTGCCTTTCTTCCTCCCTCAAACTCTCCTCTCTGTCATCTAAAGGACATTTTCATTGTTACCCAGATCTTCTATTTGTGACCTCATGGTCTGGTTGATTTCTCTTTTGTAATCCTCTCAGCTTCTCTGAGGTCCCTTTATGTTCTCCTCTGAGCCTGAGAGCACTCAATCTGTTTGGATTTTCCCTTAGCCTAACAATATTAACTGGAAAGTGAAGATGCTGGAAGCTCTTGTTGGGAAAAGAATATAGCTCTGCTCTCTCTTCTGAAGTCCTGTGAGGAATCCTACACTCTCACTTGTTTCCCAAATAGACATAAAGGAGATGGTAGCCCAAGGCCTCTGCTTGACTCTAACATTTTCAGGTCTCCATTTTGAAACGTGTTTTCCTGGGTCTTCACTCACTCTCTCAGTCTTCTAAGTTGAATAGAATTTATGAAACATCTCAGCATTTCACTTTTTTTTTCTCCCTTCAGTGATGGGTAGGGGTATGGTTGACCCTGGAACAACAGAATAATTTGTTTCTTCCTTTAGATGCCACCTTTAGTAGCATATGACATGAATTTATATTATTTTCCTAGTTTAGTTGCTGCTGCTTTATTTTTGGCCTTTTATAAAAACCAGTTTTGTTCACTTCACTGGGTCCTGGCGTTGGATTTTATTGAAATTCAGCTTTAATTTTTTATTATCCTACAGCATGTAAATGATATATAATGAAACGTCAACACTTCTTTTGCCATTTAAATTTTTCTTGAATTTTTTTTGCTATAACAAATTACACTATTATGAGTATCCTTGATAATAAATTTTTCTTCACATATTAGATTACTTCCTTATGGTGGATTTCTAAAAGAGGAATTGCTGGGTCAAAAGGCATAGATTTTTAAAAAAAGATTCTTGGTATAAGTTGCCAGTGTGCTTTCTATATTTGTTATATTTCCAAATATACTTCAAATAGCTCATGTCAGAATTCTCCAAATGAATTTATTGCAATGAGTTTTGGAAGAAATGGAAACAAACCAGCCCGAGAAGCAAAGAAAATTGCTCATCTGAAAATGTAAGCTATGAAGGATGAGAATATTTTTAGAATCAAATGGGCTGAAGGTTGAGATCAGTGAGGACTAAAGAAAGCAATTCTGAATCTGGTGAGGAGACGGATCCCTACTCAGCAAGGTGGAACACAGGACCAGAGTCACCCAGAAGGAAATGTGAGGTGTCAAAAAACACTGAGTTTACAACATGTTAATTGGGTCTATAAAAAGTACTTAGAGATAGCACTCTTTTTTTTTTTCTGTTACATTCCCACAAACTATCTGCCATGTTTTCAGCGTCTGCTGCAACAACAAAATAGTTTATTTTTACTCATTTTTTCTCTCCCATAAAGAAAAATCAACAAAGTATTATCATGTTTCTTAAATACAACTGAACTCATCTTATTAAGGAAAAGCGAAGAAGGATGTGTCATCTTATTAGACATGACATGATGTATATACAGCCATATGTTTTCAAAGGGTTTTCTGTCAGTGTTAATCAAAACTCCTCTAAATTTATGAACCTACAGAGCAGCATGTCAACCATATGGGAAATATCTCCCCTTCAATATTGAGAATCTGAATTAATAATAAACATTACCTAGTGAACCTAAATGAGAAAAACATATCAATGTTGTATCTCAGAAAAGTAGAAGCTTGTAAAAAAATCCCCAAGGGTGTTAATATTTTAGCATACTGTCTAATATTTCTATCATGCTGTTCTACCATCATTTTCACTCTGCCTGTGCACTGAGTGGCTGTGGAGGCGGCTGTTCCATGATTTGCTACTGAAGTGCCAAATAGTCAGTATCCCATTCTTCCCCCTTTCACATTGCGTTTTATGGGAAAACGTGGACCAAAAAGAAAGCAGGAGGGACATTCCTCCTATTGCTAAGTGTCTAAAAGTTGTCTGTGGAGAGTTTTCCTAGTCTTCATCCATGGCCTTCCCACCACAAATCACTGGTATCTTCTTTGTCACCATCAGCGCTTCTTAGGAGATATCGTTTGCGGACTGGCATTTTAACTTAGATTGATTTCTAACATCACTTTGGTGGGAAGTCAGAGGCTCATTACGCAAGTGAGTTCCACTTAGTCGGAGGAAACAACTTTGACTCTTGCACATGGATCTTAGATATGAACTTTCAGAAGACTAGGGGCTGATGGTGGTGGTGATAATTGGGAACAGGCTAATCACAAGCTAGACGTGCGCAGCTGTTGAGCATATACGCAACAAATAGGCAGGGGTTAGGATAAAGGCCAGGCAGAAAAGAGAGGCTAGTCTATCTTTATAGTACTTTCTCCATCATTCAGAGGATGACTTGGATGAAGATGATAGTCCTGCTGCTGCTGCTGATAGAGTCTAGTTTGAGCCTTCACGATATTAAGAAAATATGCAAAAACTATAGTGATTTTAAAAAAAGATGTGGCAGACACACAACTGAATTCTGCCAACAAACACATGAGCCTGGAATAAGACTGCTCTACAAAGGAAAATACCTGCAAATATCTTAATCGCATTACACTGAAATGCCAAACACAGGCCCCAGATGCTCCACCCACAGATACACTGAACTTGAAGGTCTGGAGCTTTCTCGATAAAATCTTGATTCCAGATCAAGCTACTTTGTCAATCCGACCTGAATCCCCTTTGATTAGCAGGAACATTCCTCCTCTTTCTGTCCTTTTGTGTAGTCTCTTTAGCATATTTTATTATTGCTTGTTATTTCTCCACCTCCTTTCTGCTTGTAGAAAAATATTAATTTGGCAGTTGAAAACCTTTCTGGTTAAGATAAAATATTTCTGAAGAAAAAAAATCTTGAACTGTAGAAGACAGTAGTTTGTAGTATAGAAATATACTTGGGACTCTTCTGTAAGTCCATAGGAAGTTTTGAGGAAGAGCTTACACTAACTGGAGAATACCTCCACATTGGAACAAGCAATTGAGACCCCAGCTGAGAAGATCTATCCACAGGGAACAGAGAACTATCCATCTGAAAGGCCCGCCATGTCTAAACCAGCCAGGTTGTGTGGCAGTAACAAATAGTCCCAACACCTCACTGACTGGCTTTATTTCTAGCTCTTGCTCCCTAATTCTCTTGGTTTGGTCATCATGGTTGCCGGTGCTCTGTCAAGTCGTTCTCCATCAGAGACTGGTAGGTGGAACTCTGACTAGCTAGAGCTCTGCAGTCCTTGGCTCCTTCCCCTTTCAGACAACAGAAAATTGACTGCCAGGAAATTATACTCCCATTTGATTGGCCAAGGCAAGTCACAAGAGTACGTAACTCAAAGGGTACTATCCTACCCTCAACCCCGGAAGAAGGAGAATCAGTTACTGGTGCTACTTCCCCCACAACAATCTATCACAAGGATTTAGCCCAGAGTTTTCCTAAGAACCCCAGATTCTGCAGGGTCACAGTCATGCTGCTAGGGGTTCGGGATTCTACACTGACTAAACATACTCCCCACAGGCCCCCAAATTACTATCTATTGGACACAAACAGTTCTCTTTGCAATAGTTACAAATGTGTTCGAATTTCAAATTATCAAGCTCATAATAACTTTCACTCTTCATGTGTTATTTTCAAAGAACTTGTATTAAAAATACAAGTAATATTAAAAGAAGATTTGAAAAGACTTTTTTTTTAAAGTGTCCTTGTATTTGAGGATGGGCTACTGAACACTTTATACCTCAGATAGCTTTCTAGGTGTTCTTAGTATTATCCTACAATGCCATGATGGAAACAGAAGCTTCTGAGTCCTGATGGCATTGATTGAGATCTACACGCCATCTAAGTACTGGTGCTAGTACACGTGAGAATTTCAGCCTCCACACCTTCCAGAATCTACCTGACTATAGAGTTGCCTTTGAAACCATAATGCAGTAGAGGAACAAAGACTCTTTATTATGAAGAAATATGCAACTTTGTACCTTTTAGCTAAAATCAGTTGTAATTAAAAACCTAATACTCCTGAATCATTGTGGCCCATTTAGTAGAAATTAATTTGAATTAAGAAGTTATTAGTTTCTGAATGTCCACCTGTAATTGATGGTTCCTGCTTGGGAGGAGGGAGGAGAGAGGATCTTTGTTCTTAAATCTTTTGAGAAATATTCTATCATGTTATTTTCTTTCTGCTTTTGAATTCACTCTGCATCCAGTTCCTTTCATTGGTGCTGGTTGAAAAGATGTTGAATACAACCAGCACATTCGAGGGGACACTCCCTCTGCACCTGTTCTTTTCTTCTGATAAAAACCAGCTACAAAGGAACCAAGTATGAGGAGGAGACTTCTCAGTTCTTTCTCCTACTTACCATTTCCTCAGTCTCTGGAATTTTCTTACACTATTGGTTATGCCATATGATATCCTGCCGAACTCCCTCACCCACAAGAATTTTCCCTGGACTTGGACCTGCAAAGTGCCCATGATTCAGAAACACTGTTCGTCATTGGGGTTGCTGTTTGCAGTTTTGAAAGTGCTGCCTGGGCTAGAGAAAGTGAGAGCAGACACATGAAATCAGCATCTTTCAATAACTTCTGTATCAAACGAAAGTATTTTCCAAATACAACTGGACACACCACAGAGAAAAATAAACTGAAAAACAACTTAAGCCCTCCAGTGCAGGTGTGTTGGCAAAAATTTCCATACAACTTTCACATGATTCCTGGTACTGAAAGGAAAAATGTTTATGACAGTGGATGCCTGAACTGGGAAGTGGGTGCTAAGAATTGTTAATTTAGTTTTCGTTTCTGATGGTAAGTTAAATAAAGACTTTGCAAATTACAGAAGGTGCTTCCCCTCATACTTGTATTACTCAGAGCTGATAAGTAACATTTTGCTGTATATCTTACCACTACATAAAAGTATCTATTGTAAGTTAAATCATACTGAACTGTGATAAATTTAAGTTAAATTTATCATACTGAATTGTGTGTTTAAGGTACATTTATAACTTTAGATTCTGTAACAAACTTTAGTTTATTACTGCAAGTCTACTAACTTTTAATGTACTTAATTAGACAAGGACCAAGAATAGCATGTTTAAAATAGCCAATCCAATAATTGGCTACCAAATTCATATTTAATTCTCTATATTTTAATTTTTAACTTTTTTGATAACTGAAAAGGCAGATTTCTTGAAATATTGTGTAAGGTAGCAGGGTTTGAGAAGGGAGGAGTCTGCTCTTTAATTTTTAACTTTTAAAGGTCCCTGTACCTGTATCGTACACTGTAGGTTTAGAAAAGTCTTGAAGATGCTTTGAGAAATATGAAGGCTTTAAAATTATTTTTGTTTATCTAATAAAGGTAACTTATTTGGAGGAAAAAGTAGAATCCAGAAGCTATAGTAAGGATTGCGACTTTGGCCAGCGTAAAATGATCTCTTTTGACTAATTAAATGTTTTGGTTTGAATTGTACTTTGAGACTAAACTTTCTACCCTTGCTTTGTTTTAATTTACATGCTCTCATTATGCTTTGGCTTCTATTTTTATTTTTAAACATGCTGTAGTTGGGGGGATGGGAAGGGAGGGGGTGCATGCTCATAAAGAGTTGGATTTTGCTTTTTTTCACCCAGCGCTTTCCCTTTCACAAGGACGTGAAAACATCTGCTTTTCCTGACGTGAGCTGTACATGAGACCTGCCTCATGCTCTTTATGTTAGTGTTTTCTTCTGTGAAGCTTCTTTTTGCAGTACTTTTCCTATTCAAGCTCTGCTTTAGCTGATACTTTCCCCCCTCACTCCCCCTGCCACAGACAGCTTTAATCTTAGTTCTGGGAGATGCCTGAATGCCAGGGCGTCTGAGGATTTCCTGAAATAGGCAAACGCCATGTGTGCGTGGTGTGTGTGCACACGCGTGTGCACATGTGTGTCAAAACCAGCACTTCATTAGCGGAAGACCCACCACACACGCGCACGTTCTCCTCCTTCCACCCCACTACACCCTCCCCCTCTTCCCTTCGCCCCGCAGCACAGTAAACAGAACCAAACAGAAGGGGATCAGCACCCCGCTCACCGCTCACCAAGGATCTATCCCACTACGGGCTTGTTCTCCCTAGTCTGAGGGTTGTAGAAGAGGAAGAAGCTTCTGCTGGCGAGGATGCAGGGGAAGCAGGTGTGGAACGAGCAGGAAAGGGATAGGGTGTTTGGGGAGCGGGCGAGGGATACTGAGCGTAGCCAACTGCGCCCCAGGGACCGGCCAGAAGAGGGGCGATGCTGGAGGGGCTGGAATGGGATGACGTCATGGCAGGCACAGGACCACCAGGATGCGGCCCTAGAGCATGCCGGGAAGCCTGGGTGTCCCGGCTCCTGTGGCTGGTTAGTAAATAGGGGGAAAGGGCCCACGGAGATGTCCTAAAGGCCCAGGACAGACGGAGGTGGCCAGCGAGGTGCTGGCTGGGAGGAGGGGCGCAGCGGCAGATCCTGCCTGAGTGTGTAGGCCGCAGGAGGGGGGACTTCTGAAAAAAAAGCGTTTTCGTTTTCAATTTAAAGTGAGCCAGTACGACTAGGGAGGCAGCAAGGTTGCTCATTTCTGGCTCTGAACGAGCATTTCATGCCTAGATATTTGCCATGGTACCGGGTGATAGTCCCTATTCCGTGCGAGAGCTCACCTGGGTTCTGATATAGTTCACATGTTCGACACACACATCTTTTCCACACTTGTACGCAGTTTCAAAGCTCAATAGCTGTCTGAGATCCCATTGTGTCCAGGGCCAGCCCCAGCTGTTCTCCCAAACCCTGGACACTTAGCTGCTTGGCATGCAAGAGCTCATGAGTCATCGTTTTTGGTTGGGGTTGGACTTTGAAACTAAAATTTCTATCCTTTCTATTTATATGTACTGGCTGCATTTTTGCTTCTATTTTGGCTTTTCAACAGCTGTGAGGTTCATGAGGAGGGTCTGGGGTGGATGTCCCATAAAGAGACAGTTGTATTGTTCCGTT
Source organism: Galemys pyrenaicus (assembly GCA_019455555.1). Classification (NCBI taxonomy): domain Eukaryota; kingdom Metazoa; phylum Chordata; class Mammalia; order Eulipotyphla; family Talpidae; genus Galemys; species Galemys pyrenaicus. The sequence continues at coordinate 9,106,690 of JAGFMF010011658.1, read as the reverse complement.
ACCCAGCCAGAGGCTTCCTCTCCCTCTGCTTCTCCCAATGCGAGTCCCTCGCTAGGATACATGTTTGTCCTACTTACTCGTGCCTTTGTGGGTCTATGAAACCTTCTTGTGTGCTGCTTCTTGGAGGCAGCTGCCTGAACCCCTGTGAGCACGCAGCTCCTCAGTATCAAGAACTGGCGGGGCCGGGCCCACCATCACCGGGTCTGCCGCTGCCCTTCGCCCTCCAGGGCCAGCTTTGCCCTGGACCTGATGCTGGGCACCAGCACCCTCTCACCAGCTGCCGGCGTGCCGATCTCCTGCATCAGCCGCTCAGTTTTGGGGCTGGAGGGCAGGACGGGACTTGACCCCATCCTCAGTGGGGAGGTATGTGGGGGCTGGATCCACTGGCATCTGTCCAGGGAAACAGGTCCCGTGGATGGACAACTCCCCAGCCGTAGCAAACTTGCCCAGGGCATCCCAGGCGGGCAGTAGCAGGGCAGAAGCTGAGATGAGACCAGGCCGGCGGGACCAGCGAGCACAGAGCTTCGGTGCAGCCGGGTCAGCGCTGGGCACCGCTACTTGGAAAAAAAGTTCTACCTTCCGAGGTAGACAATGGTATCTCTGGATTAACTTGTTATTCTTTACTCTCTAGAGAGAGAGAGAGACCCCTTCACTTTTTCTGGATTTCCATTTGGTGACATGGGGAGTCCTTCTTTCTTCCTCCCAGAGTCCAGCACCAGCAGGAGGCCGCACGCACTCTTGCTGGGTGGGGAGAGTTGAATGGGAGAGCGGAGGTCGAGGGGACGCCCATGGAGCCTGCAGTCTGTCTCCACTGAGCCACAGAGCTGGGAGCTCCTGCTTGCTGGGCATGGAATCCTGAGTCCTCGGGGCAGGCGAACCTCAATGCCCAGGTTCAAACTCACTAGGTTCCAACTCTGCCCCAGTCGCTTCCTCCCTCCCTGCCCCCCAAATGCCTGGGTGACTAACAGCCTGGGGGCCGGGGTGGGGGGGGGGCACAGTCATTTACTCCCAGCCTCTCGCTGCTCTGCCATCTTCTTCTAAGTCACCTGCTAAAGCACTTCTTCATCTGCAGCAAAGAAACCCAGATCCAGGGTTCCACCAAGAGCCTTTTATAAGCCATCTTCTCTTCCCCTCTCCCTTTTATCAACTCACCACCCTGGTCCCACACCCACAATCTTTGTCCCAACACCCCTCCCCGATCTTGCTGGTGCACCCTGGGGAGCCCTGGTGAGACCAAGGCACAGCTCCAGGCCCCTTCGCCCTCCTGGGGCCGCTCCATCTGTGTGGGATGTTGCCACTGGCCTGGCCAACGAACCAGCTCTGGGTGAACCCGCGGAGGCTTCAGAGAAGCACGCTAGCTCCTTTTCTGGTTTTCCTTCTCAGTTTCAGTGACACTGCAGTCCTGCAGCATCAGTGGCTCCTCCTCCAAATCCCATTAGTTCTTAATGGTGCAGTCTCCTGGCAAAGACAGGGCCCTGATCTTAGAAACGTACCCTTAGGTGCTTTCCTGATGTGAGCATCACAGGCAGTCACGCCAACCTGCATGGCGTGACACACCCAGGCCAAATAGGCCTCATAGACCACCACCATAGGTGTGATGTTGTAAATCAAAATGTCCTAAAATGAGGCCTGACTGTACAAAAAACTAGTCATTCCTCTGTCTCAGTCTTGGAACTCTTCAGGCCTGGGCTGGATGGGTAAACAATTCATCTTAGATCCCAGAGCCTAGTTCAGTGCCTGGAATTCAGAGACATAGAGTCTGCCTTGTTGAATCTGGTCTCTCCGGGTCTTGCTTTCCCCAGGGCCAGACTCAGTGGCCTCTCCTCACTCAGGCCTACATTCTGTCCTTCCACACACTCAGAGCGAGTTCAAAAGCAAATGTAAGTGAAATCTTTCCCACACACTGGCCCCTGTATTTTACTTTCACAAGGAAGCAAATTCTCTCAGCTGTGTCTCTGAAAAGCACATGACCTCTTGGAAGGAACGAGACTGTTGTGTGGCAAAAGTCAGGCAGCTCCACGCTGCCTGAATGCCAACCAGGCGATCTGTGTTCTGCTCAGCCCCACCAGCCTCACACCCGGGACGATGTTGGTTTGACCTCAGCAGAAATCAGACCTGCTCTACATGGTGATGATGATAGCAAACATATGGAATTGATTAAATGAATAAATAACCCTACTTAGTTTTGCATAAGAATATGTGGTACCCAGGTCAAAGATAATCCCTAATTTTTCTATGCATAATAGATTCCAAAGTGTAAACATCCCCAGTAGCCTGAACCAAACTAGATGCTTTAAGTCAACAGTCAAAGGTGTGATTGTAAACTCGGAAATATTGACAATGTTTGTGGATATCACTTCTCTAAATTAGGTGAGAGGTCCACAGCTGATGTGGGTGCCTAATTTATCTGACATCTCTGTGTCAGGTCTTGGTCAGTCTCAGAAATTCAATCACAGGCTTCTTCCAACCTCTCAATGGTAGATTATTTCTCTAGATTTTTCCTACTCTCTTCATTTATAAATGTAGCACATTGTCACATAATCCATCAGAAACTAGTCATTCCCTGGCAAAGCTCTGAGTTATTTCTCTCTTTTGAAGCTACAGACATTAAACAATAACTGTTCGGGTCTCAAGGTGACTGTTGCCAATGGAAATTTTATTTCTTTCACTTTGGAAGTTTTAAGAGTCAGTGACTCAGTAATTGCTCCCCCTGTGTTGTTCGAGCCCCTCCCTTCTGTCTGAACTCAGTTAGACCCTTTGGTCTAACACAGGGGCCCAGATCAGGCTGGCTGGGGCTTACAAGGTCAGGAGGAAGGAGGCCAGGAAAGGACAGTGCAAAGAACAAGCTGAGGACCGCTGGGCATGGGGCAGCGTTGGGAGGGCCAGTAGTGCCACTCCCCAAGACAACCTAGCATGGCTCGGTAATGGTCCCCAAAAGGTATGTCAAGATCCTGGCCCGACCCCTGTGAATGGACCCGATTTGGAAATAAGATCTTTGCAGATTCAGTAAGTAAAGGGAGGTCTTGAGATAAAATCTCCCTGGCTTTGGGTGGGTCCTAAGCCCAGTGACTGGTCTTGCTGGTGACTGGAGAAGGTCTTTAGAGACTGAAAGACCCCGAGGGAAGGCCATATGAAGATAGCAGTGGAGGCTGGAGTAGCCCAGACAAGAAGCCTCAGGGCTGGCCACAGCCACCAGAAGCTGGAGGAGGGACGTGAAAGGGATTCTCCCTCAGGGCATGCAGAAGCGAGGACCCTGCTGATGCCTTCATTTCAGGCTTCCAGCCTCCAGAACTGAGAGGGTGACGTCACCAAGGTTTTTGTAACTTGTTATGGCAGTCCTGGGAAGTAATCAACAGCCCTCCTGGACGCTGCTCAGTTACAAGAACCAACATGCTCTTATTTATTTTTGCCTTAGTGAGATGTTTTGTGTCACTAGCAACCAAAAGAACCTTACCTGACTTGGAGCTACTATAAAAGAGTGCATCAACAATAAATGCCAAAGGTCGAGAGAGCAGGTGGCCTGGGCTACGGTGGAATGACAGAGGCTGATGGCATGTTCTGGGCTCAGCCAGGTGTTCTGAGTAGGACGGGCTAGAGGCAGAGGCAGGTGCAGGTGGGAAACACTGATGCCAGTGCATGGAGTAACCGGACAGTGAGTTTGGAATTTAACCTGCGGCCCATGGAGCTTTTGAGTAATAACTTGGTGAGAAGGAGGAAATTGATCCTTCAGCATCATCAGTTTTGTCAGTGAACTCTCTACACCTTTAAGAGAGAGGAACAGGTGAGCTTGAAAGGAAACTTAATGTTTTGTTTAACTGTCCTTCTAGCTTTGAGCACATCAGAGGATACTTTACCCTGTACTGTTGTCTTTAGTCACTGGACAGCAAGCACAAGGACCCTCACCTTGCCATAAGGTCGAAGAGCCAGTACCAGTAGCTTCTAAGCAAGATGGCGGCAGTCTGCCAATAATGAGCTAGGCTGCTCTTGGGGATGTCGGGCTGCTGGTCAACCACACTGTGCTGACTTTAGACGAACCTTAGTCATGAATGTGCATCCAAGACCAGTGACAGCAGCCTCAGTCTGCATCTCAAAGGTCTAATAAAGCATCTGTAAATAAGAGCCTCTTAAGTTCTCAAAAGAACACAGAGGATATGCTTTAAGCATTTGACTGTAGCTCAAAAACGTTTGATTAAAACCAGGCCTGCAACTTGTTTCTAGAATATTCCTGAGTCTACTATCACTATAGAATCCTTATAAATTAGGGACAGAAGTGGAAAAAATCAAAAGGAATTTTTTTTCCCTCTTTTGGTAGATGTATAGACTCTTTGACTCCAGCATTGGGGTGATTATCTTTCAACAGCAATTAATTCCAAAGTTATAAAACATTTGAATAAATAGTTCCATTGCAACATAATTTCATTTTAATATACCATTACAAATAGTGAGAAAAAGGCCTCCTTGAAGATAAAATTCCAGAGGAAATTATTTCAGAGGGACCATCTAAAATTTTGTAGGGTTTTAAGGATAACACGAAACTCACAGTGGTATTATGTGAAAAAATGCCAGAACATCTGTTATGTTAAGTATAACAACAACAAAACCAAAATAAATCTCTAGTGAAGAAAAAGCTCTTAATAGATGATTGTGAGGCTTCTGCCTCCTTTAAAGAGAAACTGGATAAAGCACCGCAGTGGGAACCTGAAAGGGCAAAAATAATAATAGGATCTGAAAGAAGTGATGCCAACTTCTGGGGTCGGCTCTCCCAGTCTTCTCGTGCTTGGCATGCTTGTGCAATGTGTCCTACATCATGACGGCCAGCTCCCAGGGAAACCAGCTGTCTGTCACATACAACTTTGTTCTCTCTTATTTTCTTCATTGTTTTCAATACAAGCATTTTTCTATTAATAAGAAAAGTGTGATCTGATTGGTGACAAAAAAAAATAAAACACACATACGTTGTCAAGTCAGCTTCCTTCCATTCATGTTAATGCATCGCCAGGCCATTTGAGATGAAAAGACTCTAGTCTAATCTGGCTAGATATTAAGAAATAAACAGATGAAATGCTAAAATCATAGCAAATGTTCAAAATCCAGATTGGCTCAATCTGACTTAGAAATTTTTGAATAATTTTCTAAATACAGCAACTGCCCATATCCTCAGGAAATAAAATGGCCCTGGTTCTGGTTGCATCCGAGAAATCTTAGCAAAATGTAATAATTTCTGCGCAAATTTAAAAGTTTGGGTGGGGGAGGTGTAAAATTGCTCTAAACACAACAACTAGAAGTATTCTTTGCATTTTATAAACAAAATCTTTATAAATAATTAGTGGATAGCAAATTCTGTAGTTGATTTTGCCTGGTGGGGACAAGGGGAAGAACAGATTTTCAAATGTAGATTCCCAGGCCCTGCCCCAAGGTCCTTATAGTGGTCTCAGAAGCTATGTTTAACACAGAGCCTAAGTGAGTCCTCTATTCAGTTCCTGGAGAAATGCTTACACCGACACTAAGGGGAGATTCACTGAGTGGACAAGGAGCTTAAAGACGTTTTCCCATGAAAGCTGAGGCCGCAGAGAACAGAAAGCACAGGCGCTGCATTCCCAGTAGACAGAAGTTGGCTCACTTTGCCCTTGACACTTCTTTCTGCCTTAGCTCTCGCTCCTGCAGCAATCAACACTGTGCTCAGAAATCCTCGCGTACTTGGCTTTATGAGACTCCTTCTAGAGGAACCCAGACACCTGTTCTCTGACGTGAAGACGGGCTCAAGGTACCTCAACGCCTGGACGAAGGTCATGGCGAGGCACAGCCAGAAGTCAGAAGCAAGTCTTTTCCAGGCTCTTTCCTTGGCCAGCTCCACCCATCAGGCACTAGACACCCCTCGCCAGTCGTGTTCCCCATTTCCCCCTGAGCTCAGGTGTGGTCTCAGAGCCCCTCTCCATCAGGGCTCCCCCACTAATAAACCAAACTTGACAGTGCAAGTGAAATCTTTTCCCCAGGTGCAGCAGCTGGGACAAGGAACGGGAACTAAGGCTAAGTGAGTGTAAAAGAGTTACTTTTTTCATGTAAAGTAGAACCATTAAAAGGGTCAATCCTTTTGAGGATAAATTTACTTACCAGCTGCCTGTGTTGCAAATAAACAGAAACCCAACACTTGCAAGGGAATGATATTATCAGTGTCCCTCCTTCCCTTGGGGGAGTTCAAACTCTGGGGCCCTTGAAGTCACTTGATCACTTTTAATAGGAAAAGTACTGGGTAATTTTAATTAACGTATTTAGCTCTGTTCAGCCATGGCTTGGGGGAGCTCTTTGAGTGTAGACAGGGGGACTCTTCTAGTTAAATTTCTTAACTGCCTTTGCCTCCAGAGGAAATCAAAGAATTTGGGTTCTTAAACCTGAGGCAGCTACCGCACTACCTCTGTGGTCAGGTCTCAAGACAACAGCACATCCCGAGAACCATCTCAACCAAACAGACATTCCTCTGAACTTAGCTGTTGGCTCAAAAATGTCACACATACTAAAACTCACTTGAAAGTATATTAAATTCCAAGACCCTGCTGTTGGTTAGAGCGGGGTGCATACGAGCCAGCCGGTTCTGGGATCCAGAGCTCTGGTTCCAACCACCACATAATTGGCACTTCATCAGGGCGCAAACAATTTCATTCAAACACAGGCCAAGCCCACCCTTCCCCCAAATGTCAGGAGTGGGGGCTGGGCAAGGCCGCTGTCCCTCAAGGCTTTCAGGGGCATCCTCCAGCCTGACAGCCATTGCAGGGATAGTGTTTGGGACGGCAAGATGACTCCTCCAACGCTGCAAGCGTCTACAAAATCTCTCGCCACGTTTTCTAATGTATTGTCAGGTCTGTGTCGGGATGTGTTAAGAGCAAAGCTGGATGGGAAGTCACAGGGACAGAGGCACCTGAGCAAGAGATTAGTAAATTTCAGGCAGGAAGTTGCTCAAGCTGTGAAATCCATCACCTCCATGGTGTTTATCTTTATTAGAAAGAACAGACATTCTTCTCAAGCAGCTGCGCAAAAACCTGTGTAATACATACAGATGCAAACACATAAAGAAGCAGAGCAGAACAGTCTCCCCAAACACCATCCCTTCTCCCCCCTACCCCAACATGTTTGTGTGGGAGTCTGGGTCCGGGAAGATGCCCATTGAAGGTTTTGGGTGTCTTCACACTTCTGTTTTTCTGAACGAAAACGGACTCAGGTATAAATGATCAAATTATAAATGAAATTGTCCAGGTGGACATTTCACATCCAAATCTGTCCTTTCCACGATCAGAGAGCAAACAATGCCACGCCTATAAATTACGACCCGTCCAAAGAAATGAACGGAATGGGCGGGGGTGGGGGGTGGGCAGGGAGGCTTCCGCTGGTTGTCCTGAGGCATCTTGACAGCAGCACACGTGCTTTAGCTCTGGGTCCCCGGTGGAGATGGTGCATGGAGCCAGAGGCAGTCCTAGGAATTCCCTGGGATCGGAGGACTCCGCCCAAAGGGGCGGAGCAGGGAGGACTCCGCCCAGAGGGGCGGCGCAGAACAGGCTGAGATGCCTTAGGCAGCAGGAGGGAGGGTGCAGGGTGGAGAGTGGCTAGGGAGCTGCAGGTGATGTTCTGGCTCTAAGTCTAGGAGACCTTGAGACCTGGCCACGCTGCCTGTGCTGCCGTGCTGAGGAGAACCTTCAGCAGAGGAAGAGAAGCTGTGAGAAAAGCAAGAGAGGAGCCGCTGGGAAATCTGAGGTTCTGAGTCTCCCAGCCCCTAGTCAAGGCAGGGGAGGGCTAGCAGGGCTTTTCATCAGTAACATTAATGTCTACTGTGAAACCGCAGAGGAAAGACAGAGGCACATCTATCTTGGTTTACTTGGGGTCTGAACTCAAGACAAGTGCCTGGTGTGGCAACTCGGAATTAGGAATGCCCATATCGCCTTCATCTGTCAAATTTCCAATTCCCTACAGCTTAGTGGGTCAGGTCCTCCCAACTAAGATGGAACTAGCCTTTCAGAAGTCAGGAGAACATTCTGGGAGGCCTGTGCTTCCGTCCATATGAGAGTAAACTAGCCATTGGCTAGGGGTGAGCAGGAAGACAGGTATCTACGCTTGTGTGCGCGCGCACGCGCACACACACACACACTTAAATCAGCACCGTGCTGGTTAATCATATAGTCATTTAAAAAGCCACATACTTCCCTCTCCATGAAGTAGTAATATAGCACATCTATACCATTATCTTCAGAATAACCTGGCATTTCCAGTTAGGAGGGGAAGTAGGAAAAATCCAGATAGGTGACATTTCTGCTTGCTCAATGAATAATTGAGAAATCTGAGAGCTTATTCAGATACTTCACTCTTATGAAATCATCGAGCTCATTGCTCAAACTGCCTGTCTGCCCGTTATGTCTGTATTTAAGAGGCTTAAATATTTATCAGTATTTTTATTGAGTCATTTGAAAAATGGATTTTTGCAGCTAGATGTCATTCGGTAAAGCTGCCCACCTTAAAGGAATTGGGACTCTCTCCATTTCCTCCTTTGCCCCCTCTCCACCCTGACCCCCACCAAGAAATACTTATTTCTAAAGAAAAAGCTTTTAGTGTATCAAATATGCAATTGTATGATCTCTAAAGATAAACATGCCAGGCAAGAGAGAAGATTCTGCTCAAAAGTCGAGGTAAACCAGCTAACAGGGGATTACTCTTCTCTCTTCCTCTCACGCAGAGTGAATCTCATTGTGAAGACAGCTGTTTTCATATATATTTATGTTTTATAAGTCTTTGGTAAATATGATATTATTTGAAATAATTTAATATATACTAGGTGAATCAGATAGATCAGTAGCTACCCCATCCAGCCATCACTGAATTTAATGCAAAGATTACAGTGATTTTGTAAATCTCTGTGTGAGTACACATGCACACTTAAGGTTAAACTACTAATAAAAGCCTTCAGTAAAGGAACACGACCTAACAAAAGGAACTGACATTTCTTCAGTGCTTACTATGTCAGATGCTATATGAAATGTTTTCTGTGTACTACCTGGTTTCATCCAACAGCTGTTTGAAGATAGATGATGATGTTATGGCCTTTTGCAGACATGCCATCCAAGGCGTGGGAAGGTTAACTGACTCACCCAAGATCATACAGCAGTCAATGTCAGGACAGCGGTCAAGTTCAGGTTTAGATGCCCAAGGTCATGCTTCGTCCTTCTCTCCATTACGAATTTCCCAACCACCAGTGAGCCTCTGACACCCTGCATTTGATTATCTAACATCAGATTGTCTAGTGGGGTCATCCCTAGAGCATACACGTGCCTTAATCAATGGTTTTGGACCAATACTCCCTGGACTTTGTTCAGCAAAGTGCCTTCCCCATCAGTGCGGTCTTCATTGTGAGTTGGCTGAAGTGCCTCAGTTGTAGTCATACAGATCGTACTTTATACTAGGGAAGGTTCATGGAGGCCCCCAACCTAGTGGCTGTTTACAGGTCCTCTTTGCTCTTCAACCACTTCTGTGAGTCTGTAGCATGTGGTCTCCCCTCCCAAGAGGGCCATTTTCTTCTTCCTGCTTACTGCAGAAGAGCATATCTACTTCCAATTGACGTTAATTTCTGTTGGACTCGATCATATTTGTAGAAACACATACTATACAGATGGCGAACATCTCTGTTCTTTATTACATTTGCTTAGTGATCAGATTCCTTACTAGACCTTTCTTTCTACATTGGTTGTGTGCATTGAATATGCAAATCTCTTACCAGACCAGTTTGAATATATTTACAAGAATGATGATGTCCATTACTTCCCTTGTATATAGGTTGAATAAAAATATTTGTCAATATTCACAAAAATTTTGATCATGTTCAGATTGTACTTTATACTAGGACTTAACCTTAGTTGGCTTCCAAGTACGTATTCCCACAAACCCAGGGTTTCATAAAAATGTACTAAATAACCTTAAAGCCCTTTATGAATAATTATGAGTTTTTAAGTTTTTGTGAATCTGCATATTAATTCCGTCCCATAAATAAAACATGAAGCAAAATCCAGCATGTTGAGTGTCAGGGGGATAGAAGAAGAGAAGAAAGGATAATTATCAGTTTAATGTGGGAACATACTTAACCTAAAAGATTACCTCCCAAACTGGTGACATCCTAAGTATAATATAAAAGGATGTTTTCATTTAACTAAAAGGAGGAAACAATTTATGTAGAGTCTGTCATTTTCACAGACTTCTCTGCAGTTCATGGTTGAAAAAGCAATTGTTAGAATTTTTATTTACTAGGGATTAATCCTTCTCATATATTTAGTTTCCAAAGTACTATGTGTTTCGGTGTCATAATTTACATTTCCATAGCTGGTGTGTATTATTTGATTATTTATAACCACTGGTTTTCATAGATGGGGAATTAATGAGTGATCACTGGCAACTAAATTGACTGTATCTTGCTCACCTTCAGGCCTTATAAATACAAAGGCCATGATAAAGCAATATTCCAAATCACTGGCGCTCATAACTCCAAAGGTGGCAATATGTGAACTGCTGCAGCCACGGTGAAGGGGGCCGGGGTCCATGAATCTCCTCCAGAAAAACAGGCTTTCTGGTTGCCATTTTTACCGTGCCCTTGATTGGTTCATGGTAAGAGACAGTGATCACCCCGGGGCTCCATGGGAATGCTACATCTCTCTGACCATGAAAACTGGTCCAAGGAGGGTACCCCACTTTAAAATGTAATTTTTCATGCATCAGACCTGCTTATTGTTTATAACATCGTCTGAGAAGAGCTTGAGGACCTCCTTGAAGTTCACGCTAAACACTGGCTTAACAACCAGTCACGCTGTCACCTGGGGTGTATTCTCTTGGGTCTCTGGGCTATCCAATACCCAGGATGTCCATAAGGGGTGGAAGTGAGTTTTGCTCAGGGCAATCTGCTGCTTAATTGGCTAAAACCAGTGTCAGAGACCTTTTGAAGACTTTGAAAAGGCAACTATAGACCCCCAAATCTACACTGTTCTCTAAAGCAATTTCTACTTAGAATGTTATACTCTCCCTAGCCCCCCTTTCCTTTGTGACCCCACAAAACTGGAGAAGGTGCCAGATGCTGCAGGAGGGACCAATGAGGCAGGTTTCCCCAGAGCCTTAGGATTTGAGTGCACTGAGAACCTCGGGTGATCTCATGCAAAGGTTGTGAGTTGACTGTACTACTGCTGGATCCCTTTCTTTTCTCTTTCCATTTTCTCTTTCTCTTGTATTTTTTTCTTTCCTCCTCACCCAATTATAAGGAGTTGGCCGCATAAAAGTTTATGGAGAGAACAGTTTAAACACACACCAGTGACTTCATTTTACCAATTCTGCCTCTAACAGTAAAACATGCTCTTTGTTTAGTTCCACAAACAAATCAGCAACCTAAGGCAACATCCTAGAAGAACACAGCAAAATGGTAATTACATGTCAGAGCTCAACAAAATACACTCAAGTTTGGCAAAAGGAGTCTGGGATTTTGGCCTCTTCATAATGGGTTCTAATCTCACCACTGGCCCACATCCCTGGGCACTAGGAGCATTAGTCTCTTGGAGCCTCAGTTTCAGGATCTGTACATGGGGTTGCCTGAAAGAGCATTATGGAGATTACAGATGAAGCGTGACCTGAGAAGCCCATCTCTTAGTCATGCTTATCACGCTAGAGTCCCCTAATGAAAGTCAAGACTTCTTGGCAAGATAGAAGACCACTCCACTGTGCATTCCATTTCTTTCTGGAAAACCTTCCAGACACGTTTGGTACGGGACATTCAACTTAGAATTAAGTTACGATCCCCAGCATCCATGAACTGACAGAAGTCAAGGAGACAGACATACAACCCCTCACAAGTCCATGCCCTTGATTTAAACCCAAAGAGGATGGAGCTAGAAATTATTTAGGGGACTGGAGTAGACTGGGAGAACACAAGTCTGGAAGCAATGGAAGGATAAATGTCTTTGTCCTTTTCAAGAATGGGTTTGAGAAAATTTCTACATAAAAAGGGAGACTAGGGCATCCCTAACTGATCCTGCCAGTCAAAAGAAGTTTGCAATTTTAGAAAAATGGACTTTTCCAGAAATGCCTCAGAAATGTGAAGCTATAATTTTGGTTGCCCTGACCTTCCTCCCACCAGTTTTCACCACTGGAAAATTAGAAACGGTCATTACTGGAAGTTTCATAGAACGCACACTTTTTTTTTATTAGTTTTATTTGACATCATTTGTAGTCCCCAGGGGGTACCCACCACCATTTCACCCGTGCACCATCACCTCAGTCCCTTGTGCACCC
>JAGFMF010011658.1:8796076-9093853 GCA_019455555.1 Galemys pyrenaicus | reverse complement strand
ATAATGGTTGGATTAGCTTGCATTCCCACCAGCAGTGTACCAGGGTTCCTTTTCCTCCACATCCTCGCCAGCATTTGACATTGTTGGTTTTTTCAATGTAAGAACGCACACTTTCAAACTACTCATGGGCACCAATAGGTTATAGTTGTTGGAAAATGAGTACCACCAGCGGGATGGGCCTGAATAGTATCCAGACTCAGAGATCCAATCACAGAGTATTTGTTCTTTCAAACTTCACCCCGTTCTCTGCATCTTGTTCTAAGCAAGACTTTAGAGTGGATTGCATGGTAATGCTAGTTCACAATGAATGAGCTGCCAATTCGCTGGCAATTTTTTTTTTTTTTTTTTTTTTAAAAAGAGGGTCCTTAAAAGCTGGGTTGAGTCGAGAGCTCAGAATTTAACTGAAAAGGGCCCCTCCCACCCAAGTTAAGGGGATGGTTTGTAGGGTAAATGGAAAAGTCTCAGGCTTTCCATCCTCCCACCATTGGTGTAATGATGGACACCTGTGATTCTGCACGCATGCCTAGGTGGGCATGAGCAAGTGGTGCACCTGGGCTTAGACATGGGCGTATACGGAAAATGAGGATGCCAGGAAAGCAGAAAAGCAGGGGAGACAGAGGCAGAGCAGCAGGGGCAAAGCAGCCGAGAGTGAGATGCGCCAGGGACTAGTTGGCTGGCAGGCCTCCTGGCCCTTGGGCTTCGCTGCCTGCTGTGTACCTGGTCACCTCTGATAATAAAAGCTTAAAAAAGCCATCAAGGGCTCCAGGACTCCTCCTTGAACCATCTGCCCAGAATCATCGAGAATTTGCTCTGTGCCTTTCCTGGCACCACATGGTAGGAGGTCAAGAAGCACACATCTTAAAAACTTTTTAAAATTATGTTCTTATTTATCAAATCTGTCATTCAGTTATCACTAGTACATAATATAATTGATAGTAGATTCCTTTGAGCTACCTTATTGACCTCATTGGCCTTTAATTGAATCAACAATTTGACAGCACACCCATCATATCTGGGATTGTCTACTAGTTCTGAGATAAATCTTAGATGATAAAACTTTGGTTTCTGCAGCCAGCAGGTTTAAACTACAAGAGATTGCACAGGCAGCGCTGAGGATCAACCAGAATGTGAAGATTTGGTCATCTATCTGCCACTGTCACCATCTTAAAGACAAATTCCAGAATGCACTGCATCACTTCACATAACCAACAAACGCTGTACTTCGTTGGAAGTCCCAGAGCTGGACCTGGTAGTTCCCATGTTCTGTGAATTTTGCCTTGGAAAGGACTTACCCAAATGCAGGGATTTTGCGTTACAAACAGCCCCGGTTTAAATGATTAGGTAAACTCTGTACTTGGAGTTCCAACACTTTAAAATCCACAACAAAAATAGGCCAGCTGCCCACACTCTGAGGAGAAACCCTCATTAGATGTCATTTGCATTCCATTAACCACCAAGCTGTGGGTCGTCATTGCCTGTCAGGCGCTCAGCTCATTCTTTTTGTGTTAATTAGCAGAGAAATAAGGAGTTAATGAAGATCTTATGATCTGTGATGACTCATCTGGTTGTGTCAGAGGCCTGGGCACTCCGGGCCACTTGAGTGCGCCCTCCCCAGTGCTCTGAGCAGGCTGGAGGGAGGGGTCTTGGGCTTGGTGGGCTTTGTGAGCTCAAGATTAGAAGGAGTTAATTGCTTCAAGATTGCTGGGAGATTAGGTTACTGGGTGGGATGTATCTATGTAAGCATATGTCAGCGCTAGTTAGAAGATAGGAGACGCTTATTTTAATAAACTTATGAAAAGAAGAATTAATTTGTCATTACATTGGAAATCTTATTTTATTAACTTAATTTGAAAATGTAAAGCTGTCTGAAATGCCGGTTTTTCACTCACTTTCCTTCTGAATATGTATGAATCACAGATTAGTTGATGTGCAACACTATTCATTCAAGAGTTTTTTTCCCCTGATCTGGGTTAGCTGGGTGGGGAGCAGGCTGGGTGCAGTCACTTCTGGATTCTTTCTCTCCTCCCAGCCTCCCGCTGGAAATGCTCTTTGCATTTTACCCAGGCACTACAAAATGAAAGGGAGTGGTCCAGGACAGAACTGCCAAGACCAGCCTCGGAACCAAAGCCTTCAAGAAATTTCTAAGGAGGGTTTGCATTTCATGAGCAGGGCCCATCATCCTCATCCTGTCTCCCTGGGGGGTGTTTATCGGAGCTGACAACCAGCTGTGGACTAGCCGCTGTGGACTAGCTCACCTGATGCTGTGAGCGCTTTATTTTTACAACTTTTTTATAATTTTTAAAAAATATGTATTTATGCACACAAGAGCTGGGGTACAGGCCAGAGTTGTGGAAGGTGAGAAGATTCAGCAGAGACAGAGCGGGGAGCAGAACAAGCGGATCCACTGAAACACACTGCTGAGGGGAGCAGCGGGAGGCAGGAGAGGTCTGCTGCGCCCTGTGGGTCCCCTCCCTGACCAGGGATGGAACTCGCGCTGCTGTGCCGCGGATGCTTCCCAGTGCGTGCGGCACTCAACCTACTGTGCCACCAGGGAGGCCCTTTTTACGACCTTTTAAATCCTAACTACTTATGTGATGAGGACATCCACTAGCTCCATTTTTCAGGCAGAGAAACTGAGGCACAGGGAGATTCAGCGACTTGCCCTGGGAGGCTGCACCAGTCAGCTGGCCCCCCACAACCTCAGGGACATAAGTGAGGGAGCATGGCTGCAGGGAGGGGCGAAGGTGGGTTCTCCCTGCAAGTCTGGCTGGATCAGGGGCTGCCCCAACAGATGGAGGCTGGGGGGAATATGGGCTCTTGTCAGCTTCTCCAGTTTGGGGTACCCCTCCCAAAGAATGTTGAAATCTGGAGTTTTAACTAAGATCTGATTTTTAAGTACTTGCTAAAGTTTTCAAGTAGTTTTAATACTGTGTAATTCAAACAAAAAAAAATTTGCGCACAATTACTCGTGACCCACGTGACGGGTGGGGAGGTCTTCCAGGCCAAATTTCCCCCAAAGTGCCCTGCCCACGGCAGTACCTGGAACATACATGGATGGATCTGCAGTTACACCATCCGGAAGTGAGTGGGACCCTGGCTGGGCTGCCGCAGTAGGACACTGATGTGAAGAGTCCCTCTATCACAGCAGCTGCCCGCCCGCCTTTCCTGGGAGCAGGGAGTTGGTTAGGGTTATTATGGGAGAACCCACCTGAACCTCCTTCCTGGGGAGTTTACGGGGTCCACTTTCTGTCTGAGGTTAATAACAATCTGAACAAGATATTCAAAGCACTTAACACCATATGCCTCAGCAGAAGCCCCGAGGCCCTGCACAGTCCCGCACCCTTTCTGCTTGGCCTGAGCCCTGCCCGCCTCTGGTCAGACATGTAATCATGGCCTCTGCAGACAGGTCGAAATCTACAGAATTTAGCATCTTTCCCTACTTTTCTCCTTCCCTTCCTTTTTAATAGCCCTTGCAGGTGCCAGGGCGCGAGGCCACTTGCTTCTCTCCGTCAAGGACAGTTTGGGGGTCTTAGAGAAGCCCAAGTGTGCTAGGCAGTTGCAGGCAAGGGGCTTGAATCAGGACTGACCCTGCACTTGGGCCAGACCCTACCCACCCCCCCCCCCTCGGGCTTGGTGCCGCAGGCCAGCTGTGCAGACTTCCTCAAAGCTGCTGCATTATACAATGCAGACGAAAGCCTGGCATTCACTAATGTCAAAATTGCCTTTTCTTAGGACTTCAAATTGGCAATATATTTAAAAATTCCAATTATCTCTTTAGCCTGCAGTCAAAAGGTTAGCAGAAACAGGATGCAAGCTGTCTGCATAGAAATATAAATAAGTGAGTAGAAAAGGGAAGAAGTCAGACAAGTGCCTGTCTCTGACAGTTCACCTGAGGCACTGACAGTTCACCTGAGGCTCCAGCCGGCTCCTTGCCCATGAACAGATCTACTGTGAAGAGAAACTGTGGCATTTGCGAACCCTCTTTCCCCCCAATTTTTGTGTTAAGGACTTGAGGATAGATCTCCTCAGTTAAGTGATTCTGGTTAAATTTTAATCACTTTTGTACACTATAACAGCCTGGACCTATTTCTTGAGCTGGAGTTGTGGGGAGATGGGACTTGGTGCCGAGAGGGGAGGGAGCCGCGGGCTGGAGGTGGGAAGATGCTCCTCACCACCTGGCCTCCAGAGACAGGTGCAAGAGAAGAGAATTGCCTTCTGGAATGTTATTTCCTTATTTCTTGACCTTTGTCAAAGAGCATCACTCACAGGGGGTTATAAAAGCCCAAGAATAAATGATGCATGTGTTTATTATAACACACAGCCCTCGCTAAAGTGCAGGCAGCTCCTGGCATGTACCCCCTCAAAGGCCTCAACTGGGGATCGGGACAAACTTCTCACAGATTCTTTGAGCAATAATGCTGAAAAGAGATTTTGGTGGTCCGAGTAGACATGGGGTATCCCCAGAGGGAGACGATGACCCAACGAGGGACGTGTGTGGGGACTCTGGATGCCAAAGCCACAGGACTTGGCTGCTGGTCAGCTCCATGGGGCTGGGGGTGAGGGAGGTGGCCCGAACGGTGACTACTTGGATGTAGTGTCTGAGGGGACACGAGCCAGTGGTGAGGGGGTAGCTTTGGTTGCACCCCAGGTGTACACAGCTGTAGCCCACAAGTATGTACACAGGTAGAAGCTAGCAGAGCAGACCAGACCTGAGAGGGAGGTTTGAGAGTAGCAGGAGCCGACCAAGTGTCCCCATGGTCAAGAAAACACTCCCTGCTCAGCTGCCCCCAGTCTGCCGTGACCCACGCATCTGTCTGGTCTTCCCCACACCTCGTGGCCCTCTTGCTCCAAACCTCGTGGGGCAGAACCGGTGCCCTGTGTGGATTCATCTTTGATCGTATAGTGCTGGCTGCGGTGCCAGACACTAGGCTACCTGCTGCAGGGATTGGCCGTGGTTCTCACACAGGCCCTGGGAGGTGGACACACCTACCTCCTGGGCAAGGAAGCTGAGGGACTTCTGTCATGCAGCTGATATGCTGAGATGGGATTCGAGGACCTCTTTATCCGATTTCAGAGATCAACTCGGTACCTCTGGTTTCTCCAACAAGCAAGTGGTGTGCCGTCTGGTACTCAGGCCATAATGGGATAAGCCAGAGCTCCACCCACTTCCGTGAAGTCTCAGCATGCTGGCGGCCTGCTTTCTGGCCTCTGGGGGGAAGCTGTCCCCTCTGGGCTGATCCAGCCGCCCAGGGGCCCCCGTCCTGGTGCCAACACGGTGGTAAGTGGAGAGTGAGGGTTTCTCTTAGGGTGTGAGCTGCAAGTGGTTGTTCTCTGCATTTGGAGAGTAAGATGTTGTCTTACTCTACATGAAGAGCTGACCGACATGCCCTGAGCTGCCCACTGCCCACCCCACTGTGGGGACTTGGCCGCTCCAAGCTCCACTCTGCAGATCCCACACCTGCCCCCAGAGTTGCCAAAGCGTGACTCAAATGGTGGTTAGGGGACTTTTCAAAGAACTCGGTTAAATCCTTATTTTACTGGAGACACTATCTACATCCAACACTTTCCTGTCCAGAGTCCAGTTCACACGAAGGCTGCTGGATAGATTTCTGTGCATTTGGAGACTATGGAAGGGGCAGGCTGTCTTAAAACACAAGCCATGTGGTATACCAAAAACAGTTTTCTGGGTCCTGGGGGCACCCCAACCTCACTTGTCTGCTGGAGCTGTGAAACTGACATCTAAACCCTGCATCCGTGTGACCCAGATGCATCAAGACACAAAGATGCTGCAGATAAGGCAGATTTCAGCTGCTAAGGGACCCGAGTGCGTGAGCTCCTGCGGGGTGGCTGCATCTGAAGGGGGCGACTCTCCAGCAGGCTCCAGGCGGCAGGACCAGGGATTTGCTTCTGCACTTCAGAGATGCTCAGCGGTCTTCCGAGCCACACGGCTGGGGAAGACAGCGGTCGCTGCAAGGCGTTCCTTTACTGTGCCTAGTATTTTTGGATCAGTGGAAGAAATAGTCTGTTTGAGCAAAATTCAAATCTCCCCTGTTGAGTCTGGACCAACCCAAGTATATACTACCGTTTGTTAGCTGCTCTCCAAACCACAAGTTACCTTCAGAGATTTATAAGCCACTTTCCCTCTCTGTCCCACACTGATCTCCTGCTTGAGAAGACCCTTCCCGCAGTGCCCACGCTGGTAGTTAGGGCAGGAATCAGTGTGGCCTTTCTGAGAACCCCCCAGCTGTGGGGTCTGAGGGCACCTGAGGGCTCTCTGCCCTGCAACGATCACACCTGCCCTGCAACCCAACCTTGTAGGGGGCTGCCTTGGGGTCCCCTGGAGGGCAGCATACACGTTTCTGGGGGCAGTGTGGTAATTACCATAATAGCAGCCATCAGGAATTCAGCCCCCTTTGTGGAGTCAGGCCACGTGCTTCACAGATGCTTTGCCCACCACCCCGTGTGGCAGCTTGGCAAGTTTTGCATTAGCAGAGGTGGAGCTTCATTGTTGGGGTGCCAGGCTGAGGTTGCATTCCTGGAATGCATCACTTGCAGAGATGGTCAAGTCCAGCACCATGGGCCTGCTAACCCGCGTCCACACTGGGCCTTCCAGTCTGCTCAGGGGACCTCATGATGTCCCATCACCTGGGCAGCCTGTGACCTGTCTTTCCACCTGTCCTCTCCAGCAGACAGCGCCATGGCCCTCTGGCCCAGGAGCGGTGATGTGTGAGTTGTCCACTGCCCCGGGCCTTGGCTCTCACATTGTTGCATACAAGAACTGAGTTCCTATGCAGCATCTTCAGAGGGCTCTTGCCAAGATCAGATGAGACTGGCATGTAAAAATACCATGTTGATCGCTGGTGTTATCTTTCGACCAGGCAGATAGGTTCTCAGGTTTGTACTTGAGCAACTGTTTGCTAGAGACTTCTACACTGAAAGAAAATAGCCCATTCTTGGATGCTAAATCTGCATTTCTGACCCTAACATTTCTCTGAAGTGCCAGATTCAAATATTCATCCACATGCCAGCTGGAATGGCCCAGGGATAGAATGAAACCTCGGTGGCGACGTAGGGTGTGTGCGAGCGTGCTGAAGGAGACCAAGACAAGTGCCCACAGGGGACAAAGACAGTTCCCTCTTTCCCTCCTCCAGTCCAGGACTAAGCCCAGGGGGCTTCTCTAAAGATGTCAGCCTCTTGCTAATAACATATGGAGATCCCAGCCTAATAAATTCTAGGAGATTCCACTGCAGGTGTTAAACTCTCATTAGAACAGCATTTCTTAATAAGTTGTCCACCAACCAACCACCTCAGAACCTCTGGGGGTGCTTCCTACAGGAGCAGATTGCTAAGTTCACTCAGAATCAGT
Organism: Galemys pyrenaicus; assembly: GCA_019455555.1. NCBI lineage: Eukaryota > Metazoa > Chordata > Mammalia > Eulipotyphla > Talpidae > Galemys > Galemys pyrenaicus. The sequence goes on along the minus strand of JAGFMF010011658.1, from coordinate 9,086,487 downwards.
GAACCTCAGGACTACTTATACTAATTTTTGCAGATGATTTTTCAATCCTTTTTCTTCCCTTAAGTTTTACTTGTCATCATTTACATAACTATCATGGGAGGTACCTTTTTCATCCCTCCATATGGGCACAGGTTTCACCCAGCCTCCACCAAGCTCCTGTGCTGAAGTCCTCCCCCTTCTCCCAACCTCTCCACCACCCTTTCCCTTCTAGTAACCTGTGTATTTTAAGTCTAACAATTGCTTTCTGAGTTTTGCAGTGTTTTCTTTGGTAATTCATATTCCACAAAGTGAAGCCATCTAGTATCTGTCTTTCACCTTCTGATTTCTTTCACTTAGCATAATCACCTTTAGATCTACCCATTTTGTCCCCAAAGGCATTATCTTTTTAATAGCCATGTAATATTCCACCGAGTATATGTTCCACGATTTCTTTTTCTAGTCTTCTGTCATTGGGCATTTAGGTTGGATCCACAATGTGGTTATTGAGGATAATGCTGCTGTAAGCATGGAAGGCATAAGTTTTTTCTCATTTGTTTTCATGTTCTCTGGGTAAATACCTGGCAGAGGTATTGCTGGGCTATATGGTATTTCCATTTTCACTTTAAGGTATCTCCATATTGTTTTCCTTAGAGACTGCACCAAATTACATTCCCATCAATAGTGGATATTTTTATTCTAAAGTTTGAGAATCACAGTGTTAGAATTCTAACTATTCTTCTGTGTTGTTTCATAATGAACAGTGGTGCTGTTTTTACTAAGCATTTAAGAGTGTGTGTATATGGTGTTCAATTCACTTTAGCAGTTTGCAGTATATATTTTGGGACTTGGCAGTCCCCATTTGAGAAAGAGCCATTATTTTAAAAATGCAATATTTATATCTATTATGATTTTATTGTCTTTGCTTCTAAGAGAAATTTTTCTTAAGAGCCCATGATGTTCACTCCCACTGGCTCAGCATTCATTCATTCTCTGTCACGTGGCAATAAAGAAGGAATATTCCGTCTTTAAAAAAAAATAAAGTTTTCTATTAGCAAAGATAGAGGACTCAGCAAGGCAACTCCATGTTCTAAAAACTATCTCAGATTGTGCCTTCAAATGTCCTGCCATTTTGCTAAAACCTTCCAAGTTTTAATGTGGAACAAAGGGGCTGGGGCTAATGTTTAACAATAATGTCTTGAAAAGGACTCCTTCCATTTGTCTGATGAACATAATGGAGGTCCAGCCTTCAGGGTCTGCACTGGATCTAAATAGTTTTGCTGAAATAGTCAAAGTGCACCCAACTGTTCTGAGTGGTGTCCCACATTCAAGCAGGTTCTTTGTTTTGGAAATTAGGGTTGGGACAGCAAAGCAGAGAGCACTGGAGGGATGAGGTATTGGGCGAGGGACTGGGTTGGAACTGGTGATAGAAAGTCTTCAAGAAGCTGGACCAGGAAGGAGGAGACATTTAATGGAGGACTGAAAGTCAAAGTGAACTGCAGAAACCAAAGGGAGGCAGGGGGTGCAGAGGTCCGGGGACATGTAGGGCCGTTCTCAAGGGAGGCGGGCCAGTGACCCAGAGGGGGGCTGTCTGTCTGCCCCCGGCCCTCATTAGGGCCAGTCCTGAGCTCCCCAGCCGAATCTGCCATGACAGTGACGGCAGGGCAGGGAAGCCGGAGCGGGAATGTGCCGGTCCCCTTCCCTCTCCCCGTGACATCCATCAGAAAGGACTAGCTTTTGAGCACTGAGAGAGGAGGGGAATAAGCAGAAGTAATTTATTCGGGATCTTTGAGAGGATAATAGCCAATTATTTGTTTATAACACTGGTTAAATTTTCATTAGGCAGATTAATGGAATATCATGTACTGTCAACATTGGACTGAGGGGTGGTCTCTAAGAGATAAACGGGCAAACAGGCGCTGTGTCTCTCCGAGTAAATTAGTTTTTGCTTTCCTGTTTTTCATATGAAAATGGGAAAGGTGGGCAAGGTGGTGCATTTTAAAACAGGTCTTGAGATGGGCCAAATTGGTTAAATATGAAAGCAATCCTGGTAATAAATACATTATAATAACTTAGCATCATGGCCATAATTTTGATTTCATGAAAGTCTGGGATAATGTCGATTTTTAACCTGCTCTCTTAATACACATTTCCTCTCCCTGAACTCAAACGTTGCTTGCTGTGAGGTGAAAACATATTACTGGGGGGCGGGGGGCGATTTGTCTGTAGGATGCGTGCAGCGCTGGTAAGAGTAAGAGCCTCGGGCTCTCTTGTGAGTCCCGCATTGTCATCCCGGGAGGCAGGAGAGGGTGGCAACAGGCTTAGAAGGTGCTGGGCGCTGGAGCAGGGCGCTGAGCTTCTCGTGTGGGAAACAGACCGAGAGACGGCCACTCGATGTCTTATTTGATGCTCCATCTCTGGGTAGGGCTGAAGCGGACATGGGCTGCTTCGGAATCTTGATGTTATGCCATGTCAGCACCAGCGATCAAACTTTAGAATCAAAAACTGTATTAGCAAATCTGAATTCGCTTACACACAGCAATGGGTCATTTCATAACAATTGATATTCCACAGTGAAAAAGTAACTGGCAATGTAATCTTTTATTGAATTAGCAGGAGCTCATTAACATTCCCATATGTTGACTGCAACTGGGAAACTTCATTTGCAGCTCAGCTCTGGATGAAGAAAGATGTTGCTACTTGGAAGATGATAATTTGTAACTTAAAAAAAGTAAGAGGGAAGGAAGGCAGAGCAGAATGGGAAGAGGGAGAGACAGACCTTTGCAGTGTCATGGAAAGTCAACTAAATGAGACCTGTTGTTCTATTTGTAAGATGCCAAGATATGCAGCAAACATGTCTCCTCGGGTTTCTTTCGAGAACATAGCACCGCTGCATATATAACGCCCTCCCGTCTGTATGTTGACCTCTTCTAAATAATTCTAAACCCCAGAGTAATTCCCAGCCTGAATTGGTTAAACCACTGCATTTGTTTTCTAAAAAGAAAGTGAACGCACTGCTCATGGCAGAGGGAGACCCATCAGCACAGCTCTTGGGCCAGGTATGAGGGGCTGCTCGAGGGGGTCCTGCTGTGCCCAACACGGGGTGGGGTGGCCGGAGTCCCCACCTTTCCTCCTTCTCCATGTCTCCCTGAGAGGGGATTAGATGAGGAGCAGCCGGGTTGAATGGAGTCCAGGTGTCTGGTGTACTTGGGGTACCAGGCTTACAGAGAGAATTGGGGTTCCCAGCATTCCTTCTGAGTACCACCACCACTCAGTCATGGATTCCAGGTCAGAGAACAGCAAAGGGACTTGTGTTGCTTGTGGGTAAGTTGCTCTTGAATGGGAGAGGTAGAAGCTAAAGCCACACCTGTGTATGAGGTGTCCAGGGCCCTTTCACGCTCACGGGGTCATCGGCCTTTCAGTCCTTAGGAACAGTCATTTTTTTCACCCCAACAACATGTATTGATCTCAGACACAGTTGCTTTTACAGCTGAGCAGCTCTGAGTAGAAATAATACTGCCTTTGGGAGAGTGTTCAGGGGAGGGGAAGGCAGGTCAGAGACCATTTAAAAGTTTTCATGCATTTACAACAAGCAAAAGACAGCTACGTTTAAGTATAGCACCCCTGAACCTCAGTTCATAGGGTCTGGGTGTGAGAAGCCTATTAGCCCCTTTGATAATTCCAGAATGAAATCCCTTTTGACTAGAGGATCCAGACAGCCCCTCAAACGTAGACCCGCAGTGCTTTGCCTGGTAGTCAAGGGCAGTCACAGGGAAGAAGGCTGAGCTGGGTTTTCCTAATTTGAAATATGAAAGATATTCTCTGGGCTATTACATCCTTTTAGTGAAGCCAATTCACATTCTTTTGGTGGTTTATCCTACTTATAATGATCAAATCCTAGAGCCAGGACTTCTAATGCAAACCACTTTTACAGCTGTAATTGGATCTAAAGCAAATGCAACCACCAAGTGGCCTAAGACTCCCTGGCAATGTTCAATCAGGATATGATATCGCTTATGAAAGTGATATCTTACTATTGATACTTCTCCCAAGAGGAGCACAAATTAGAGACATACTTGAGCAATTCTGAGGCCTCGCAGACAGCATGAGAACAGGCCACTGTTAAAGTGGGGATTCTCCAACATAGTACGATGCACATTTCATTGTGGTCATTTAATGGAAACCCTATGAAAGTCTTCTGCTGGATCTGGGGGAAAAGAAGTTCTAACATTTAGGGAACCACATGAAATGTGGTTCTGAAGAAAATTCGAGAACTGATAATGCTAACAGCATTAGAAAGCAGACTTGGGGGGGACTATGGGATACATCGTCACAAAGTGAAAACACATGGACTTCCCCATTGCACCCACCCCAGCAGGACCCTGCTCTAAGCCTCTGCACACTTGTGTGTGTGCGCATTAGTTCACTCACCCCCCACCCCCAACACACGTGCATGTGAACGTGCACACACACACGTGCTCAACTCAGGGGCTTGCAGATGACCTCCAAAGATAGCAGAGATCTAGTCCTATCAAGGAATGGCTTCTACTCCTAGATGCCAGCATAATTGGTAGGTATGAATCTCAGCCCGTGTATTCAAATATGCAAAGATATAGAATTACTATGTTGACTATATTCCATGTATTTTTAAATAGGCATCTTGCAGTTTCTATTTTCAACATAATTTCTGACATTAGCACTTTTGACCACTACTCTCCTCCATCCCCCAGGGATGGGGGAGCCAAGTTGCAATTTCAGGATCTGATGCAGTGAGAGGAAGAGGTGTAGGACATCTGGTCTACCTGCCATCAAGCCTACTCTATTAGAGCTGAGACATCTACTGTCCCTGCCTAGGGGATTCCTTCCAATCATTCTTGCAATAGGGGAAATTTTTCCAGGTTGTCTTTGATCTCCTCTACTGAGACAGACCCTACAGTCACCTCTCTGGGGTCCTCCGGTCTCTGATAGACATTGTCAGAAAGTGGAGCCTGTCTCCTGTCTGCATAGAAAGTAGTCCTGCCTCTTGCTTAATTTTTTAAAATTTAAAAAAAAATTTACATGATCATTTTTGTACAATGTAAGCTTTCTCTTCTCAGGTGTAGTCCCCATAAAATTCCCACCACCAACTCACCTGTGCACCATCACCTTAGTCCCTTGTACTCTTCTCTCCCCAACCCCTGCAGGATGTCCAATTTATAGTTGTCTCTTAAATTTAAGAAAATCAAAATTGTTTTTCCTTATCCCTTATTTGGTTCCCCTAATACATATATTCCTCCTATAAAGTGAAACCATCCAATATTTCTCTTTCTCCTTCTGGCTTATTTCATTAAGCATAAACAAAAACAAAGTGAGCAATCCAATCAAAAAAATGAGAAGAGCTAAAAAATACTTCTCCAAAGAGGAAATACAAATGGACAACAGATACATGAAAACATACTTAGGGAAGTGCAAATCAAAACCACAATGAGATACCACCTTACACCAATGAGAATTAACCTCTTTAAACCTCAATTTCCTGTCTGTACAAAGGGAAGAATAATAGCTATAGTAAGCACTCAATAAACAGTATTTAATGTATCATTATTTAAAAATGAGTTTGAATGGCCATAGATGAAGCAAAACCACTTAGCCCCATGGGGTCCCTGACTAACCCTAAAGTGGTCACATCCTTTTATATTCAAATTACATCATCACTGGCATTTCTGGAAACAATGGTGCCTGTTTACTATAAATTCCTGGATATTGCTGTGGTTTTCCTTCATACTTTAACTTTCCACAAGTAAATATACAGCCAAAACACTCATGTAGCCAAGCACCCAGAAAAAAACATTGTAAACAGCCCCCCAGATATCCCCCTTCACAGATACCCACTTTCCAAAGGTAACCACAATCTTGACTTCAAACATAGGCAAGTGTAGCTATCTTCATATAAGTCAGGTCACCTACTACGCACATTGGGGGTTTGACTTCTTTCTAGATTATGTTTGTGATATTCAACAATATTTTGTGTATAATTGCAGATCATTTAGTTTCATTGCAGGACAGTCCTCCATTACAGAAAAAAAAACCTCCACTACTTATTTTCATTTCAGTGCATTACAAGTCACAATGTCAGAGCCTTGTCTCCACTTGGATGAACCTGTGGTGGTCTACTTGGAGGCAAAAGTCTCTGCTCACATGGATGGTCCTGGATGCAGGTGACCTGATGAGTTGGAACTGCTGGAGAGTGACAGCATGTCCATAGCACCATCCTCTGACACCCCTCTAATGCACAGTGACACACAGTGCTTAAGTGACTGCACTCAAACCAGCTCTACAACCTTGGTGCCCGTGGAACATGATTAATGCAAAAACAGTTTCATGTGATGTCCCAGGAGCTGATACATGTCACCTCATTCAGCCTCACAAAACCCTGTCATGGACAACTATTGTCTCCTTTGAAGTCATTTGTCTATTGCTGAATGCCTACTAGGTCAACTCAACAGCCCCTGCTCTCAGAGTTCCCGTTGGAGGGATGAGACATGGGAGGAATAGGTCATCGTAATAAAGGTGGTGAAGTGCTGTGAGAGGCATGAGCCAGGGCACCGTGGAGGAATCTTGAAGGATTGTGGGGTCATGAAGTGCATTATTTTTCCCACCACCATTCTCATCTGTAACTGGTAGAAGTGAAGCAGCATGTCCAAGGTCACAGATCTAAGAAGTCTGCAGCAGGAGATAAAGTCAAGTCCAGGTCACCCTGCCCCAATCTGTCCTTAGCTTATCCCCTCTAAATGTGCCATCAGACTCCTAGAAAGAGTTTTCCTTTTCTAGCTCTTCCCAATCCACAGACATATTTTAGGGGTGGGACACAGAAAAGGCAGTTTGGAAAGGGAAAAAACAAATAAGGAGAGGAAGCCAAAGGAAGAACTCAAGCAGGAATGGAGCCGTAGGGCTTTATCCCCCCTCTCCCTTCTACCCAAACATGGCACCTCCCCCATATTGTGCTTAGAATCCTAAAAGCCTATTATTCAAAGTTCCAACATGACACTTCAGACAAAATTACAGAAATTATGGCAGTTCTGCTGCTTAGAATTGAAAGGAGGACTAGGTTTTGAAATGGATCCGCCTGCACATGTATGCTCATTTTTGAGCTTTAGGAATAATTGTATACTCATCAGAAAAATAACTTGCAATAATTTATAGTCAATAGTCACCCAGATTCTGACTCTCATATACATATGATTTTATGTCCTATGTGGCTCTGTATATAGATGGCTCTCTCACACATGTATGTATGTATTGCCTTGGTCAGTAAGGCAGAAATCTGTTCTAGGTACATTTCAAATCATGGTCTCTGAATCACAGAAAGCACAGAACTGCCAGTGGTCTCAACCCCCATAGGTGATGTCATGGAGATGATAATCTCCAAATTGCCTCTAATCCTATAATGGCTTCCAAACCACATATTACGCCACACGTGACAACCCAATTACTAATACCACCATTTTCATGTATGCAAAAGACAGCTAGCTTTTCAGTCCTGTGATTAGATGAATGCACAGCTACAAATTAACTGGCAATTTCAGTGCAATATGAGGAAACTGCCATTCTTCTTACATTCTGAAGAAAACCATAACCAAACAGCCACAGTGAAAGCCAGTATCATCTAAGCGTGCTTGTCCATCAGCAAGGCCAACGTCGCGATGGGGTCCTGGCTGTTCTCGGAAGTGGGAAAACCAGCAAGATTCTTTATTCAGTGAAAAATCTAACAAGGACCCACAGGCATCTGAATTCCAAGTCTCAAGGCTTGAGAAGCGCAGACTTTCTGTACCGAGTTTCCAAATCTGATAATTACAATAAAAAATGGTGGAAAAGAAATATGCTATTTGTGTCGTTTCAGAACCAGGATGGTGCAGCTGTGCTTTGATGGGCCTTATAGATCAGCCAGGCTAGCCAAGACCCAGAGAGGAGGGAGGCTTCCTCCGGGACCAGGCAGGGCTCAGCCCAACCCATGACTCTGGTCTTCTGGCTTCCACCGGGAGGCTGACTGGACAGGGTGACACAGGTGAGCAAATTCTGGAGAGGAAAGGACCCACAATAGAATAACTCCTCCAAACCTCCTCCAGCCCATGAGCATCTGGATGGCTCTCACCTGGATGTTGCCAACATTGCCTTTGCTTTCTGTCCAAATCAACTACTTCCATGAATATTTCAACCCATTCCTTTTAGGCATCAGTTTCCAACCACTCTCTTCATTTTCATTTAGTCTCACCTTTTATGGCTTCTCCATGAAGTCTTCCCCTTTGTCCCAGGTAGTTCTGTCTACCCCTTCTCCTGTGCTCCTGCTCCCCCCAAATATGGCACCAGCCACACATTGCATGACCAGGATGCACCCTCAAGGCCTGGGCTGCCTTTTCTTGCTTTGTATTCACACAATCTCTGACACTGACACATGGGAAGCGCTCAATAAACATTTGTTGAATGAATGAATCAATGAACGGTTGAATGAAGAATGGATGACTAGATGATAGCTGTAGATGATAGATTGATGGGTAAATGAAAGAACTTACCTAACATCCCATTTGTATCCTGACCTGATTCAAGGACAAGTGAACGTAACTGCCTGTTCATAACCATCTAATCTAGAAATTTTGCTCCAAGGAGAATGTCATGACCATAAATATAGGACATATTACTATATAGCCACTCTTTAGATGTTAACACATTATTCTCCCTTAGGGGGAAAAAATATCAGTGGCCTCCTGCCTACAATGAGGAGCTATGTCCTTTGCACAGTGAATGTATAAAAATAGATTTAAACGAGAGATGGATGGCCCCAGATGGATGTGGTTGGGGTGTGGGAGAACATCTTGAACTATTTTTCAAACATTTCAGTTTCGGCAAAAACCAAAACATGTTTTGCCAATCACTTTCCCTTAATTTTAAAACCCATGGATTTCAAAGGAAATTTAATCTGAATGTTTCTACTTCATTTACCCCAGCGCTTCAAAATGTTCTCCTGAAAAAGTGAACCGATGTCCCAGAAGTTTAAAGGACCTTTTAAAGTTTGCTGGTTCCTTTTAAACGATGAACCACTTAACAATTTGAGGGAATCAAAAGCCCTAAATCTTGAAATAAAAGAAAAAAACATAAGGGAAATTAATGTTTGGACCTAGGAAGTAGACAACATGCTCACACAAAGGAAAATGGTTCATTAGAAATTCAGGGAAATCATTTCCTTTTTAAAGTGGGTAAGTTATACGTGATCAGTCAGCAAGAACACAGCGAGAGGTTGCTCCAGATCCCAGTTCCTCTAAAACAGAGATTGAAGGTCTTGGTTCATTCGTTCACTTTGGCTTATTTGTGATGAAGCCACATGCAAAGATGCTTTAAAAGGAAATAGTGAATTGTGGGTGCAGAGGTCCCCTAAGCTCTTAGATGCCAGTGGCCCCTTCCTGTGATTTCACAACCTGATGGCTGGTGACACTTGGGAGGGGAGCGTTGCCGGTGATCTTTCTAGGTATTAAGAGATGGCGGCTCCCTGCAGCCTTACCTGATCTCCCTTGGTTCCTCTGGGTCCACTCTTTAAGCTACAGGCTAGGAACAGCATGGGCTGGGGGGATGTGTCCCTTTCATTGGAGTCACCGTGGGAAATTAAGTGCACAGCAGAAATCCAGTCAACACCCTTGTTCCCTATAGTTAATATACTGTTTGACACCACTGTGGCCAGAAGAATTAGCCCATCTCCCCCAGACCACCCACGCTACTAATAGCTAATAACTAACACATGGGGAGACTGTGGCTAACGCTCTCCTTAGGTTCAGTATGTTTGTATTTCTTTTTTCCCCTCTTCATTAATATTCACTCGTTCAGTGGACAATTGTTGAGTGCCCATCCAATGCCAGGTGCTGAGTTGGGCATGTTGTCAGAGAAAGATGAGGGAACTCTAGTCACCGCTGTCAGGAGGCACACAGGCTCAGAAGTGACTGTCACGTCAGCACCTTCACTCCCACATGGCTGAGGTCAGTTCCACATGGAGTGAGGAGGATACATTCATTCGTTCATTTGTTCATTCATTCATTCACACTTCACAAGAATTTTTCAGTTATGCTTATGGAAGGAATGTTGATGTGCAGTGCTGTATGCATTTTAGTTTTACAAGCCCCCACTTCTACAGATGTATGTTACCACCACGCCCATTGCCAAAGGGAAGACCCCTTTTAAATCAGGCCTGTTGACATTTCTGGAGACACCCCAGTGGAGCAGACCATTCTGCCTCCCAAACGAGTGAATTATCCAGTTACATCCCATCTGCACTGCCATCTTCAGGTGGCGAGAAGACCTGGGCAGCATATCATTGCGTATGGTTATTAGGGGTGAAATGAAAAATGAGGCCATTCTGGAATAGCCTCTAAAATGGTGGGGTAGTACAGGGAATATAAAAATGGCCCAGAAGGAAAGACAGGAGTCAGTCTGCTTGAGAAGCTAATAGAATACCTCCATAGGAGAGCTGCTAGAATTTTTCCCATCATTCAATGCATCTACCTCGAGACCAGAAGTCTGACTTCTAAAAGCTTGCCAATCCTGGTCCCGCCACATTAACTGGCCTCCCAAAAAAAAGATTCCAAGAACCACACGTTTTTAATTATACAAAGTAAAGGTTGATGAATGATTCATACAACTAATCTAAACTTGGGCCAGGTTAAAATAATACTGTGTAATAACTTATATTTATATAGCTCATAAGCATTCTTTTCTTCAGAGCTCAAAGTAGTTTTCAGATACTATCTCGTCTCTTCTCATAACATCCTTGTGAAACAGACATGGGGAAGGGTATCCTCACTTTCTGTCATTGCCATAGACAGGGCAGTCAAGGGCCAGACCACCTCAGGACCAAGTCCAAGAGCACACGGGATGGCAGACTAAACTCTAGGGCCACATCTGCACCTGGAAGAGAAGTCATCCAAAAATCTGGAAATGAAGGCTGCTGGCCATGTCCCAGAATCTTCCTTTCTGGTGGCAAATGACCACATTCATGGTGAATGTAGGGTGGTGACAATTCTAGGCCACAACACTCCCTCTGTCTGAGTAGCCCTGGGGCAGAGGTAACTGGGGCTTTGAGGTACAGAGAACATAAACGCCCAGTCAATTCCACGGCCCATAAGCTCGGAGATTCTTCCTCTCAACTAGGACCTGAGGGATGGTCAGAGACAGCAAGACCATTGCAGTAGGTGTCTGCGCCCTGCCTCGCTCCCTTGGGCCTGAGACCTTTCGTCTGCTGCTGTCTTTCCAGGGACCTTCTCTCAAGTCCTGGAAAGAAGGGGTCTTGCCGTGTCAAACAGACCAGAGTGCCTCTCATTAACTCCCCCTGAAGGGAGTTGTGTGTGCAAATCTGAGCTCCTCCCCCTTGGGTGTAGCCAGTAGGGTACGGGGTCCTGATGCTCCCAGGATCTCCCATGGGTCAGCTCCAGGTGCCTGCGGTGCTCACAGGCTGGGGGACTCCTTTCCATCCCCGTCTCATTTCCCAGCAGAAGAGTAGCCCAGAGTCCCTGCAGCAGCCTCTGCTTCTGGGGGAGCCGAGTGTGACCACTGGCCTCTCCGACATCACGTTCACCTGATAACTCGCCACTTCCACAGACCAAGCCTCCTGAACACCTACCTATACCTGGCCAGCACCCAGGCTGACTGCTTCCCCAAGCTCCCTGTGCACCCTCAGGAGAAAAGCTTGTCAGGTCTGGGGCAGGACTTGAGCTGAAAGGAGAAGCTGAAGTTCACTTGGAGCCTGCAAAATCACCTGACTTTGACTGGCTTCTTTTAATTTCTGACAAAGGCTGTATCAGGAAGTTAGAAACGCGTAGCCTCTAGAGATGCACACTCATGCTTTCCTGCACCTTCGATGAGTTTTTAGTGCCACCCATTTCGTGGCCGATGGCACACGTGAAATGTTCAGTGTGTTTTCTGTGTATGTTGACATCAAATGTGGAAGTCAGTGTGGCGGGAACATTTGCCCTCTAGTGGCTTCATAGGTATGTGCAGAATGTAAATTCATTCATTCATTCATTCCATCAGTCAGTCACAGTCGAGCCCCCATTTCTCCAGACAGTGCTGAGGAAGCCAAGTTACAGTTGTCATCTGTGGTTCCTGGCCTCGTCACGCTTCCACCTTTGTGAATGAAATAGGAAAGCAGATCAACACCATAATCAAATAATTGAAAACTGATTGTAAGGAAAAGAATGAGAAGCAAGAGAAAAACAGGAGATTTGGAATTTGAAGTGACGAGGTCACAGAAATGCTCAAGAAGATGCGCTACGTGGTAGCCATGTGCAGGGTGAAGAGAGCGGCAGCGTGGGTGAGGGACACGCGAGGCAGAGGGCAGCGCAAGAAGAGGCCCCGAGAAGGGCAAGTTTGAAGCAGGGTGGGCTCCAGAGGCCCTGCCTCAGCTCCGGGGCCCTGGGATGCTGAGCAAAAAACTTCTGTGCTTCTCTGAAGAGGGAATGGCAGTCAGTATCCTTCAGTCCCCAGTGCTCCTGGAGGACTACGAAGATGCTCATCATATGCCGAATTAGCACAGACCAAGTTGTAGGAGCCCGTGCACACATGCATGTGCAGAAACACGTACACACACACTTTATGTTTCAATGCTTCATTCAAGGCAATGTTCCCCCGAACCTCACTACTCAGATGTGGCTTGAGGACCACCAGCCTCTGGTCCTGACAAGTACCAGAGTTTCTTAGAAATTCGGAACCCCCGGTCCCACCCTAGACCTTGGAGCCAGAAGTTGTGTTTAACCAGACCTCCAGGTGACGCTGGCCCACTTAGGCCTGAGAGTGCTGGTGAGAAGCCTGATGCCAGGGCCGCTCTAAGTCAGACACCAGCAGCACATGGCCCCGTGGGCAGCGCTGCCAGGTAGGCTCCTTCCTAGTTTGACTTCCACAGTTACTTGAGCACACGATGGAACCCGCATCCAAAGGTGAGGCTCTCCTCCCTTTCCATGGGGGCGGGGAGGCGGGGACAGGCATTGGGCTGGAAGAGCCGAACCCTGAATTGTTGAATGAGCAAGGAGAATGATAAAGGCAGAGAGAACAAAGAAGAGATAGTTTTCTTCTTTTATAACCCCCAATGTTAACACCATTTCTCTTGACATTTATTTTGAAAGTAACTTACAGGTCTCCCTTCTGGCATGTTCGTTCACCATTAAGATTAAAGATCTTTCTACCCACACTCACCCAAAACTTATGATTCACAGCACTGTGGAAATGTAATCCTATGTTTGATTATGTTACTATGAAAAAGAAATGAGATTTGTTACAAGCTCATCAGCATGTGAAAAAGCAATAGGGTCCTATAAAGCAGGGATGAAAAGGAGAACTGTTTTTTTTTAAACACTCAGATTGTTGATCTGCAATAATCCATGACTTTTGGATACGTCTAGTATTATTTAGAACAAGGAACTAAAACACAAAGGCTTATAAGCTACTCAGTTAGCTGAACATCAAGGATTTTTAGCACCATTTCCCCCTTCAGTGTAAACTTTAGATTTGTCACATTTATGATTACTTTGAACATTTCCCACACATAGCACCAGGGATTCTGATGAGACATTTTCTTTGATAGTCTATTATATTCAATGTGAATTCCGAATCAAATCTTGTGGCCAAACAATATTGCATATTAAAGTTCTCATAGTTGATTTGCTTCATCTGAGATTATTATAGGTTTACGTATTTTGCAAATAAAGGATGCATTCCTAGTAAATTTTCATTATGTTTGATCACTGCTGTGATAAGATTTAGGTACACTTAGAGAAAATGACTGAAAAGTAGTTCATCAGTTGGATAGTCTTTTTAGTCTTTTAAGCACATTTTAAATAACATCTATTTGATGATGAGAATCTAAGATTTATTTATACCTACAAGAGCTGGGCAGGGCAGAAGTGCGGTGGGTGAGAGGATTCACCAAAGAGTGGGGAATAGAACAGGTGGATCTACTGAAATATACTGCTACGGGGAGCAGTGGGCAAGACAGGAGAGGTCCCCACTCTGGCTGGAGATCAAACTCGTGCTGTAACGGCTGCAGATAGCTTCATGATGCTGAGACTTAACCCCCTAGTGCCACCAGGGAGGCACTCTACCTGTGTTTAAGGGACACTCAGACTATAAGACTTTTGAGGAGCTCTTAAGAATCCCTTCATCTCACCAGGAAGTAAAACCCAGAGCTCCATAGAAGATAATGGAGTTCCAACTTGCTTAAATATTCGGCATCCCTGACATTGCTGACCTCAGAAGCTGTACATGTGAAGGGGTCTGGGAATTCATTTGTTTATTCATAAATGTGCATCATCATTCAGTTGATAGGTTTGAAGAAAAAGTGAAAACACAACTAAGATTAAAGTCTGACCTATACAACAATACCTTAGTAAGTCTTAAACACTTGGAGATGTTAAGAAACTTCCTCAAAGTCATACCATCCCACTTGTATACGTTACTTTTCTAACCACTTCCTCCTCTAGGATAGTGGTCGTTTTATCAGGTTTGCAGTTGTGAGTGTGCCTGTATATCCCTAGGAAATGTTGCCTGGTTTCATTCCTTTTTGTGAGTGTGCCTTGGGAATGCATGCAAGTCCCCTTCAGTTCTGTCTTTCACATCTGGTTCAACATGGATAGCTGTTGAATGAATGAGTGTGTGGATTGATGGACAGATATACACCAGTGAAAAGGATGCTCTTGCTCCAATTAAGTTTGAATTATGACATATCAGAAATAATTAAAATAATATGCTACATCATTTCCCTTTAACTGTTTTAGTTTCAAGTAATAGAAACCCAAACTGGGGGAGGGATTATGGCTCAAATTTAAAGTCCAAGGAGTGGTCCCTGCTTCAGGTAGGGCTGGATCAAGGTGCTAGAATGACATCCCCTAGGGTCTTGTTTACTTTTTTCTTGCCTCTACCTCTTCTCCTGTTGACTTCTGAGGCACCAGGCAGGAAAAGAATGACAAGAGCTAACTTACCCACAGGAAGGGAACTGGAATGGGCAACCTGACAAAAGACTTGCAAAATTCATACCAATTTACAATACTTAAAGTGCCCATCAATTCCAAGAGAACAGACCAAACTAATTGTACAGAGGTAGCCTCTGCCAGGGCCTCCTCTCCGGCCTCCTACCCGGGGTCATTAAGAAGCCCAAAAGCTTCCCAGTTCCCACTTCCTGATAACTGTGCTATGCCATCTTTGTCATCACAGGCAAATGCCAACTTGAGGTGCCACAGTGAAGGCTGGGGTCTCACCCTGCACCTTGTATTAACAGCACCTACCTCTGGTCTTGTTGAAATGATTTAATGAATACATAGATAGTGCTTGCAATAATGCCTGGCACACTGTAAGTGCTTAATAAATGCAGGACTTGTTATCCTCTCCAGCCTCCCTCGGTAGGGTCCTGGGCAGGGTTGGAGAAGGCAGGAAACCATAACTGAACTGAGTGTTCTAGTTAGTAGGGTCCTGGCTCCCTGACATCAGACCAGTCAAGTTGACAAAAGTTGACTACGAGCTCACACTAGTGCGTGTAGCAGCTGCTGCTGGCATCTGGGCTGTCCCATCAAGACCCCAAGGTCCTGAGAACAAGGTCCCATCCTAGGTCGTGGGGGCGGTCTTTTGCAACCAATCACGAGGTAGATTCATCCTGCAGCCAGGGAATTCCAGTTCTGCTATGAAAGTTGGATAGAAGTTCTATGCAAGAGACTTTCAAGTGCTTGACTTTGTAATAATAATAACAACCAGATAACATGTATGTGAGACTTAGGGAAAGCTTCAGACACCAAAACAAGGTGAAGATGTTCACCTTCAGATGGATAATATTGAGGCTGAGATCCCTTCTGCATACACCAAACTCTCCTCCCAGCTGCAAGGATTTATACCTGTCCTTAACGTCTGCTGAGAAAGAGGCTCCTCGCTGGCAGATAAGCACCCATGCAGCAGCACAGCCACAGCTAACTTCCCCAAGCCCCATTTCTCCTTCCACAGAAAGCATCTTTCTAGTGTTACCAAGTATCCTACTACAAATGGTGGATTCATTCCTGAGCAGCAGACATAGGGGTCTCTAGCAAGGCAAGGTCTACTACAAACTTTGAGGCATCTTTCTATAGAGGGACAGAGCTGGTAGCCGACACGGACATGTGTTAGCAACAAAGGCCGTAGCTGGTGTCTTGCTTTGCCGATTCAGCACAAAGGGAGGATTCCAGCATTATGATAACAGGGCCATTCATGTTGCTAGAGGCTAGACTTATGTGTTCACACTTCCATAATAAACCTATTTTCAGGGGCTTATAATTCAACCGTAAAAATCTGCTCCCTGCACAAACTTGGCTGAAACAAATCTCCAACTCTGAGCACAGAATCCCTCCCCGACTTAAAATAGTTTTTAAAGATGTGTTTTGGATGGGTTTAAATTTACAAAGTGCCAAAAAAATATGAGGGATTTGAACCGCTATTTTTTTTCGGTTGATATCTAGAGACAGCTAATCTGTTGCCATGTAAAGGAAGCTCCGGCTTTTTTGATCAGGTTTGTCTGAAAGGTTGTCAAGTTGGAGAGAAGTTAAACACCAATCTGAAATGAATTAGAGAGCATTAGACAATAATTAAACTGAAATTAGGGCATCATTTATTCATCAAGTCATCATGAAGAAAAGAATCCGATCTTCATAGATACCTTTAAAATATTTAGATATCTTAAACACCTTTGCAAGTCGGGAGAGCATGATGGGATTGCTTCTGCTCCAGGGGCTTGCTGATGACAGTGGCTGAATTTTAAATGCCAGTGTGAGCCCTGGGGGGAAGTGGAGGCTGAAGCTGCTCTCCAGAAGCTGCTTCTACTTGCTGACAAATGGAAACAATGGCCGATTGCATCAAAGTCCCGGTATTCAGGTGACCTTGGTCCCAGCAGCCCCAGGGTCACTTGGGCAAAACCAGCAGGTGGTCCAGAGACACTTCTGAAACTATTTATAATAAGGATGTATCCATTTAATGAAGGGCTTTTGGGGGCCAGTCCTGAGCTTCTGGGATGGGGTGGGTGAGGCGATCCTAGTAATTGATTTGAGAGAAAATGAACATCATCTTGCCCAGTTGTCTCCATCAGCCCTGCCTGCATCTCTCCATGGCACTTAGCTATTTCTTTCCTGGTGCTCCTGTATTCCACCTCTGGACCTCAAGTTGCCACCACAGTGCACACTGACCCTTCCCAGATCACTGACCTCTGATCTTTACACTCCATTTTTGGCCCAGTCACCTCCTTGAAGCCTTCCTGACATGCCTCCTTTTGGACGAACTGACCACTGGACTTCCATCAGGACCACTGGGCCCTTCCTAGAACCACTGCTTCTGCCAGACAAGCAGCATCTGGAAGGTGGAATTGAGTCTTTTCAGTTCTTTTCTCTAGGTCCCACCTTTCCAGACACTGGCTACCAATGTGTCAATCAATGAACATATGAATACTCTTCCCAAAGCAGTTCTTCTTTTAACTCCATCTCAGATAGACAAGTCAGGACACGTGTGGGTCAGTGACAGACAAGGACAAACTGTACCGTGGAGCACAGTCTAAGAAAATGGGCTTCCTGGGAAGCCCCCAGCCACTGTCACCCAGTCTTCTCCCAGGCATTCTAGAAACCGTGGGCTCTCCCCGCCCAGGCTTTGCTGACTTTAACAGCCTCACAGTGTGAGACCCAGAGGAGGCCCTGCAGCACTTCAACCCCGCTTCATGCAGAAGGAGAAACTGAGGCTCAGGAGTGAGGAGTGACTTGCTCTCACTTGCAGCCAGTGAAGGCAGGAGGACTGCTATTCAATCGCACCCCCTCCCCTGCCGCTCCCCCAAATGATGCTGAGTCCCGTTGGACCAGAACTGAAGAGGACTGAAGTCAGCAGCCCGCAACTGAGCCTGGCCCGGTGCAGACCCTCAGGCCTCCTCCCAGCCCACCGAGCCCACGTCTGCTTTCTGACAGAACCCCGGGCTGGGATGGAAAGTTGGAGCGGCCTGGGCGGCTCTCAGTGTCCTAGCCTGCAAGCGAGCCAGTTCCCTGGGCGCCCTCAGAACTACAGATGCCCAAGCCGCATCCCAGAGAGCAGCAGCCAGCCCAGAAGTGCTCTAAAGTCCCAGGGAAGGCTAACATGCCCCCACGGGAGAGAATCTGTGGCCTGGCCCATCATGGTTGTGCCAACACAGCAGCTTCCGGCTCTGGACAGTGGGTCAAGCATCCAACACGCAGATGCTCCAGGTGGGACAGAGACGTCGTCCGGGAGGTGCTCGAGCCGCCAGGGTGGGCGGACTGGCTGCTGACTTCTGGTGGCCGCGTGACTCCGTGTCATGTCGAATCGGCAGCACACGAGGTTGCACACCTAACACGGAGGTGACAGTCTCATGAGGTGCTGGAGGTGCCACACTGTAACTGACGTGCATGTTCTGTTTGGGGTTACTCCTCTTTTCCAGAAAAGTTTTATCCATTCCAGTGCCTGGTGCGGCACTGTCTTGTGGGAACAGGCTACCTAATGCTGGTGGAGGCATTTTCTCTCTGGTTTTAAATTTAGTGCTGTGGGTGGTTTCTTTACTTTCAAAAATAGTATCTAAAGGAGGTGGACTTCCTAAGAGAACCTTTCAGTATTTTTGTGTAGAACCTTAAATCTTCTCATCATGCCACTTGACTTCCCTGGTGTTATTAATCATTAATAGGATTCTGGCTTTGTGACTTATCTTGAAACTAACGCAAAGAAAAGCTTATAGGCTGGGAAATATGTCCAGTCAGTCAGTGACGAGTGATGCTGGGTAAAAATAGTCGGCCCCCTTGCCCCTCGCTTTCTCCGGCCGGTCCTTTCTCCCTGCACATGCCGGCCTTCTCTCCCTCCCATCGGTCACTCTCCTGGCTGAATCATGCATATCCACTTGTGTGAACCTCGAAAGAGAAGTCGGTCCCTTCTGGTGAGCTGAGAAAGTGCCCCAGATGATTAACAGATGAGTGTTAGAAAGTGTAGCATTTCAAAGCTGCCCAAACTTGGTGGAATATTCTACATTTCGGGGATTCATCTGTTTAACAGCCATTGTTCTCCTGGCGTGTGCTCAGGCGGGACATGTGCTTTTGGTTTGGTCTTTATTGGTTTTGTTCTTTATTTCCAGCTCTGCCTTTACACGGGCACATAGGAAATCATGACTCACATCATGTTCATAAAGAGGTGTATGGTGTGAATTGAAGCAAACATTCCCTTTCTTCCGAGGAAGACACGGGCCCCAAAGCAGTTTGGGGTGACTGATTATTTAACTGCTGATGCTGCTTTGATGGTGTGGTGGGATGGTGGGCAGAGGCCTGTGGGGAGGCCAGGGCCCACTCTCCCTGCCCTGCTCCCGAGATCCCAGAGGTCTGACGGGTGCCGATACCCGTGTGTGGCCACAGGGTCCGTCCCTGGAGCTTCATTCCGCCCAACAGGCAGGGGAACCCCCACTGGCTCTCCCACCACTGTTTGGGCCATGTGGAAACCCATCTGTGAGCATGCTCTGTGCCAGGGTCAGCCTTTGTTTCAGTGGTTTCCATAGAGACACCCGGGCCTCTGTCTTGTGCTTGACCAGATACAGCCAGTGGGGGACACTGAACCAGGAGGGCAGACAGCACAGTGAGAGCACCCCAATGTCAGAGGGAACTAGGTAAAGGCAATAGCCTGTGTGTGTGTGTGTGTGTGTGTGTGTTTGCAAGAGCAAGGGTACTGGCAAATGAGAACTGATGACAATTACTCCGCTAAACTGACTCATTTGGCAGCAACAAGAAGCCCAAAGTCAAACTTTTGTTTCTCCATCACCACTCCACATCACACACACGTCTACACTACAGCAGCATCTATGAACAGATGCCAATATAGTCACATTGTATATTCACATGTGTATAGCACATACACTGTACACACATGTATACACACACTGTTATATGCAGAAGTTGTGCTTTGACTTAAAGACTGTCTACAACTTCCCTGTGCCTATTTTGCATGGGCTTTGAACAAGTGCTACAGTTTCAAAGACAGAGGTTGGAGAGTGAGCTCAAGAAGGGGGCAGGTGGGGAGAGATTTCAGGTGAAGGTATAACAGCTTTAATAAAATAAAATACAGTGCTTACTTCTGACTGTTTATAGTGCCAGCTATTAAGCAGCTTCTCCCCATCTTATCTCAATGGCCTAAACAGGCAAAGGGCCTATGGGGTTATAGCATGCACAGAAACAGATGTACAGCGATGAGGTCTCACACAGGTGGACACCCAGGTGTCAACCACACAGGTTACAGCACAGAACACTTGCATCCCCAAATGGTTCCTTCATACCTCTTCCTGGTCAATATTCACACCCAAAAGATGTCACAGTGTTTTGCTATCTCAACTCTTCCTATAAATTTTCTGAAATGGCAAGAAATTATCCCAGAGAAAGGCAACTGAATTTGATTTACTGAAGTATTAGAAGCCATCTGATCATTTACTATATGTTGGCATTGTTCCTAGTACTTTGACTCATAGCTTATCTGCATATCAACACTATGAAAGCGTCATTTCCATGTAATAGATGAGGAAATTTCAGTTCAGAGAAATGATGTAATTGACTTAAAGTCACACCAGTTGAGAGTGGAGATGAGATTGAAAATGGATCTATTTGTTGAGGCTTGAGACCTGAGTATCACGGGGGTGTGGAATCTGGGCTTCCAGAATCTTATCCCATACACTCTGAATACAACATGCAAGAACTTATCTTAAAATTCTAGGTCAGATATGGGTTAGGTTGAATTAGTTGTAGATTAACAATTTCATATATCACCTGAAAGGTCAGTCTCATATGGTTTAACCTCATGAATAACAAACTTCACCTAAATAACTAGCTCCTACTAAAATTCCTAATTGGCTTGCATTATTGCTATTCATTTATATGTATGTTCTTTCAACAAATATCCATTTCTCACCTCCTGTGTGAGAGGCAATGGGAATGCAGAAATTTTATGACGTCTATCCACTTTTAATAGACTGGGAAAGGGGGATAGACCTTTGTGAATCAGGAATTTGTTCCTTAAAACAAAGTCACCTTTCTATACAAAGATTATCTTAATTTTTACAAAGCACAATATTCAACTGTCAGAGACTGAGTCTGTGATGTTGTTGCGCTGTGCTTATAAGGTTAGAAAATTAATACATTTCCTGAAGATTTGTCACAAAAGTTCAACAAAAATACTCCATATGGTAAACCTTCTGTTTATTTGTTTTGTTAAGTAGTACAAACAAACTCAATGTTTTTTCTAAAGGTGTCCTAGTTCTTGATCCTACACAATAGGATGCAATTTTACATATGATTTGCATTTTAAAATACCCAGATTAATTGAACTTAGTTTTCACCCTGTTGCCCACCTTGTAATCTTTGCTCTTTCTGGTTCTAGTGTTCTAACTCAACTTGAAAAACCAATTATGAATTGGGTCTCTTTCAGGGAGATCCAGATGAAAATACACATATGCCAATATGTAGCATTCTTTAATTGATTCTTTTTTAGAGCAGTAATAGGTTCATAGCAAAATCAAGTATAAAGTACAGAGAGTGCCTATATACTCCCCTTTCCTATATATACCTACCCAATAGGTGCTTTATTTATGAGGATGTTTGGAACAAATATAAAGTATTGACAATTAAGTTGTTTTAACAAAGCCACAATAAATCCAAACCATAAGAAAACTAAGACCATTATGGTTTATTTTATGAAACTAGAAAGAAATCTTATTAAATTGTACTAAAAATTAAAGCTGGAGACCCAATCCCTCTAATGTCACAGGTGCAAACTGATCCAGTGATGTTTAAAATGTGTATTGTGATTAAATTGGATTCCTTCCAGGAATGGAAAGATCTAACATAAGACAACATAACTCATTACATTAACAAATTACAGGAGAAAACATGATTATTTAGCATTTGATATAAGTTAACAGTCACTCTGGACAACTGAAAACAATTAGTAAAATAGAATTAACTTAAATATCACAGATAAACTTCAGATCCACAGTAACCATTCTATGAAATCATTCACAGCAAATAGATAAATCAAGATGTTAGTATCTGAAAGTTTTAGAACTTCAGCTATTGTGATAAGAAAATGAAAGTTGTTATAAATGATTAAAGTGAATAAACAAAACTATCTTTATAACCTGGTATATGGGATATATGTAGGAAACTATTTAAAATCTTTTCAAATTAGTAGGTTTTGCCAAGTATATATGAAACATCTGCATGTATCAACTTTATGATTAGTAGGCAAAAGTTTTAGGAAGAATAAGATATGCAAGATATGCATAACCCCAAAGTACTTTACCCAAGATACCTACTTATAATGAAGAGAATTTTAAATCTTTCATCAAGTGATTAAGGTAAACAATACCAGAGATTGACATCATGTATCCTTTATAGGAGGCAACAAGAATGTGGAATATCTTTTCTTACATTCCTGCAAAAGGATGCATAACCTTAATCCAGTTCTAGAATATATTAAGTGAATGCAGTGAAACATCTGACAAAATTAATCAATAACTTTCAAAGATGTCAAGATCAAGCAAGATGAGGAAAGAAAAACTGTTCTAGATTGCAGGAGGTTAAATGGAAACAATAGAATGCATCCTGGTGTGTGCTGGGTAGGCCTGGAATAGACAACGGAAAAAAAAAAAAATTCAACTAAGGTTGCTAGTATAATGAGCAGTTTCAAACCAACATTGAATTCCTAGTTCAAATAATCACCCTACAGTTTTGGAAGATGACAGCATCTGAGGAAGATGGGTGAGGGATATATGGAAACTATGAGACATTTTACAGAGTCTAAAATTAAGTTGAAACAAAAAAGTTTTAAATAGTTTTCCTTCTATTGACTTTCTTAATCTGGTTTCCCCCAAAGCATATCTAGAAGAATTTGAGATCAGGAACTTATTTAAGTGGTATCTTAGCACTGTGGTCTTCCATGATAAAATGCCAAAGATGGGCAACTTAAAAGGAATATGTGACATTATACGTTACCTACAATAAAAAATGTGTACTATTTAACATACTATATGACAAAAAACTTTCTCACATTCTGGAGCCTGGAAAGTAAAAGGTCCAGGCTCTTGGTAAGCACTCTCCCTGGTTTTTTGGGTGGTCACCTTGTCACATTCCTCACATGGTAAAGAGGGAGAAAGAGCAAGGTCTTTTGTTTCTCTTATTACAAGGACATTAGTACGCTCAGATAAGGGCCTCACTGTTATGACATTCATTGCCTCCTTAAAGGTTCTTGCTCCAGCTACAGTGATATTGTGAGTTAGGACATCAGCACATGAATTTTTAGGCAGGACACAGGATTTCTGCCAGTTTATAGCTGCATAAGAAAGATAGCAGCCACAAGAAAGGGAAACCCTATCCAGGATCTCTTTCAGTCCCAACAGGGACAAGTGGTTACCTACAGGATGGAAGGGGGTCCAATGTAGTCAACTTCTCACCAAGTGACTTGTTTTTCTTCTTCCAGGAAGGGTTCCCCCTGCTAAGGGCTCAGCACTGATCTCTGCATCTGATAGATTATGCCTTTCGTGGCTGCAGCAGATGAATCAGTCCTGGAGAAAGGGAACCTATCACAATGCTCCACTCAAGTGGTGGTGTAAGAACTAAGGTGGGGCGGGGGGAGGGCAGCTGAACTTTTCTGTCCTTGTTTAGGGTCTCTTTTGCAATGGAGACCCAAGGTGGACACAGGTGTACATCACATTCTGCATATTATATGCCTACTTCCTGGGGTCCATGCACATGTGCCTCCCCCAGACCTCTTTGCCTGGTTTTCTCATCTTTGTAAGTACTGCCCAGCCAATCAGGCCATTGACAGCTTCCCCAGAGTCTATGTATACCCTCACCTTGAGTCACTTGTCCCTCTACCAAACTGGTGACAAGTATCTTCCTTGAAGCTATACCCATTGGGGGGATTCTCCTCCACGGTTTCCAGGGTCACCCCTGAGTGAGGAGGCAGTGTGGCAGCATTCAATTCTAGCTTGCAACATGTTGAGTTGGCCCACCTGTGAACCCCAGGATTGGGTTTTTACTCCTCTACCCCCTGGTGGTAGGGAATGGCCATAGGTGTGAGCTAGGGGAGAGGTAGCTGGAGAGTCTACTAGAGAATGTTAGCTCAGGGGCTCTTCTGGCACTGCCAGTAGGATGTCAGCTGGGACCACTTAAATGGGGGCTCAGGGAGGTGGGCCAGCACCGTAGCTCCTGCCATGCTCACAAAAACCAGTTACAAAGTGGAAATGAAAAAAGGTCCTATTCAACATATTAACCAGGAATAAATTTAATAAAGGCATAGAGCATATAGAAATAAGACTATAAAATCTTATTGAAGATCTTAAAATAAGTCTCAAAAAAATGGAAGAACATATCATGTTCCTAGTCTAGGTAGGTTAATACCATAAAAACATCAGTCCTCAAATTAACTTAGATATGCAATTTAACCAGTATATTTTTGGGGGTGAGGCAGGGGTGGGCGCTAGGAGTGCTTGAGATTAGTTTCAAGTTTATATACAGTAATAACTACCTGAGAATGACCGAGAGAAGTTTGCAAGACAAAAATATTTGGAGGGGTTCTCTTACAAAACAATGACTCTCATTATAGTATACTATGTAACATAGGTCTACACATGTGTGTGTCATATACTATACTACAGTATAATCTAAACAACATGCCATGACAGAAGAATTAATAGATCAAAATAGAGACCCAGAAATAGATCGTGTCTATATGGTACAGAATACAAGTAAAAGGTAGCACTTTGATCCCTGTAAAGAAGATGGTTTATATTCTGAATGATGCAGGGATAACTTGTTGGCTCTTGGGCTGGAGGGGTTGCTAAATCTCAAACCTCACATCATAAACAAAAATAAATTCCAGATGAAATACTCAAACTGTGGGTTTCAAGAAAAGTTCCACACTTTCCACCTGAGAAGCAAGTGCTGGGAGGTGAAGGGAATGGCTCTGCACCCCAAAGCACTTCTCCAAAGTGCACCCCACACTGCAAAGACAGAGGTTCCATCCCAGCTTCTCCATGAGAGGCTCTCTGGGTGTCAACCACTTACATCTCTAGATCTCAATTTCCTCACTCAGAAAAGACTGCAGAAATGAGAGGACAAAGATAATGCACTTCAGACAGTTCCTGGCACATAGTAAGCACCCAATAAAAGTTATCGTTTATATTATTAACATTATTACAGCCTGGTTTTGCTGTCAAGGTCTCAAGCAAAACCAGGAAACAAACATCCTCCAACATCCCCGACTCCATCCACTTCTCATCCGATCATTAATACAAGGCTCTGGTCCCAACAGACATAGCTAAAGCAGGGGTCATGGCTGCATCGATTCACACTAACACCTGCTTTCTAGGGCTTATTTATTACTGTTCTGCCAGCTCCTTGACGTTAACACATGGCTATTTATTTCCCTGCATCTTTTTCAAAGGCTGTTATCTCTTTGTGAAAATCCGAACTAACTAGTTCTACTTGTAGCTTGTTGTTTACTAATGTGTCTTTTCTGGTCCAGAGTTTTCCTCCGCTAACTTAGAGGCAAGAAACCATGCCGGTCCTGACCCTGTGAAGCTTCTAGTCACCGGATCATAGTGTTCTCTTTTAATTAGATTTCCCAACAGTTTTCCCAGTTTCAAGCTGAGGCTCCTCGGGGATCTAGAAGATCTGAAAGGACATTTTCCACAATCTTAGGAAAGCAGAAATCCTGAAACATGTCAATTTTGCCCTGTAACTGCAGAGCTCGTTCTGACGGGAGGCCAAGGGGCGCCTCCTCTGGCCAGCTCTGAAGGGTTATTGCTGAGGTTGTTTGAAGTGGTGCCCATTTTGATACGGGATTTGGACACGCAAGAGGTTCTCTTTGCTTTTAAATGGATAACGGGCAGAGGAAGCAAACATTTCCTAACTTCTCTGTGACCAGACACTACACTTAGTTCTAGTGTGTATAGAGCAATGAGTAAAACATTCAAACTGCCCAGATTTTTAAAATAATTTTTAAATAGTTTAAGATTCACAAGAAATTGCAAGACATAGTGCAGTGCTCCCATGGACCTTTGGCCAAACTTTCTCCAAGGACAAATGTCCCATGACCCTGGCTTCTGTCACAGCCAGGAACCGCCTGTGGCAGCCATGTGAACCTAGGCACCGTGTCCACAGGTTTTGCCTGGACTGCTTTTTCCTTGCAGCTTGGGGAAGAAACCCAACCTCTCTCTGCTCCAGCTTCCTCAATTGTCAAATGGAGACAGTGACTGGTCTACATGGCAAGGTTACTGCGAGAACTAAAGATCAGCCACGAGTATCTGACTCCTAATAAACCTGAAAGGTGGAGACAGATTTTGCAAACCTCCTTCCTTTGGGCCTGGCTGCAGCGAGCTGGTCTGGGGCAAGTAAGCACAGCAGAAGGGACAATGGTCCCGTTTTGAGCCTCTCAACAGACCCTGTGTTCTCTCAATTCTGTCGCAGCAAGTGACAGTCCCACCTAGTTTGCCCCCCAGGAGACATCTGACCCAGTCACCTCAGCCCCCCTAGAGGCCAAATACCCCCAAGGGTTGCTTGGCTGCCTTGTGCCGACCACACTGCGCTGGGAGTCCAACCAGCGAGCCCAGGACAGAACTGAGCCCGGCCAAGCTACTAACCCACAGGGAGCGACAGAAGTGGTAGTTGCTTCAAGTGACCCAATTTTCAGGGGCTGTTCCGCAGGAGTAGATGATGGACAGCGTGCTAGGTAAATACTAGTCGAATTTTCACTGGCTTGTGAGCGTGAGGTATACAGGTAATAGAGTCAACACCCCACACCCAAGAAACCCTCAGCAATTGTCCATTTCGTTATTATCCTCTTCGTCCCATTCTACAAATGTGAGGATTGACGTTCAAAGTTTAGGAAATTGCTAGAAGGCATCTCAATATGGTTTCAACCACGGCGCTGTGTGCTTTTCCCCTGTAGGAAAAGGTCTCTTTCTGTTTCCTAGGTCCTCACTTCGTTACTTTATCTAGTGGCAAATGAGTCCAGCAGGATACAGAGCTACTGTCAAGAGGCTCACCACCTCTTCTCTGACTCAAACCAACTTTCAAATTAGATAATGTGTATTCATGTGCATGTACGCATAGCCAAGGAAACTTTCACATTGCTATTAATTTAAGATGAAACTACTACTAAACACTGCTCATCTAATCATTAAAACAAACCTGATGAAGGTGGCTATTTTTACCCCATTTTATAGAGGGCACTGAGGTGCCAAGAAATGTATGTGAGTTGATCACAAGATCAATCATGGTAGGGAAAAGAAAAGGATATTGTGATGCTTAAGATGTAAAGGCTGAGAGAGCCCCCTCTCCCCAATTAAACGGATGATGTGAGCCCTTGTAAAGAGACCGGCTGTGGGCACCCAGGAGTGTCTGGCCGTCTCCTCTGGTCTCAGGAACGCCTCGAGCCTAGCCGCTATGGCAGAGTGAAGAAGATCTGGAGTGACTGTGTAGGCAGATTTCAGTCACAAAATTTTGCTGTCCTCACTACTGCTTCCACATACTAATACAGACGCTCAGTAAGGTGCTATCGAGTTAGGACTCAGGAAATGACCACCTCTATGTACATGCACTGTAACCAAGTGTCAAGTCAGGTTGAGTAACCGTGGCCATTACAAGATGTGCTGAATTTTACAGACACAAACCGCAGTGTTTATGATCGACAGTCCACTCTTGCCATCCATAGAGAAGTTTCTTGGGCCGTGCTGGTCCGGCAGTCCCCACACGCTGGCTGTCTCCGTCACTCCGGCTTGCGGTCTCCAGGCTCTGGGGCTCGATTTAGCGGGTCTCGAGTAGGACCTGAGAAATTTGCATTCTGCCAAGCCCCAGGTGCAGTTGCTCTCCACTTGGAGAAGCGTTGCTCTAGACAAGAAAATCTGCCAGAGAAAATCTGAGTCACCAGGATATGTCTTGCAAAGACATTTTATGTAGTTTGTCCAGAGTGTATCAGCCTCCATCAGAAATAAGCCATGTGAAGGAAAGGCTTGCAGTGATCAAAATAATTTTGTAAGAACAGCGTCCGATTAGGCGAGAATTCCTCAGCCAGAGGGGAATCTCTTAGGTCAGAAGATGCTGGATAATCGCACAGGGCAATGGTCTCCTGCCAGCCTGGACCTCAAGACTCTTGGGGAACAGGCAGGAGGGGACCCCAGTACTGCTGGGGACGTCCATCAGAGCACTTCTAATGCCACGCAGTCTTGCTGAAGGCGCTCCCTTGCATGCTGCTATCCAGTGCTGACAACAGACCCTCTAGATTTAGCAGAGGAGAAAAGCCCCAGTGCTGTCCCGCTTTGGGAGGAGCAGCAACCCCACCGGACAGCCCACCTGCCCCCGACAGTTCTTCGAAAAAATCAGGCTATCTTTCATTAGCTATCTATCACGGGGCCTCCACCGGGCTGCAGGATATGAGGGCCATTTAATTAGGCCCTGCACCACTCTCTGGTGTGAAAAGACTCTCAAACGCTTTGATTCCCCACTGCTTCGCAGCAGGAAGTTGTTGGCGATAATTGACATAGGATTTCCTTGTTAACCAGCAGCAGACATGCCGGATTAAAGCGACAGAGATCTCCAGAAGAAAGTGAAAGAGATAAGAAGCTCGGGAAGACTTCTGCTTATTTGGCACTTGAGGATGGGGAGGAAGCAGCAATAACCCACTCAAGTGGCGACTCCAGAGTGGAAGGGCGGCCCCTTATCAGACCCATTTCAGCTTGGCTGATCAAAGATTGACTCCCCGTAAAATCACATAGGCCTGGGGTTTGTTAGTTTATTAAGCGGCAGGTTTTAGGAATTATCACAGGTTTAAAGATGGATTGCAGTTTATGTGAAGGGGGAGAGGATTATCGGGTTTTCATCTTAACAATTATAAAATATCACAGCTGAAAGCTTGCTTGCAAATGACATAATTTTCCACTGCCAACTAAACAGGTCATTGTGAGGCCGCGTGAAGCATCCTTGGCCGAGGAAATTCAGGCAAATTAAGTCTGGGGAGGGGCGAGCACTAGGGCCCTGGCAGCGCCTGGCTCCGCTTCCCGAGCAGGTGCCATCTCATTTGGCCCTGTGCGGTTCCACAGGTAATTATATTTAATTTCTTGCCTGGCCGTTTAGGTGGGCTTACATTAAGAGAGTCCGGAGAAGCAACCCACTGAGATGCTTCTTAAAAAGCGATTGTGATGAAGGATACCGAAGCAGACCGGCATGAGCGAGTGAAACGAAATGTCTACTTTTTGGAGCAAGACAATTGTGTATCACTTAATAACGTAACCTTACAAGAGCACATGTGGCATTCATAAAGAGCTGGGAACAAGCAGGTGACGGGACTTCCTTTGACAATTAACTACGGGTCCCAGGCTAGGAGGACCCCAGGTTCACACGTCTCCAGGCCGGTGAGCTTGACCGTGGGCCGAGCTTCCAATAAATATGCAATTACCAGGTTCACAGTTGTGCCGGTTTTAAAACATCGCATCTGCTGGGGTTTTCTGGTTTTGTTCTTAATTGTCCAAAAAAGTGTTTATGGCGAAAACTTAGGAAACAGTAAAATATTTAGAATACAAAATTCTCCCTGCTCTGGGGTAAAGGGCTGCAGGTTTTATTGTGACATCACATAACTTTATAATCGCTATGGCAATCAGGTTCACTTGTGTTTTTCAACCATGCACTTTACTTAGTGAACCTTGCTTTTTTCCTACATGTAATATTACTTGGAGGTCTGAATTTGAGGCATGATGCTATGGGTGATAACGTACTTTATGTAGATAATCCCCACTAATTGGACATTTAGATTGCAATAGCAAAAGAATGGAAAGCAAACAAGCTTACGTGACCAAAAAAAAATAAAGTGACCAGCCTTGAACATAAAGCTTCCCATTTTTAGAATTTCTGGTTCAAAGGGGAGAGATTTTTAAGGACACTGGCAGATTTAACATAGCTGGAAATAATTTTCCTGGAGTCAAAGTCAGAGCATCTTGTGTCACCCTCCCTGAAATGAACGCAAACAGCTATTTCATGGAAAGCTCGGCCGGCCGTTCCCTCTGTCACTGGGGTGATTTCCTCCTGATCTGACCTTTTGCAGGTTAAGATCAGTGACAGATGATGACAATAAACAGTGACTCAATAATCAAGTTAATAGGGCCAACCTCTGAAGATAATCATGTCAATGGTAACGACTTAAACTTTGAGCACATCTTTTATCAAAGAAGTTCAAGTTCCCCTAAGAGCACCAGTTCATTATCATTCACAAGTGCAAACAGAATTGGTTGGAAAAAACAAAACCCTTTAAAGCAAAGTGAAAGGAAGCAGAGAGGAGAGAAGCTGAATCTGGACTAAGCTTTTTAACAAAAATCACCCCCAGGGCTTTATCTTGTATAGCAAGATGACAGAATTTTATTTGCTGCAGAAAGGCTGGGGTGGGTCAGACATCACTCTGACACTATCTTGAAAACAACAATCATCTTTCCTTTCTGTGTCCATCACATCTGTCTTTCAAATGAGTATCAAGTTCAGTTGTTCCTCATCTGAGGAGCGTTTAGCATACAGATGGTGAGATCATCTGGGCTATTTTACTATTTCAGAATAAAAACAATTTTGCAAAGGCAAAACTTTCTACTATCTATATTTCTACCTGATGTGTTCATGAAGATGTAAAAAAAAAAAAACCCACAGCTGTGCTCACTTGGCCTCTAGCTTTGGAACAGATATGTAGACAGTAGCTTTTTATTGTTACACCTAGGAAAAAATCTTTCTCACATCTTGTCTCTATAAAGACACTTTTCATTGACCTTAAGTTCTTAATATAGTTTATGCAATTATTGTTATAAAACTCAATGCAGACATTGTTTATCTGATCAAATATTACTAACCATGTTAAATCATTCAATATTTTGAAGCCACTTACATCTTCCTGAGCAGCAATGGAAATGGTGGTTTACCTCTGGCACCAGAGTGTAAAGCTCACATACTAAAATCATGTAGAGTCCAAACACAGTTTACCATGTACCCAAAATGAGACAGTCCCTGCCCAGGGAAATATAAACACATAAATCTATTTTCTTGCCCTTTTTATTTTTGATAATCTCTAATCATTTTATAAGGCAAGATGCAATTGAGTTGGCATTCAGTGCAGCCTACTGTACTGAAGCATTTTTGGATCTGCTGTTATAACGGTGACCCCGACTTTCAATGCTTTGCCCATCTGAACACAGAACAGTAACCAGTCGCCTGTCTTCCCCGCCCCCCGTCCTGCTGCTGGAAGAGACATAGAAATCGTTTCAGCAGCGGGCTGCTTGGCTCAGAAGCAGCTGTGCAGGGGAGGCAGAAATAAAAAGCAAGACCACCACTTTCTCCGGAGACGATAGTGCCTAGGACTTGTAATTTAGGGTACAGAAATCACACAAAACGGGTCTCGGTATAATAGTTTTCTTATGATCATCTGGGGAAATTTCCAGTAAAGGTCTGGGAGAACAGTTCCCTGAGGTTAGTAATACCCTGACTCACAATTCCATCTTTCACTGCACCTTGGAGGTGAATGAAAAATTTCTAAGCTTGATCTTAAGCCTGGATCTATAAAGGATGAAGCAACGGTCACTTCTGCTTTTCCAATAAGGGAGTTTTGCGCTTTCATCTTGTGTACTGAAGAGCCCCAGTTTTCAACCCCTTACTTTCCTTTGGGACCCAACGATGCAAGATTTGTTTTAAAAATCCATCATGAAGCCCTAAGGATTGGTTTTATTAAATTGGACATCGCTCCTCCATGAGACAAGGGCCATTATATTTACAAATGTATCATCATGATGTATTTGTATTATTTTGCTATTTGTATCATTGTAACATAACAAAAATGGTATGTGGCCATTTCATAAATTGTCATTTGATTTCTTTTAATTCTTTCATAGACCCTTCCTCTAAGAAAGATCTGGCGCTTCTCTGGCAGACCAAGCCAGCCTTCTCAAAGGGGAGCTGCTTATCTTAACACCTGTAATGAGTCACTCACGTATTTCAAGAGCCTCCTGTGTTATATCAGCAAGGTTGTAGGTATTTTACATAGATGAGTCTGTTGAATCCTCGTTGGAAAATCTGTTTTCAAACATAGGGTGCAAACTAGAAGACTTCAATATTTCATTTGTTTAGAAATAGACATTAAGTGTCTACTGTTTGTCAGGCACTGCACGAAGGATGAAGACAACAGAAACTAAACACATACATGTGGGAAATGCAGGCCAGGGATAAAGACGATCCTCAGCATAGTTGGGAGGAGGCAAGAGAATATCGGTTAGTGTCCTGGCTTCTGACTCAGAAGCAGGTGAAGTGCAGTCCCAGCTGAAGGTCACTTACGATGGAGTGCCTTGGGCAAGCAAAGTGACACCTAGCGCGTACTTCAGGACAGGAACTACCTACTTCCTAGTCTTATTTTTTGCATCACTGCTAGTGCTATAGCAATCTAGCAAAGTCTTACAGGATTACAAAAAAATTCTGGACAAACAGTTTCACCCTCTCACACCCGTAGTGTTCTAACTTCTGTAGGTTTTCCAACGCTTCCCACACTCACTTGCAGACCAGGGCTAAGTGATTCTTCAGTCTGGAGACGCACCCTCTCCCAGGAAGTATTTCCTGAGATGTGCTCTTTTTAAGTTTGTATGACATTCAAAAATTGTGTGTTAAAATGTCCTCAACTATTGAGGAAGACAACGTATTTCTGGAGGGGTATTAGTTTATTAGGAAGAACTTATTTAATTTGGGAATACTGTAGAACCCACATGCGATTTTCAAACATAATTTTATACCTTCATGGAGTCCAGGAACCCCTAGATTTTACAACTTTTAAAAGGCCGAAGTCAATTTTTTTCCTAGAAAGTCAGGATTTGTCTAATTGTTTTCACTTTTTGGTGGCAAAAGAGGCTTTTGTGAAGCCCCTTTCTGTGGAAAATGGGGCTTTGGAATCAAAGACTCATTTTAAGGGATGCATCTGCTTTTAATGTCTTAGATGGTGGATGGACTGGATATGTCTTTCTGGTCTGGGTTTTCTTAAATGGCCAGAAGTCTTCATGATAAAGACAGCAACCATCTAATAGGCAAGGATGTCTAAAACAAAGAACCACGGCTGCGTGATGTCGCCTTCCTGACAACCTATAAACGGACCATATTGATGAAGTGAATGAGACTCTCTGGTCATTTTCAACTAGAAACTAATAACCCCCATCACGGTATCAGGCATGCAATAACCTCGGTTAGAACTAGGTTCATCAAATAAATCACTCAGGAATGTTTCTATTTCTTTCTCTGCACACATCGCACATCTGTTCAATGAAAGGAGGAAAGAAGCAATATTTCTTTGATCAGGATTTTTTTTTAATATTCTGGTATCTGTCCCCTGGGATGCTATCTTTTCAAGTGGGTGCAGATAGTACATCGCTTTCTAATGAACAGAGAGAATTTATGAATTTAAGCTATAAAACCAAATAGGAGGGATTTTAGTTTTTCTCAATCTATATTTTACATTGTCATGAGAGAATAAACCGGACCACAAAGCTGTATTGTGCCCCGTTAGCTAGATCTCCCGACCTCTCCTGCCCTTTTCAATGTGTTCCATTTGTGGCCACATATGGGAGGGGGCGATCAGCAGATGATGGCTTGGGGTCCCCCTTATGTCTAAATACATGCAGCACTTTTCATAACCTCAGCCGCGGACAGTGTGCCTGGCTGGAGCATCAGACACCAGCCTCAGCTAATATGTCAAATGTTAACATCTTACTGACGCTATTAATACTGCTTGGGTATTGGAGGAATTTTAAAATTTGCAAAATGGACACAGCTGTCATTCTGTGTCCTGAGGATCTAAAAAGCCCTAGGTCAGTTCCCCAAGGCACCAGGGGTTGAAGACACATGGTGTCCTTTCTGCTCATAGAGAATAGCAGACGCTTGTGACCAGGGAGCCAAGCTTTCCTGGAGGCAGAAAAAGGCAGAAATTCCAGATTCCTGGTCAAGACACCATTAGAGCAGAGTCTGATGGAGTAGATAGAGAGCATGCAGGGCTTAGCGGTCCAAGGGACCAAGTTCAAATCCCAGCTCTGCCACTTGCTAATGATGTAAAACCTTGAGTTCTTCTTTGGTAAATGTGGAATAACAGGACTGATCTTGTAGAATTTTGTGAAGGGTTAAATGAGTTAAGGTGTTGGAGACATTTAACATCCTGCCGCTGCACGGATGTTCAAGGAATCCACATTCATTTTCCTAAGTTCAAGTCTAGCCTTGCTAACTGTGTGATCCCCCGAAAGTTCCTTAACCTCTCTGAACCTCTGCTTCCTCTTCTGTAAAATAAGGACTATAATATACTCCCATAGGACTGTTATGAAATTACAGGTGTAAGCACCCAGGGACAGCACCCAAGTTATAAATGGTGTTATGCACTATTGTTTCTATGACTAAAAACTTATTTCAGTCATTATTTCTCCATTTCTTGCACTTTGTGTCTTCATCTGGAAAAAGAGGGAACAGATGATACTGGTCCAGATAATACTTTCATCTCAACTCTAAACCATTTAACCACTGTGAGTTACAACACAGAAGATGGGAGTTTTGTAATTTGCATTTCCTACCAATGCTTTCTCTCCTTAAAAGAATTAGCAATCATTGAGCGTGTGTTGTGTGCTTGGCATATTTAATTTTTTGAAATGATACTTAGAAAAGTGGCATAGAGTACATTTCAGAGTCCCCTACAGCTGGTTTCAGTCCCACCAAAGCCGCCACCCTGTGACCCTGAAACATTATCTCAGGGACAATACCAACATTCATGGATTTCTGGCATAAAATAACATTTTGGATTCTGTCATTTTTTTTCTAAGTTCCTTTATTTCTGTTCCAGAAAAAAAAAAGGTAACTATGCCTCAGTCTTTTCTGGGTTTTCATAAGCTGGTCAGTTTTGAGAAGTTCTGGATGGGTTTTGTCAGCTTTCAGTTTGGAATTGCTATTTTTCTAAACAGACTATGGGTGTGGAGGGAAGATGATCACAGAGGGAAATGCCCTCACTCAACCACACATCACTGTGCACCTCAGCAGTGATGCCATGAGTAACGTTGCTTTGCCAACCCACTGAATGGGCCTGTCCCAGGTTACCCAATCCATCCCTGAAGGCTATTTGAGGGCTTTCCAGCGTTGGTGATAAACGAGGCCCCTGGAAACATTCTCCAGAAGCATTATGTGTGAACATAATGTCTTATCTCACTTGGGTAAGTTCCTAAAAGTATATTGAGTTCTGTGGCACCTGGATATTTAAGAAATATTGCCAACATGTCCAGGATGGCTGTATCTTCCTGTTGTCCACCAGCCATGGGCGAGAGTTCCAGTTCTCCGCATGTCTCTGGCGCTTAACCATTCTCAGGTGTGTTTTAATTTGGCCATCCAGTTAGGTGTTTTAGGGATTCTAAATTGTAGTTTAAAATCTGCATTCCCTTATCACTGGGGCTTGAACATCTTGTTAGCTTTTTGGTGCTGTATATCTTTGGTGAAACGTCTATTCAAATTTTTACCCATTTTTTGAAAGTTTCTCTTATTTCAGCTTTGAGTTCCTTATAGTTCTAGATGTGCCCTTTTTTAGATGTAAGATTTACAGATTTTTCCTGATGTGATTTTTTTTTAATACTCAACCTTGAAGAGCAACTTTTCTTAATTTTAATGAGCGCAAATGTATTAACTTTATGGATCATGCATTTGGTGATGAAACACTTGTTACCAACGTCATCATGGTCTTAGGATGTCTTCTAAAACTCCTACACATTGTTTTATATTTAAGATCAATGTTTCCATTGAGATTTTTTATGGACTTTGAGGTGTGAAGTCCCTGGCCACCTGTCAATATCACCTGCTATCAGTTTTGATTCCCTGACCAGAAAAGGGCCACCAGCAATACCACACTTCTTTCTAGGACCTTCCAAAAAAATCTTTGAGCAGATCTTTGCAAAGGAGTGCTGGACCTGAAAAATTCTTTTGAATTATTACTAAAGTTAGAAAGTCGTGCCTTTAAATTTAGTTAATTGTGACCAACTTGAGTTCTTCTAATGGATCTGGCTGGACCACGCACAGAATGTTCTGACCCATCATGTTAACCTTTTCACTAATACAGGGGTTTCTTTTTCCCCCATCACAAAGGTATTGCTCAACTGCACAAACACTATGTCCATATCTTCATGCAGGACACATGTACTGGGTAACATCGCGTGGGCAACTTAGAATATAAACTCAGTCCACAAAATCCAGTTTGTGGTTAAGAGCCTCCACCCAGACGCATCCCATCTAGAGGGGAGATCACCTTGTTCACAGAAATAAGTTTTAAAAAAAATAGTTCAACCTTCAAACCTCTCCATTTGGGGCTGATGTCAAGATACCACTCATGTTTAGAGGGGCCTGTGGTCTCTCCCCTTCACATACATTTGGCTATAGTGAGTCCCAAGTGTTTTCTGAAATTTAAGCGTTTTCACTAAGAACCTGATATGACCCAGCTGAGCTGTAGGACACCTGTTAGGCCTGCCCCCCCAATACCAGAATGACAAAGGCCTGCCAAACACAGAGGGCCTTGAATTAGTCCAACAGAACACACCTTTGTGGGGGCCCTTGGGAATCTGGCTTAATGAATAAAAAAGGAGTGACTTATAATTAGCACAGCAATTGTGCCTGAATGGGTGTTTCTAACGTGATTGAAATGTGTTCTTTAACCAAATTGAAAAGTGCCTATCATTCTAATTATACAGTTTTTTTTACCCCTGCTTGGATAAATCTCAACAAAGGGAAAAGAGGTGGGAAAGGGCTGGTTCTTAAGAACCTACTGTGTGTCCAGCACCTTGTCTGGTGATCTTAGTTCCACCAGTCTCTCAGGGGT
This sequence comes from Galemys pyrenaicus, assembly GCA_019455555.1. NCBI lineage: Eukaryota > Metazoa > Chordata > Mammalia > Eulipotyphla > Talpidae > Galemys > Galemys pyrenaicus. Next base: position 9,049,587 of record JAGFMF010011658.1, on the reverse strand, counting down.
GGGGAGCAAATTCCAAGTAGGTGGAACTCAAAAACGAGGATTGCTGTATTTTCATTTCTCCTAGAAAAATGACAGCGTTCCCAAGAAACTGTACATGCCTTGCGAGTCATTTGAGTTTAAATGCTGTTTAGGAGTTTAACCAGCACACCTGGAACTTCAGCATCATCCATCAGCTGCAAGCCAAGTTAGGGGGCACAGTTGTCTCCCCGACACAGGCCCCCTGCCCTCACATGGATACGATCAGATAATTTTGCATTTCCTACCATGAGCTGGCCCCGTGGCCTTGCCACCCAGCACAGATAGGTTCTGGAAAGCCAGAAAGGCAGAAGCTGGCAAAATATAGTCCCCATTGCCTATGAATGTTTGTATCTTCTGGTCACCCCAAACCCCCCAATCTTAAGATCTGCCAGGGATGCCCTCCAACCCCCACTCCATGAAATGCATTGTCCTCACCTTTTCCTGCCTCTGCCCTCACACTCCTGCCCCTTGTTCCCTGGGCCTCCATGCGGTTTCCACAGCATCCCTTCTCCCCCTGCTGGGGCCCCCTTGCCCATTAGCCCCTGACTTAAACGGCACCAAGTCCAAGAGCCCTTTCTTGACTCTCAAGTGGGGGCTCCCATTCCGCTCTTCGACAGCGTTTCTCTTGTGGCATTTGTGACTGTCCGTAATCAGAGTTGCATGTGTGTGCGCTGGGTTTTGTTTTTGTTGTCTATCTCTGTGGGGCAGGAGCTTCAGCCACCTCAGTCCCCACCATTTTCACGTCCAGGCCAGTCAGTACACACTTGAGTGACGAAACAGATCCTCGCGCTGACCTTGAAGGGCTGGGAACACCCAGTCCCAGAGAACAAGTGCTGGCTTGGGGGTCAGCGCACTGCTCTTTGTGGGCAGAATCACAAGTCAAGTTCATCCGTCATCCTCTCGCCTCATCGTGGCTCTGAGCAATGCCAAGCTTTGCTGGGGCAGTTCAGTGCAGTGACAGCCTGGAGCTCCGCTTTGGCGGGACCAGAATCACCACCTGAGACACAGCCCTGTCCACTTGGATGTCCTGCTGATGAGAAGTGTCCAGCCCGGATCCATGGCCTTGGTCACTCCCCACATCAGAGTTGCCAGGGGTTGGGGCATCAGGCTGGCAGCTGTGTGGAGCAGCTGGAGTGCCCGGGGGGGGGGGGGCAACACAGGAACCCCCTGGAACTGCAGCCAATCCAGGCAAGAAATGGACAGGGAAGGAGTCTTCATGGAGGAAGAGAAGGAGGGAGAAGGGCACTTTCCATGGGTGCACCATGCCAGAAACCCACCTGTCTCATGCATGCACCTCAACCTCCTTAACAGCACCAAGGCTGACAGAAATTTAAGCACCTGAAATCACCCAGTTGTTACCCAGTAGCAGATCAAATTTAAGATCATGCTATCTTGCCCCCTGGTGGCACAGCGGGTTGAGCACCACACTGAAGCATCCGCAGCCACAACAGCACAAGTTCAATCCCCAGCCAGGGAGGGGGGCCCACATGGCGCAGCAGACCTCTCCTGCCTCACCCACTGCTCCCCTCAACAGTGTATTTCACTTGATCTGCTCCTCTGTCTCTGGTGAATCTTCTCTACCCACATCTGGCCTGTATCCCAGTTCTTGTATGCATAAATAAATCTTAAAAGATAATGCGATCTTTTTACCCAAATCCCTCTCGGCTGAGAGGCTAAGTCTTTTGCATATCGCACGTGTTACCGTTGGCTCTACTCTAGTCTTGCAGACACACATCGGCCGTACAAGTCTCAGCAAGAAAGCTGCTGAGAAGATTCAGGGGCAGAGACCAGCGGTAGCATTAAGGAGGCCCAGTGGATGAGGCCGAGGCAGCAACTTAGCCTCCCTCTTCCTGTGAGGATGCTGGCCACGGAAACAGTGGTGAGTGATGACAATTCTTTGGTTTAAAGAACATTCACTGTGTCAAGCCCTAGAACTGAAGGTGGCTTGTATTGACCCATCTCAGATGGGGAAACCAACACACACAATTGATGGCGAAGAAGCCAGGAAACCTGAGGACCTGGATAGTCTCCCACAGAAAGCCCAGAATCACTACCCAACAGTGCGCCAGTGGGGAGTCGCCAAGAAAATGACTTGTGACACTTGTCTTTGCCTGGAGTCCATCTTTCTCTGAACACAAAGATGACTAATGGGATTCAGGAACCCACGGTCCCCAGCCACATGCAACCCTGAACAGCCTGTTCCAACCTGTTATTCTTTAGAGGACCCAATTCAATGGCCACTTGTCCCCAAAAGCCCCTCCCATTAGCATGAACCCCCTTTTCTCTGGGCTGGGTGCCACCTCTTCTCCAAGCTGGTCTACTTCTCTGGCACCAGCCCACACACTGGTGAGAGACTGCGCCCTGCTCACTCCTGGCACAGAGTGGATGCGAAGGAAACTTGTGGTTGAGGTAAGGGAGGGATGTAGACATGGAACCCATCCCGAGAGGACAGCCTCGGGTGTGCATCCGCCAGTTTGCTGCCCGAGAGCATCAAGGCCTCAGGCTGTTTCCCTTCCCCAGGTTAATGGAGTACGGGCCTTGCATCTGACCAGGCCGGGCCTGGATTCTGGTCTGCCCCTACTTGGTTATAGGGCCTCAGTTGGGTTGCTCAGTTTTCTCATCAGCAAAAACAGGTATCTGATGCTCACCTGTCCCTTAAGGCCCTGTGTTGCTTGGCGCCAAGACCCAGGCCAGGAAGGAGGGTGGCCTGCCCACCCAGCAGTGCCCTGCCCAAGGAGAAGCTGCGTGAGCTGGACAAGAGGGTGAAGGAGTTGGGGTGCCAATGAACACCTGTGGGACCTACTCCAGGGAACTCCCAAGAGCAGATTCCTGGCTGACCCTTTCTGTGAGGGGAGGTTGGGACTCGGGCTACACAGCCAAGCCACCAAGCTGAGGGGGAGGAGAAGGCAGCTCTGTTCCTCGGTTACTTTTGACTCCACCTTCAGCACATCATGTCCTGAACCTTTATCAGTTTCCCTCTATGCCTTGTGCCAAGTAACCCAGAGAGAGGGAAGCGTCATCAGCAAAAACAGGTATCTGATGCTCACCTGTCCCTTAAGGCCCTGTGTTGCTTGGCGCCAAGACCCAGGCCACACCCAGGTGGGAGGGAGTTAACTGGCAGGGCGGGGGAGGTCGGGGTGGCTGGGGCCTGAGGTTGTGTCAGCCCCCTTCTCGCTCCACCCCTGCATGGCTAGTTCACGCATGGGGAACAGTGAGCGCCAAACCCTGGATTGTTCCCTCTCCTCCAGCGGGGGAGTTTGCTTGGGGCTAAGAGTGAGGGGGCTGGGGGCTGGAATGCTGGACTGAAACTCCGCTCCGCCCTTGCTTCTGACACAGTCAAGCTCCTTGACTCCTGCGGCTATGTGCTCCACCTCGAGCGAGGATGATGAGGGCCTCCGCCTCACAGGAGCCCTGCGGGGCACGTGCTGGCACATAACAGGTGCTCAGCAAGTGGAAGCTCTGACTTGGGAGTAACAAGCTTTCATGCTAACAGGTCAGGTGGGAGCCGACCGTGGCCCTGCACCAGCCAAGCTGTGCGACCCCTTGGGCCAGCGCGCCCGGGTGGGGAAAGGCAGTAGAGCGGGGAGCAGGGCGCCTGCCACTTCCAGGGGTGTGGAAGAGAAAAGCTCCGGAGGCCCGATTTAAAATGATGAAGTGGGTGAGAAGATGAGGGGGGAAGGGCGCTTCGGAAAGAAAATTGGAGTTGGGGAGAAAGCGCAGTGTGTGGAGACAGAGTGGACGGATGAAGTGCGATAAGAAGATTATGGGCTGCTGAGAGCTGAGTGGGCAGCGAGGAGGGAGACAGTGTTGACGGGGAGGTAAAAACTTTGCTGCGATAACCAGATGGATCAAAGGTAATGAAGTGCAGAGGGGAGAGGGGGCGTGTGGGCAGCAAGAGAAATCCAAGTCGTGCTGGCCAGCGTGGCTGACCAAGGGGCCAGAGAGCCAGCTGCGATGCCCTGCGAAGAATGGGCGTGCACATGCATGCACGTGCAAGCACGTAGTGGCCAGGCACACGTGTGCAGCTCCGCTCACTTTAACGGCCCAGTGTGCATGTCACCTGCACAAGATTAACCTAGCACGTAGCAAGTACCAGAGACAATCTCTGCAATAAACACCGTCTTGCAATAACAAGTACCAGTGGCACCGGCAACAATAAAACTTAACCACTCACATTTGCTTGCCACTCTGCTATAAGCCTCAATCCACAGTATCTGAACTGTCACAATCAGCCAGTGGAATTTGGAAGGGACACCATTATTTGCCCCATTTTAAAGACAGGAACAGAGGCTCAGAGGTCGAGTGATGTGTTCAAGGTCACAGCTGTCAGACTGACAATTCAACATTACATCTGACTAAATAGATGGTTGCATTTTTAACAACCCAGGTTGCAAGCGTTTAGCTAGGAGTCCAGCTTCTCTTTAACTGCTATTCTCTCAAAATAATTTCACTTGGAAGCCAGCAAGCCCAGATGGGGAAAGGCAGTGAAAGAGGGGAGAAGGGCAGGAGGTCTGGTGCTTGGCTAGTGAAACACAGGCAGCTGTGACTGGCAAGGAAGGACCAGTGTCCTGCACTTTCCCGAGTCCCAGAGTCTGAGTACATCAGGTCCCTGCACCTCACTGGCACCCCCAGACCATTGCACACCTAAGGGGCCAGTCAGGCCAGACCTGCTTCTCTGTCGAAGGAAGCCATAGCCAGTTGCAGGTCACCACTGACGTGCCTTGGCGACTGCCGGCAACTTACACCTTAAACAAACCTACCTAGACTGTCGAGTATAAAGGAACAGAACCTACTGTAATGACGCAGTGCTGCTTTTCTGCAAGGGCGTGAAAGGTGACCCCTGTGGGGTTTTTCTGAGGCTGTAACAAGCTATGCTAGAAGTGTCGAATAGCAGGAAGGTTCTGAAGCAACCGTAGGAGAGCAATTTTCCTATCCTGAATCGAATTGCACTGGCACCTGCGGATGGTTCTTTCACAACGTCTGCCTTCCATTTTGATCAGTGGCGGGTAGGTTCACGCATGCCCACCCTTGTTTCTTGTGGTCCAGGTGAGGTGTGGCCATCTTGGTCGCAAGCTCTGCCCAGCACAGCCTCTGTGCCCATCCCCTGCTTCACCAAGGCACACAGATGGGGGACCCTATCTCACTGTTCACGTCTTCTCTGGGCCCCATAACTCTTGGAAGGGGCCAGAGGCAATCGCTGGCATTTGGCAGGTTTGGGGGCAGGCACCTGCGGTGTGTGGACTACGGGCTTTTAGAGTATGGCTCTTGGGCGAACTGCACAATGGAGGTAATGATGGTACCTCATAGGGCCCCAAGGGCTCACGTGAGATGCCCATAACAGGAGTATACACGTGGCTCCTTCCTGCTGGTAGTTTCGGGGTGTTGCTGGCCAGGGCTATATATTTGAACACACATCTAACAATTACCTGCACTTTTCATTTCATTATGCTATCATGCTTTAAGGGGTGGGGGTGCGGCACAGGACTTGGGGTATCCGTTTAAGGGCCAGTTCTGATCAAAGGGAAGTTGACAAGTAACTAAAACAAAGCTGTGAGACTCAGAGCGGACCTAGTGGTCCTGTGAGGGCAAGACTGCTTCCACAGGGCAGTCAGGGAGGCTTCCGGGAAGAGGTTGCCCGTGGTTGAGCAGAAAAAACATTGACATAGATGGAGACTGGAGTGAGGGGAGGCATTTCCAGGAGCAGGAGTGAGACGATCTTAGGCACTGGGGCTGGACACTGACAACTCAGAAAACCGGCTTCTGTCCGTGAGTGACTTCATAGGGTCTGGCGTGATCTGCCTTCTGTGGGTTTTTCGACACTGATGTCTGGTCCACCTGCGTTAGTCAGCATAGACTAGTTGCTGTCGCGAACAACCCCAGTCATCTCAGGAGCTGGATACAACAAAGTTTCCGTTTTGTTGCCGAGTCTGACCATGCTGCTCCAGGTTTCCATAGTCCCGCCCCGATGCCAGAGTTCTCCACTGGACCAAGTCTTTTGCCCACTACATGAAGCGTATGAGGCACCCACACAAAGTTTCAGGGGCCAACTCATCCCAACAGCCCATTGGCCAGAACTCAGTCACATGACCCACCTGTCTGCAAGGGAGCCTGGGAAATTGTCTTCCTGGGCACCCAGAAGGTAAAACAGGTTGAAACCAAAGATTTTGGTCTGTTATGTTCTAGATCAGTAGACATCCTGTCAAACTTGAAATGAGGCCAATATCTCCAGTTCATTTGAGTTTGCAAGCGACTGCTGTATGCTTTATTCACACGCGAAGCGAAAGCGAAGATGCCCTGCACGTCATACAGGTCAGCGGTATACCAGACCGCAATTCCTCCCGCAACCACGGAGGAAGCTGAGGGAGTCACGCCCTGGTCTCAGGGGCTTCCCCCATCGGCCAAGCGCCATTTCCAGAGGGGAAGTGAGCTGTGGAGGGCCCCGTCCCTGTGGCCTGCTGTAGAACAGTCCTCACTGGGGGCAGAGAGCCCAGGGGATGTTTGGCGACGTCTAGAGACATGTACCACAGCTGGGGGAGGGGGGGCGTCTGGCGTGTGCCGGGCAGAGGGCAGGGGTGGCCGCCTGGGAGAGCCGGCAGTGCCACCATGAACAGTGACCTGCCTCGAACACCCGCAGAGCGGTTGTGGAGACACCTGCTTCAGCAGTGCCTCGGGGAGAGGCAGAGCCAGGGGACGAGGGTCTCCACACATCCTATTCCAACTGATTTTCCAAGACCAGAAGGACCTTGGAACTTTGTGCTGCCACCGGCCAGGCTGCCGCCAAAGCCCTCAGCCACCCACCTGCCTATCAGGCGATGACCCCCTCCCACCAAGCATGGAAGGGACACCCCTGTGGTGAGCTGTCCGTACCCCGAGGGGTTTCTCTTGGTGGCTGCCAGCTGTCCCCTGTACCTGTGTCAACTTCTGACTCCAAAGTTATCCATCCCCATCCCTGACTTGTCCCGAGCTGCCGAGGAGCTGCCCGGTTCATCTCCAGCCCCAGGACCTTGCCCAGTGCAAGTCAGGGCTCATACAGCTTGCGAAGTGGCATTTTCATAGACCCCAGGACCCAGGAAGGATGGCGACCTTCATGTGGAGATGCAGGGGGTGCAAAGCCTGTTCACCTGGTCCCCTCAAATGAAGTCCGCAGAGGCCAAGAGACACGGAACAAGCAGGCACCCATAGCTGTGTGCACACGCACAACTGCACTTTGGGGGGCACGATGGTACTGCCCCTGTGCCCCAAGCTGGCTAACTCCATGGGCAGCACCTAGGAGGTCATATGCAAGTAATTTAAGAGCAGCTGCTTCTGCAACGTCTCCAGCTCTCACAGCCTCGCGTCCTCGTCTATAGCCACCAGCTGTCCTGGTAACTTTCTTTGCTTTTAACTCCAAAACCCTAAAAAGTAAGTGAAAATGAGCCACTTTAAATGAGAAACAATTAGTTTGACAGTTTAATTGCATTCTTTCTCCCAGTCTAGCTTTCAAAACAAGATACTGCACATATCAAGTACGCCAATTGTATTTTTAGATTCTTTTGCAATTAAGAAAACATCCCTAAAAGAGATAAAATAATTGGTGGACTAAATGCTTGTTTCTTAAGGGAACTATATTAAGGGATGAGCGCCGAGCCGCCGCGTCCACAGTAATGAGCTTTGAAACACCACGGACAGATGGAGACGCCTCCCGGAGCTGTGAGGCTGTTCAAGCTTCTGCACCACACTATGCGCCCCTCAAGTGTCAAGCGCCTGGACAGGCAAAGACTGGGTGGGCTCATGGCTCGAAGGACGGAGCGCCCCGAGGTGGCCGTATCTGGAGTAGCCAAGCAGAAGCGCAACCAGCCTGTCTTGGGAGGCGGCTTCAGCATCTGAGAGTTGTGATGAGTAGGAAATGGCTTGTAGAGTAAATGGAAGTCATCAGGTTTTTCTGCCCTCCCGCCATTAGCATCACTGACAGACCCCTGCGGTCCTGCACACGGCCTGATGGCGGCACCTGGAGTAGGGTGTGGGCGTGTGTAAGTGGACGCACCTGGGCTGAGACCCGGCACGTAAGGGCAGCATCACGGGATCGCCAGAGGTAGCAGCATAAGTGGCGGCGGCGAAGCTCAGCAGCAGCAGTAGCAAAGAAGCAGAAGTACAGACTGCAGAAGCGGCCCAGAGAACGAAGAGTCTCCGGGGGGCCAGGAGGGCCACCAGCCTCCTGCCGTGCACCTGGCCTCCACCGCTGATGCAGAACATTGATAAGAGCCTGAGAAGGCCACCTAAGCCTCCAGGGCTCCTCCTTTACCTGCCTGCGTGACTCAATCTGCCCCTAGCCCTGCCCCCACAGGCTGTAGTTCCAGGAGTGACTGAAAATTTGAGTGGTCGAGGAGTATGGGGTTAAACTTAATGTAAGCTATGACACGGCACCCTTCAGAGGTAACTTCAAGATGCACGTGTTAAAGTTGGAAAGATTATCGAAATGTTAACCCGTATTGGTGGGCTGAGAGGCGATTTTTCTAGCCTTTACTTTCATTGACAATTTATGCATGTTAGCTGAGTCCATGGGGTAAGACTGAAACCCAGTTCAGAATGATGAAAGAGCATCTATGTTGGGGCACCTGCTATGGGTTGAAATCCTAGCCCCCCCAGTACCTCAGAATGGGGCCCCATTTGAAGGTTTTTAAGGATGGTAGCAAGTTAAATGAGATTAGGGTGGGCCCCAGTGCAGTGTGCAGCATCTTGGAAAGGTGGACAGAGGGAAGCAAACTGAGCACGTGGGACACGGCCATCTACAAGCCCGAGACAGGCACCTGGGCTGGGGCACCCGGGCTGGGAACACTGGTAGCCTAGTGGGCTGGCACAGCACCCTTGGGTGCCTTTGTGGAGCTGTGGCCCTTCTTGGGTTGCAGGGTCCAGGAGGGCCCTGCCATCTCAGCCGTAAGTTCTCCATAACTTTCGAACAAGCAGCCTCACTTGGCCCTGTGTCCTTACATTGATTCACTAACCCAGGTAGGTCTGCACTGCACGGTAGGCCAGGCTGGTGCTCAGTTACTAAGCATTTGAGCATCTGCTGTGTGCCAGCCCTTGGCTTCTAGGCAAGACAAGCTCAGATCTTGTCCTCTAGGATCTTGAGCAGAAAAGGGGAGCAAGACGTGTAGACAGACAGCTCAGCTCCATGGTGGGGAGGGGGCCAGAAAGGCGTGACAGCATCAAGGGAGACACACCCTCAATCCGGATGGCATCTCACCAGCCCCAGCCATGCATCCCACCCCTCTCCACCCTCCAGGCACGGAACCGGGCTGAGTTGCCCGATTTCAGCCAGCTGGGCCACGCAGGCCTCCAACACTAGCCTCCCTCCGCCTCCTTCAAGGCCTTCCCGCTCCAGAAGTGCCCGGGTGACTTCATAGAGTTAACACGCAGACAGAGGGAACAGCACGCAGGTGCGAGGTATATTCACACCTGAGGATTAGCCCTGCTGCAGGTACTTTGTGAAGCAATTTTGAAAGCTCATGTTTTCAGCATGGAGCTCATGGCTCGCGGAAGGTGGGCAGCTGCGAGGACAGAGCCTGAAGTGGGGGCAGAGATTCCCAGCCTGGGCTCCGTTGTCTTAGAAGCGACAGTGTCTGGGTCTGTTCCTGGGGTCACAGGGCCCCGTTGGGGGAGGAACAGCACTGCAGGGTTAGCCAGTCAGGCTTCCTGCGCCACCAGCCTCCCTCTGCGGCTGTCGCCTGTGGCCTGGTCGTGTTAATGCAGAAGGCACCTGAGAGCGTGGGCGCACAGGTGTGGCGTGCACACCTGAGCCCGGAGGCGGGCGTAAGCGCAGCAGCGCGGGCAGCAGCGAGACAAGGGGCGCTACAGAAGAGGCGAGACCAGGAGACAGCGCCAGAGGAAAAGCAAAGGTTTGTGGGGGGCCTACCCGGGCTCAGTTGCCTGCCAGGCCTCTGCCTGCCTCCTTGCCCCCAACTTGCCACTACAAACGCCCTCTCCTACCCACGGTGGAAGGGCCTGCTAGATCCTCCCACTGTTGGCAGGAAACGGAACAAGAACGCTCCACCTTCAGGAGCTAGGACAGCGTCGGGCTCACGCGGGCAGAGGCTGTTGCCACTAAGGGCCGCGTCCTGAGTCCCGGGCCCTCTGCACACCGCAGTCTGAGCGCACCTCCCTCTGGTGGAGGGGTGCGGCCACCTGCACGAGCTCCCTGCTTCAGACACCCCTTATCTAGACAGCGTGAGGGGAGGGGCAAGACTCGCTTTTTCAAACTTCAAGCAAGCAGAGCTTGGTCACTCATGAGGGTGGGGATGAAAAGCCACATTTCCTTCCGGTGCTGGCGCTGGATCAGCCCGGTCAGCTGCACAAAGGGCTGCCCGCGCCCCGCCGCCGGCCAGCTCCTTCTCTTAGGGATTGCGCTCCCTCGGCTGTCAGCCCGAAAGCCCCGCAGGCCGCCAGAGAGGCAGCAGACTCCATTATAACGGCTCTTAGCACGCTCTGCACCTCAGCGCCGTGCTGGCGGGGTACCTGGCTGTGCGAAAGGGACTGCAAATGGGATTAGAGGCCCGCAGCACCTTGCCCGACCCCTGCGGCCGCGCGGAGGCCACGCTGAGCGGGGGCTAGGCCTTCACCTGAGGCCTTGACCAGGCCGGCCGCCCCCTGCTCTGACGGATGAGCAGACGGCGCCCCGGCGGGCCCTCCCACGGAGTCACGTGACAGCCCCGCCACCCCATGCACAGCAAGGCCAAGTCACCTACTCGGCTAGTTTTTGGGTCACGCGGTGGTGACTGTTTTGTTGCGCCCAGAACAGACTGGGGAGCAGATAAAAGAGGTTCCGGGAAGCATTATCCTCATTATCCAGCAGTTGATTAGGGCAACTGGGTCAGGCAGCCAGGAAAAGGAGACGTAAGCGGCAGCGGCCAGCCTCACCCACCCGAGTCCGCTCACCGGCCCGAGTCCAGCGGCGCGGCAGCCCCGAGCTTCGGGCCGAGACTTTGGACCTGGCCTGAAACCCTCCCCGGCCCAGGCAGGAGAGAATAGGCCCTCTGGTAATTACCCCAGAGGCCAGCTTTCCGTGCCTTTGAAGCGCTTGCTTTGAAGTGATGCAATCCCACTGCCAGGCGGCTGTGCCCAGATTAAGCGCATAATGAGCAATTACCAGCCGGGTGCTCCAAGCTGTAGGGCCAGGCGCGAACGTCCTGCACCGGGGACCCTTCCACCCGCCACGGCTCCTCTGGGACTGCAGTAACGCACTCACCCACGTCCCTCCTCACCCCTACCAAGGTGACACCTCTCATCTGTAAAGTGGGGCTCAGGGGCCTCGGAGCCTGCTTAGGTGCCCCTGCCAGCTGGACACTGCTCTGCGGCAGCCCCTCGCGGGCCGGGTGGGATGAGCTGACCCCGCGTGGACGAGCCCTCTGACGGCAGTGCCCTGGTCTGGACAGGCGGGCCCGGAGAAGCTGCCTGGCGGGCAGGACGCAGAGCACAGAGCCAGGCCCGCGCAGCCACCCTGGGGACACGCCGGTTAGTCTACCTGCTCAGCCACACGGCCAGGCGGGAGAGCCGGCTCCGGCAGGAAGACGGCTCCAGCTACGGGACCCGTGAGGGGCCAAGCGTTTGATAAGCAGGAAGGACTAAGCCCCAGGCAGCCTGGAAAGGCCTTGAGGGTGGGCCCCCAGCCTGGCTTCTGCTTTGTCGCCACCAAGACTCCTGCGGCAATCCCCCTGGAGGCCAAGAGGAGAGAACCTAACCAGAGGGAAGAGCCTTCTCTTCTGGACTCTGGGCTCTTTTCCCACACAAGGGGTTCCACATCCCCGTAAGTCTCCCCACTCCCTGAAGCTCAGCCATCTTTGCATCAAGCTTAGAAGACAGACACCCCCTTGAAATCCACTTCCAGTGAGAGCCCCACCCTGCTGGGCTGCGAGCCCATCTCTGAATTCCCACAACTCCCTTTCTGAGGTCTCCGTTTTAAGGAGGCTGCCAGCTTGCTGGGGCCGAGGCTGCACCCCGCTCATTTCAGCCTTCCCAGGTAGCTGGTAGAAGCCTTTAGCCTTTAGGTTTTTTAAAGTCAATGACTTGAGATTCTCTCTTGAGAGCAGGGTTGATAGAGAGGGGTTGGAGTGGGCCACAGAGTGCAGCGCCTCAGTTCTGAGAAGCCAGCCTCTGCCAGCCCGTCCTGTCCCTCCCAGCGGAGCCCTGCCCTTTGCTTGAGTACCCCCCTCTCCCCCCTTCTCCCCACTGCTTTAGACCCTCAGGTGAAGCAAGCGCTCTCTGCCTCGCACCCCACTTCCCCTTCTGGCCTTTCACTAACTTGAGTCCAGAGCGCAGGTCAAAACCCACCTCCTTCCCTCGGAGAAGCCCCTGCGGCTGCCCCAGTCACACCGGGGCCTTCTTCAGCTTTTTGCTCCTTATTCCCCCCCGCCCCGTTTCTTCCTCAGACACTTGCAGAGTTAGTAGTTATTCCTGACACTTTCCAGCAGGCAGCCCCCCCACATTTAGCTTCCACCTTGACCCCCACCCGGGCAGCGGGGCTCAGCGAGGTTTTGGTGGAGAGCAGTGCAGCCGAGCCCGCCACCCTCCGCAGAAACGCTAGGAAGGGGGGTGCTGCCCCCCCGTCCCTCCAGTGACCCCCCCCATGCAGCCTGTCGTTCACGTGGGCACAGCATGCAGGCTCTTGGCGGATTCAGGCCAGTGGGTGAGGAACGCAGAACCCCCGATAGATTTAAACGAGGGCCTGGCAGGCGGACCAGCGAGCAGGGAGGCAGCAACCGAGCGCCCGCGAAGCTCCCCTTTTATCCTCTGCTTCCTGGTGCAGGTGTCTGTGTTTACACCTGCGCACGCCCTGCCCGGGGCTTCCGGCCCAGGTGTCCATAGTTACAGGTGGTCGTGCCCGTGCTCACTCCCAAGCACCCTCCGCAGCATCGCAGCGTCACCTGCGGGCACAGAACCCTCGGGAAGCAAGGCCCAGGTAGAGGCCAGAGGCAAAGATAGCCTGAGCCCTCCATTTTCCTGCAGCCCTCCACACCTTTTACACACAGTGAACTCAACTCTGTGTCAGGATTCGGACAACAGTAAAAGCCAGCAAACACTTTAAGAGGAAAAGCCCTCCCTCTTCCCCAAAGGAAGAGTCCCCGGGAACAGTCACCCTCACCTGTACCCTGGCCCAGGCTGGCAGCCCCCAAAGTGGCCTCTACCTAAAGCCAGAGAAAAGGGCATCGGCAGGGGGCAGCAGGAGGGGAGTGCGGGGGCAGGCGCTTTTCACAGCTCAGGAGCTGACATGATTGCCTTTCTCTCCCTCCCTGTGGGTGGGGAGGTGTGTTATGAGCTGGTGGCTTCAGGCTGGGCCTGGAGATGGAATGAGACACGCAGTTGTCAGGAGCAACTTAGCAAGTCCCTGCACACCCATCACAACTGAGGGCCCGATCGATCCACAGCCATCAGCGGCTCTTTATGAAACTCCACGAGCCCGGCCTGGGGCTGCGAGGGGCAGTGAGCAGGCTGCGGACCAGAGGCTGTGGGAGTCCTGTTTTGCAGAGAGAACTGAGTGTAACAGCACCCGGGCAAGCCAAGCAGGGCAAAGCCCTGTTAGTCATGTGGTCTGCAAACCGAAGAGCTCTAAGGAGGGTCCCCACAGGGTCCCCCAGACTTGGGGGGAAGATGCCAAAGGTTGCCCATAAAAACCTCATTGGGATGCTTTTTCTCCACATCTGAGGTGCCAGGGATGGGGCCTGACATGAAGAAAGTTCTGGAATTGCTTCATCTGGTGGTCTGGCGATGAAACATGGTGGAGAAATGCCAGGTGGGAGGCCAGCCCAGTCAGGGTCGCATGCAAACTTGACCACATGATCTCGAACCAGCCCCATCGCTTAGCTTTGTCAGGGTTACCTTTCTTTTGGGTCCGTGGAGGGTAGTCTGTGAAGTGGTGTGTTGCCACGGCACCCCACAGGCATTTTCTCCACATAAGAAAAGGCAGGGGAGGAAGAACAGCCGTGTGTGTGTGTGTGTGTGTGTGTGTGTCTGGGACTCGGGCCAGGGGTCCTCGTCACTTGGAGCCTGGAGCCCACTATAAATCACCTGAGGATTCACTTCCCCTGCACGTCTCTGTAGCTGATTAGTTTAGAAAGAAAAATTAGGGCCATGACCAGGAGGACAAACAAGACGGCAGCGCCTGCCCTTGGAAAAGTGACTCGCAGTTGGCAAATTTTTGTGCCCCACCTCACTAGCAGATGAGTCTTGTTAAAACTGAAGACCCTGAAACAGGTGGAAGCAAGTTAGTAAGAAAACAGCCTGGCAACCCCGCTGGCGTGCAGGAGGGCGCTTCTGGCTGGGGTGTCAGCATCACCTAGTGATGGGGGACATTCGGGGGCTTCTTTAAAAAGAGGGTGTAGGGTAAAGGTTGATCAGGTCTTTCCACCCTCCCACCACTGATGATGAACACCTGAGATGCTGCGAGCATTCCAGGGTGGGCATGCGCAGTGGGCGCACCTGTGTTGGACACGGGGCTAAATGGGCGGCGTCATGAGGACGCCAGAACTGTGAGAACTGCAAGCACGAACAGACAGAACTGTGAGGACAGACCTAGAGAACCGACAGCAGCAGCAGCAGCAGCAGAGAGAGAAGCAGCAGCCGAGAGGGTGAGATGCGCTGGGGGCTGGGAGGGCTGCCAGCCTCCCGGGCCCCCAGCACCCCTGCCTGCCACGTACCTGGCCACCGCTACTAAATAAAGTATGAAAAGCCACCGAGGGCTCCAAGACTCTCCTTCCTTGATCCGTCTGCCCAGAACCATCCTGAACCTGCCTCCAGTGCCACCCCCATCCTGCCGCTACAGAGGGCAATCCCACAATGACTACCAATCCCGTCAGACTCCATAGTGAGCACTGTTCGCTCAGGAGGGGGTGTGATGCAGATTGTTACATGAGAAGGTTAAGGAGGAATTAGCATGACTAAGCAAAAAAGCACTACCTACATGTGTATCTGTCTGTTCACCTTCTACCTAGACAACACACAGGCTTTCCAACAATAAAATAGAAGAAGACATCATGGAAAAAGAAATAGAAGTAAAATCAGAGTCATCCGAGGCTTGGGTCATAAAATCTGCAGCAGCCGCCACAGGTGGGGTGATTCTAATCCTCAACTACCAATGAATGGGGATCTGGACTTTATTTACATTCTTGAACAACGTGGTCTTATATTTCACCCCCAAATGCCATGCCCAGATAAATTCCACTGTCGCAAATTTGTAGATACTGATAAGACAAATCCCCCATGTACTGGTGCCTCCCCCTCCCCCACGTCACTGCTTTACATGGAATTTATTCCCTGGTGTCAAACTCCACGGCCTTCATCATTCCGCCTGGGGATTTCCGAGCCCAGGTATCTGATGGCTTCTCTGTCTGAGGAAGTCATCTGCCTCAGCCCAGGAAGAAGACTTGGCTAAGCCTCTTTGGAGATTTTGGACACGGCAGAAGAAATATTTACTCCGTGAAATATAGTTGTTCAGATGTTTCTAATTCTGCTGTGTGTTTGCAGTCTTGGGGCTTTTATCTACGAGCAGGACTAGTCTTCTGCTTCCTCTGGGTTCCCTCCTCCTTAATCTGTGGAGAAACCAGTGCATCCCATTGACAGGCCACGTGGTGCCTCTTTTTCTTTCCTTTTAATGTAGGAGCAAGCTGACCTATTATCGTAAAGACAACTCCACTAGGAGAGACAACAGGAAGAGAAATTGACCAGTTTTATCACTTGATATCAAATCCAAATTCACCAGCCTCCTCCTTTATTAAGTTGTGTGATGGGAGTTCCAGGCTTGTACCCTATCTCTGATGCATGAAATTGGGCACACAAACCCACCCAAGCCTGGACTTCCCCACCTGTGAAATGGAATTGCAATAATACCCGAAAGAGAGAGTCAGTGTGAAGATTAAAGGAGAGAATGTCCATCAAGCAATTAGTTATTTCTGTTCTATGAGTAGTCTCGTAATGATGGTAACAATGCTTTAAACCAGTGATTCTCAACCAGGGATGATTTCGCATCCCAGGGAATATTTGCATTGTCTGGACATATGTAAGTTGTGGCTTAAATGAGCTAAAAAGCAGGCTTTTTACACCCTCCGGCCATTGCCTCTGGGGCCAGCACCTGCAGTCCTGAGTGCCTCCATCATTGTGAACACCTGGGCCCAGAGAGCACGGGCTATGCGCGTGTCAAACAGGGGGAAGGATGCTTCTAGCATCCAGTGGGCAAGGGACCAGGATGTGGCTGAAACACCCTACGATGCCCAGGATGGCCCTCAACAGAGAATGGTCCTGCCCCAAACCTCAACAATGCAATTTGGGAAACCCCACTTTTAAAGTGTAAGACTGTGCCTGTCAGATTTAAATTCTTGACTTATGTATTTATAGTACATCAGCTAAGGAAACCACTCTAAATAACGAGGGAAATAGCTTTGCCAGTTTGCTAACGGGCTATATAATTTGACCTCTCTGCTTAGGCCTCGGTGTCGCCATCTGTAAAATGGCGGGATTGTTCTAGTTGGTTTCTCCAGGTCTCCTTTGAGCACTGACCCCCTGGGACCCCAGGATTCTCATTTTCAACCATCCTCTTTGGTGCATGAAGGCCAAGGGGCTGGCAGACCCTTGCTACATTCTGGATAAATAAGAGCACAATAGAATTCCTTCTGGAAATAAATCATCTTTTCATAGAAAATCTTCTGAAGACCATTTGGAGAAGAGTAATAGATCTGCCAGCCCAACACCTGCAGGGTGGGTAATAATTTACTTAGCCCACTGACTTGGGGGCAGGTCCTGGTCTTGATAAATGGCCCAATTAAGCATCTGTTAATCACAGCATTATCTCATCTGAAGGTGGAATACCTACTTCTCACAAGCAGTTTCTCAGTGAGATAACATCAAAAATTCCCCAAGCTTCGAAGGGCATTTAACAGCATGGGGGAGCGTGGGGGTGCAACACCCCTCTCTGTGGGGCTTAGGCCCCAGCGGTTGCTGGGAATATCCCCTGTGCCTCATCCTAGCCCTTCCCCCGTCAACCTTCCTATAACCTCGGCTCCTGAACTCTCCTGTTCTTCTGAGGCCTTGATAATAAAGCAACATCTGCAAAACCTACAAGAACTTTACTGCAGTTAATTGAGTAATTGAAGCAAGATGCAGGGAGGGGTGATCTATGGGCCTGGGTTGAGGGCCGAGAAGGGAGACAACGGATTTATTGCAAAGGCAGTGGGCGGCCTTGGGTCCAGGCCCTGGTTCACGGGAAGTTTGAGGTCATGTGGGATTAAAATATCTTTAGAAACAAATGGAATAATTTGACTGAAATATCAGGAACGCTGTGCCAGTTTATGCCAGGAGACTAGGTGTGATTTATTTACCTTGTGCGTAACACGTTTTTTTGATGTCTGCCCCATTAGCCTAAATTTATAGATTATTGAGCAAATGGATAGCCCTTGTCTGTGTCTGTCTGTCTGTCTCATCCTGATTATTACACGAAGTTGGCTTTTGTAGTTCAAGAGAAGTAAAGTCATGCCTTAAAGGGACTAGAGTTCCGGAAACTTCCGGGAGGTGCGCAAGGCCAAAGATATTTACAATCCAGTAGTTAGATGAGCTTAAGAAGGGCTTGTGAGAACCCACGGGCGACTGCTGGTAAAATCTTCTTGTCATCTGAATAAATCCATAAATCTTTAAGTTTAAGCATAATTCGCCACCTTGAAGCCATCGGGAACCATGTCATTTATTTGCCGGCCTTGCAAGTGCCAATATGCACATTGTGGAGCATAAAACCGCCCGTGCGAGTGTCCGCTGTGCGCTCCACCAGGCGACCAGCCCGATCACATGCCCCCAGCACACAGGAAGACTGACTTCTTAGATGGTTATTGCTTCTTTTGTAGTTTCTCCACTGCTTTATTAAATCCCAAATTCCTTGCAAAACTGTACAATTTTAATAACTCAAATCCACACGGATCATAAAGCTGTCTAAATATACCTCGCACCCTGGGTATCAGACAGATCCACGGGTGATGATGTCACCGGACCTGATTAGCCAGAACAGGTCACCCGACAAGATTTTATTACAAGTGTCATTTAGATTTCTGACAGCTTTACAAGGCTTAATGGCTTTTTATTAAATACATTGTGCTCGAGGAAGTTGACAGTTGGCGATGCCTTGTAAATACAACACGGTGGAATTTCCTTAGAAGCCGCGTGAGAGAAAACAGGAGATGGGGCATCCCTCCCTGTCCTCCGTTCCATGGCCGGGAGCCCTGGAGTTCATGTCTCCTGAGGCTAAAGACAAATGACCCGCTGACGCCGCCCCTGCCAGGCTCCCAAGCCAGCAGGTCTGCTCGGGCTGGCCCAGATGTTTCCATCTGAAGTTCTCCAGAGATCAAATTCCTCAGTCCAGAGGGTGACCTGGCTCAGCCACCACCCCCGCCAAGCCCGCCCGGGAGTCGGGAAAGCTGGCCTCCCACAGCAGTGTTCTCCACCGACCCACCGCTCGAGGTGTAGAATCTTCTCCCCAGCGTTTGCTGGACGCCTTGGAAGGGAAATGGGATGAGGGATGGGCGAACTCGCCCCCACCCTCACCCCACCCCCCGGTGCTGTGTGGTCACCTCAGTCAATGACCTCACCCCACCGGAACCCTCCAGCAGGAACGAGCGACGCAGCCAGGCCCGGAGGACAGGGCAACCCCAGGCAGGCGTGGAGAGAGCGCACTGAAGTCTCAGGACTCGCACGGGCACGCTTGGGCTATCCGGTTCCCACTCCGCCATCTGAAGGAGGCGCTATGTTCTGGCCTCGAAGACGAAGCTGAGGTTCGAGTGAGTCCCCTGGTCCCCGACAGCCCAGAGGAGGGGCAGTCCCTCGAGGAGACGAGTGGGCACCTGCAGGTGCCCTCAGGTCCGGGTCCCTGCACCGTTCACTTGACGGCCTCGTTAGGAGGTTAGTACAGCTCCCACCTTGCAGGGGAGGAGGGGGCCGGGGGCCTAGTGAGGACTGGTCACCCCGAGTTCCTGTGGTGGTTGGTGGCAGCGCCAGGCTTTGGGCGTGGTCCAGAGCCCGTGTTCACAAAGCCGGTGCTGCCACGTCCCGCATGCCCAGCGCATGGCGTGCGGGAAAGCATCTGGGCCCAGTGCGTGGAGGCCCGTTTGTTGCTTCCTGAGGCGCCTCGAGCCACCAGTGTGGGTCTAGGCTCGGCCCAGCTCAGGGTCTCCACGCCAGTGTGGGGAGGTGGGGGGCAAGCAGATGCGGTGAGGAACATTGGGAGTTTTCTAAGCAAAGGCCAGCAGCCGGTGGGCACAGGAAGCAGGCCCGCCTCGGCAAGGCGCAGGTGCAGCCAGCTCACAGACGCGCCCACTTGATAAAGTGCACCTGGCGCCCCAGAGTAAGTCCTCGCAGTGTCTCGTGGTCATCTCAGAGGCAGAAAACACCCCAATTAATGCTGCATCTTTCACAGTTTTGTGGCTTCTGTTGATTTTACTGCTCGGAGCGCCCCCAGCTCAGTATTGGCTGTTCTCCCCAGGGCAGAGGGGTGAAGGCTTCTGGAGTCAGACAAGGTTTGTTCAGAGTCACAGTGTCGCTGGTTGTGAGGTCAATGTTAGCCAGTCAACGATACGTATGAAATATGGTCTTTAAACGGACACGCACACGACATAGATGACGCTCTGAGCAGTTGGCAAAGACTTTGTAAAAAGTGGCCTCGGAGCCAAGTCCCGTGCGCCCATCGGCGCCATGGTTCAGTAGGTGCCAATTCCTTGTCTGCAGCAGAGGACCGAGACTACAAAGCCACCGCCCAGCCAGCATCACCGCCTTGGTGTCGGGAGCGGCACGAACCCAGCGCGTCTCCCAGGCCTCATCTCTCCTCTGTTCCCATCACCCCCCAGCCTGCAGCCAGCACCCACGTGGAGAAGCCTAAAGAGGGGGTCTGGTGGGCCAGCGGGCCCCCACTGCAGGGCTGCTGGGCTAGTGCTGTCCCCTCAGATGTCCTTTTACACCCCAGTAGACACATTTATAAAAAGCAGAAAGAAATAGGCAAAACTATTATCTTAATAACATACTTGATTTGACCAAATATATCAAAAACAGTCTCATTGCAACAGGGATTCGATATCAAATGTTAATGAAGATGCTTTGCATTCTCTCTCTGGCGCTCAGGTTTTGGAATCCGGCGTGAGGCACCACTAGCACGTGCCAGGACTGGCACCAGGGCAGAAATCATTGCCACCTGTGACGAGTGTTTTACTGTTTGGACATCGCAATGCTGAAGGGCAAGACATGTCAGCCCCAATCTTACCCAGATAAAAGATCAGCACACAGTAGGTATTCAGCAAACCCCCTTCTGCAACAGTCTGAGGTCAGGAGAAGGGGCTGTGCATACAGTTGTGTGGGTGGGGTGGGGGAGGTGTCTTGGGCAGGTCACTTGACCCCTCTGCCCAGCCTTAGGTATCTATAAAAGGGGTGGTGCTCATCCCTGCCCAAGGGGAAACAAGGAGATGATACTGTACAGTGTACCTGGGCGAATGCAGCTGGTGGCTGTCACTATGCTTCTGTTACTGCCCATGGCAAGCCACCAGTTTACAGGCAACCCTAAGTGATTGGGGAGGCTACAGAGGCACAGGGTGTCCTTGGCCCACATACATGACACTGAAAGTAGAATCATGTCTGATGTTCCAGATGGAAGCTGCCAAGCCGAAACTCAGAAATATCCCAGGAGATGCTCCCAGAGAGTCAGCCTCCCTGGAACTGACCCCCATGGAACGTGGGGCTGGGGCCCTGGGGAACTGCTGCAGCCCCCTGCTTGTCAGCCATGCCCCCTGACTGGGTCTCGTTCCTTCTGAAGCAGCCTCTGCTCCAACTGGCAAGAAGAGATGAGTGAGCAATGGACTTTGTTCTGTTCCCGTCACCCCCTGCAGCCTGCAGCCCAGAGCAGGGTCAGCGGGGTCCCTTCTGAAATCAGCTCATGTTTCTGATTCCTGGGCTTGGGAGCATGATGCTATGTGAGATCCATAATTCTTAGACCCAGGCATGCCTAGACTTTACTTAAAGGAAGAAACAACTCGTAGATTTTGAATAATTCACTTTGGACCCCAGTTTGCAACACCGCCAAATGGAAGCCTTATCCTACAGCAAAGCCAATGATCGTTGCAACAGAGATGCATCTAGAGAGAACTCCTTCTGTATATTGATATAGAAAATGACTTTTCGTGTTGATATTGGGCCTATGACTCCCCATTTGAAAGCCAGTGAATGAAGGAGCTTCTGGTCATTCAGGACAGGCCAGGGCAGCCTGAGGGGCGGCCCAAGCCACCCAGTCCCATCCATCATGTCACCTCTCAGCCTCAGGGCAGGGACACCTGGCTCAGGCCCCCTGCAGCCACCCCCAGCATTTGGGTGGCAACTTGGAGCTAATTCTCATGACACTAAATCTGCCTGTTCGCTTGGCAAGCCAGGGCCTGCCCTCTCATCACTGGGGGCAGTAGAATTCTCATACTTGTTTCCCCCTCCCACCCCCAAATAGGTGCAACCTTTGTATAAAAACCTCCATGGTGGGAGGCTAAATCTCCAACTGGGATATTTGGAAGCATCCCACGTCCTGAAAGTTAGAATTCAGACAGTGCTTCCACGAGGCAAGAAATCCACTGAAAATGGTGACCATTTTCTTACTAACACGATTTTGTACGTCTAAAATAGACCTCACCTGCCCCAACGCTCTCCTCTGCAAGATGCCGAGTCTGGGGCGAGGACATCCCTTGGCATAAGCCAGAACAAGTGAGCACCGATCCCACTGCAGAGAGGGTCAGCGAGGCCACCCAGGGCCCCTCGGTGTCCTCCTGGTACATGTGGGTCTCATCATCTCACTGCCTAGGGGGCGAATACAGGCATGGAGGTGCCTCGTGCAGGGCCCAGCACAGAACAGAGTCTGTGGGCTCCCCCTTCTCCTCTAGAACTCACCAGGGATTTGGAAGGGGCCCTCTCTCTTTCTGACCACCTCCAAGGGGAAGCAGTCCCTTGGGATGCTGCCTCACCCAGAGGGTGCTAAATGCCAGCTTTCCCAAGACTGGGTCGGGGAGCTCCTTTCAGCACCATGTTTATCATCAGCTGTAGTTGGCCAGCGTGCTGTCCTGTGGGCCTGTGGCCTCTGAAGAACAGACGGCAGCCACAGAGGCCGTGCAGCTCTGACCCAGCTATGCTGGGCCCCCTGCCGTCTCCTGGCTCCAGACGCCTCCCAAGGAGGGGCGGGGTTGGGGGTGGGGGGGCTAGGCCACCCTCTGGACGCCTTCCCTCCTCTGTTCCCTCCTCTCCCAGGTCATTTCTGCAGGCTGCATCGCTCTCAGTGCGTTGGAACATGCAGGTGCGTGGGTTCATCTGCGCAAGCAGCGCCGTCCAGGAGGAGGAAGCGGGGCCAGATCCTGGGGTGCCACCCAAGCTGACTGACCGACAGCACCTTCCTGTCCAGCAGCCCGGTCAGGGATGTGGAGGGCAGAGCACTGCACCCAGACACACACACCTTCTCGGGGTCCCTGGCCAAGTCTCCCAACACCACTGCAGAGACCCCCAGCCCCAAGCCCTAACGAGGATTCCTCCCAACCCCAGCCCCCATCGTTCTTAGACAAATCCCGGCTCTCCCGAGAGAGAGTGGCTGTGTCCCCTCGCGCTGATGTGCCACCAGCTCCGGATCTCAACTTCCCCATGAGTAAAAATGGGCAAAAGGCTACTTCTCAGGGATGGAAAGTTAAATGTGCTAGCATGTGTATTTTAAAAAGTCACCAACCCCGGAGAGAGGTCACCACTCTGGTACTGAGATGTGCGGACACCATACAGGTGCAGCGCACTGTGGCCCAGAACTACCGACCAAGCGATCCTCCATGCCTCAGCCTCCCAGGTAGCAGGGATTACAGGCGTGCGCCACTGGTGAGATGGGGATGGGGAATACATGGGGATTACAATTAATGGCAAGTATATGTAAATTTTAAAATATTTTAATAAAAGAAAAAAAAATAAAGATGTTCAAACAAACAAAAAAAAAAAAGTCACCAACTTGGAGATGAACTTAGCTCTATTAAACACCCAAGAATGACATAGTATCCCTTAGAGGTGCTGCAAGGGTCCCGCAGAGTGGAGGGAATTTATAGAGCCCGACAAGGTCATTAGCCACAACAGCAAAATTATTTCAGGTAAACACACCACCCCTGGGGGAAGGCAGGGGCTCTTCTGCAAGTGACCTCGCTGGTGCTGAGGTCATCTCCAGTGGCACTGGTCCAGGGCTCTATTTTGGGGAGAGGTTGAAATTGCAATAGGTATTGAGTCTGGAGGGGGCCCAGTCCCCAAAGAGGGCCCCCTATTTTTGACGTGTGTGTAAACATGCCTCAGAGCCAGCGCACAGTAAGTGTTCAACTAATACTATCAATAGCAACAACCATAATAATATTTATATTTGCATTAAAAAAAGGACTGAGGGTCTTACTGAGGCGCTGAGTACCCTGGCTGCCTCACCACAGTCAATGAGGGGAAAGAGCCTGCAACACTCAGAGCGAGACCTCGTGGCGCCTGACGGGAGTTCCGCGCCATCCGCGGCTGCCCACACGGTTACCTGTTGCGGGTGGGACCTGCACAGTGGCCCATGGAGCCCCGGCCAGCTCTTAGCCGAAGTCCTTTCCCTGGTGTCCAGTCCTCAGACCCATCCACCTCTGGTTTAATTAAATTTTACCAGACATGAAAAAGAGTACCCCAATCCCCCTCGGAGCCCTCTCTTCTCTGTCACTCTTCACACCCTGGGGTTTCCACCATGGAGTGGAGGCCCGTGAGGGCAGGCACAGGCTGATGCCGGGGGCGGGGGGGACTCCTGCCTTTGGTCCTCCTGGCAGGGCCTCCCCACACTCCCCAGCAACACGTCTGCCTAGGTTAGGCTTTGCTGAGACTGGAGTTCCCGCCTGCAGCCCCCACACCCCCACAATGGCAGACTGCTACCTGATGTCCCTGCTCACGCCCTTGCCTCCTCTCCCCACCTTGGACCTCAGAATGTTAACTACTCATGTTCCCCTCCCCTCCTTAAAACCCATCATGGCTTCTATTATCCACAGGTGAAATTCCCAACTCTCCCCATGGCTCAGAAAGCTTTTCTGAGCGTCTTTGCTTTTCTGCCCTTTACCCAGCTCAATTCCTACCCCAGCTTCAGGTCACAGCTGAGGTGTCACCTCCTCTGAGAAGTCTTCACTGATGCACCTCCTCAAAGCTTCCCCAGCTGCCATCCCCCCCCTCCATAAGCAGATATCAAACCCTATCTGCTGAAGTGGCCAGTTCACCTGCCTGTCTCTCTCACTGGCTGGAATAACTTATCACTGTTTTCCAGAGACTGGAACCATGTTAGAAACGGTGCAGAATGAATGAGTTAATAGATTCGTGATGTCTCCTTCTGAAGTTGCTGCCCAGAGTTCGCTGAGCCTTGGGACAAGCAGCTCAGACTCCCACCAGGCACCTGGAGACATCAGGACCGCCCAGCCCGTGGCCTAGCAGAGCTCTGTGGTTTTACTGTTCATGGAAACTGGGCTGGCAGATCAAAGGCAATGGCTCCTACGGTCCAGATTGCAGCCGCCAGCACTATCGAAATATCAGTCGAATTGGTCATTCCAAATTAACTGGGTTAATGATTGACCTGGATTGGTAGGCCTGGCCCAGCACCTTGCCTCTTGCAAACAGGGCCTTTCTTATTCTGGGTTGACTGGGAGCTTGGGGGTTCCCAAACTGGAGTTCATGTAGCCATGGCATACCCCAAACACCCTTCACTTTAAAGGACTTTAAAATTCTACACCTTCCTGTAGATGTCTTAGAAATGCTGTAGATCTCTGAGAGCCCCTTTCAGAAATAAAAACTCACACGCTGGGGCTAAAGAGGCGACAGCCTGGTGTAATTTGGCACCTGCCACCTGAGTCACTTAATGAGAAAATGCCCCGTATCAAGTTGGGGATTCTGTCTGTGTGGACTACGAGTACCTTCAGCTGCACCAGCTGGCAAACCCCAACCCACTGTTTTCTGGACCATCCACATTGTGGAAAAGGACTTCTCCCCTCTGGGTGCTTTATCATGTGGGCGCAGGTAGACCTGGATAAGTGAACTGTAGGGATTGCACAGCCATCCCCAGCTTTGTTTGGACATTTGGGAGGAGGGTGGGGGTCCCACTATGTCAGATGAGGGAGACCCAGCCAGCAGAAGCCTCAGGAAGCCGGAATTTATGCATGTTCCCACAAGGCGCGGAGAATGTATGGGTGGAAAATGTCCTTCCTGAGAGCTGCTAGCCCTGTTAGTGGCTCCTCTAGCCCTGTTAGTGGGGACCTCTGCCTGGGGCTCAAGTACACATGGGGCACAGCTGGTCTGTTCGCACCTCTGACGTGCCCAGCAGCGCAGGTCTAAGAAGGCCTCGTGCTGCCAGGAAAGGATAAGGGCAGCCCTGGGGCCCAGCCTGGGATCTCTGCTGCATCTGTGCAGTTGGGGTGGTCGCCCCAACCTTCAGCCAGGCGAGGACCCAGGGGGCATGTCCCTAGAGCAGGGGACAGGACGCCCAGCTCCGGGTGGCAGGTGGGGGCGTGGCCAGCCCCACCCAGCCGCAGCTCCCTGGAAGCAGGCACATTCATCCGCACTGGTGGTGACTCGCTGTCACCCAGGTGGGTCACCTTAGGAATGCCCTCTCCTGCTGCTTGTTTGTCCTGGGCCTTTCTGGCAAAGAGTGGACGAGATTGGCAGAAAGGAGGAACGTGGCTGCTAGGTGCGGGCCAGGCGGGGGATAGGTTGGGTGGTTGCCTGCCCAGAGAAGTGCTCAGCTCACTCGCCTGCCTCGGCCTGGGTTGGGTGGAGTGGACGTGGGAGGCCACAGCCGAGCGAGGCCGGAGAATGCAAGGCCAGAGAACAGAGGCCACCTCCAGCCCCCCTCTGTCCTTTCATCCACTTTCCTTCAACTGGGTCATGCGTGAGTGATCCTGGGCTGCATATTAATAAAACAATGGAATTTTTATTTCTTTTTCTCATAAATTACATAATTCAAACCTTAAAACACCTTTAATGAACAGTGACTGGGCATGTGACACTTAATAAAACTGGACTCAGGTCAGTTTCTGCTTGACAGGCTACCAGCCCAGAATGCGCCTTACGAGTAAATGATTAAGAGGCGGGGATCTTGCCGAGGCTCTACTATTAAACACTTCAAAGGTTTCCAAAGTCAGATAAAATGAAAAGCAAATGTGTTTCACTGCCTCTCAAATGCCTCAAATGTTTTAGCAGGTGCAAGCAATGAAACCTTCCATGGTGACAGCGTTTTGAGGTCTGCAAAGTGCACCCGGTTGAATGCTGGGAATTCTGGGCCGGCTTCATAAAAATTCATGATTTCCAATGAGGAGAGATGTTCATCTTCAGAGGCCATCTGCATATGTGGCACAGAAGGAAAATAGTGGAGGGTCCTCGGAGCCATGGGTCAGCTTAACCCTTTCTGTGCCAGAGGAGTCCTTGCCTGGAGGCTGAAAGGATTCCCAACTGGGGGTGGGGTAGGGGGAGGGTGTCAGTCTTATGCCGGCCAAACAAGGGGGCAAGTCTTCCAGAGTCATGTGAATGGTCAGATAGAACCCCAGCCTTTTTGCCCAGGCCCGAGAACATTCTTAACTGATCTAGAAACATGCCAGGTCTATGAGAGCCTTCCACTAAAGTGTGCCCAGAGGTGATGTGACTTGTGCAGAGAGCAGCCCCAGTTTCCTCATCTGTAGAAGGAATCATTAGGCCGCACCTGCCTCCAGGGGCTCTGTGAACATGAAATGAGTTAACGTCCCAGAAACACTGAGCTCACATAGCACAAGTCCATTAATTACACCTTCCCCAGGCGCATGTCCTGTTAGGAAAAACAAGTGGGGAAAGTCAGTTGTACAGCTTGGCTGTTTGAGCTTTTCATTTAGCTTTGGTGTAACTTAGCTGTGTAAGTCATAGGAATCGCTCACAGACATATAATGTTTTATAGTTTCCAAAAGACATTCTGAGACGTTACCTCATCCCAACGCTCCCGCAGTAAAGCTGGGCAGGAAGGGACGGTCACCTGTGGAAAGAGCGGGTTTGGGCCCTGGGGCTCCCTTGCCTGGGGTTACACCTGTCGCTTGGACTCCGCACCCGAGGGCACCCGTCTGTGAAATGGGTACGGTGAGGCTCCCTCTGCGTCGGAACGCGCGCCCCCTCGGGCGGCTCGGCTGCCCTCCCCGAGCGCTCGGCCCCTGGCTCCCTCTCATTCCACGTTTTCCTTCCTGCTGCCGCCCGTGCTGCACACGTTATCTCGGGCATCTCGCAAGCGCTGTTTACGAGACCGCAACTTTTCTTCTTCCCCTTTCGTAACGAGCGAGCGGGGCAATGAAATGGCATTCCCAGAGTCAGTGGAGGAGAACCCCTTCGTTCTTTCCTCGGGGAGTAGCCGAGCAGCGATGGTTATCAGAGAACACTCGCCTGATTTCTCGTCAACACACGCTCACCTCCCCCCAGCACGCCCAACCCTGGGTGCAGGTCTCTGAAAGGCTTTGTAGGCTCTGCGTGCTTGAAATCGGGGTGCCTCCCACAGACACTCCACCGAACGGTGGGGTCTCCAGGTGGACCCCGCTCTAAACTTCTCCGTGCCCCCAGCGACCCTGGCTGCCCCAGCCGGTCAGCGCACAGAGAGGATGCCTCGGACACAGCCACGGCCACCGCGAGAGTCTGCACTCGGCCACCCTCCGCTCCCCGCCTCGAACAACCAGCGCACACTGGACCCACAAAACTGGGGCCGCACACTGCCCGCTCTTCGCGGCACATGCACACCGCTCGGGGCCGCGTGTTCAATGCAAGCAGTACGCGTAAGGCGGGCGCGAGGTAACGACCCCCGGGACGTCCCTCACAGCACTCTAAGAGCGGAGAAGACGGCACATCTTAGTGTCCGCAGTCATCAAACTTGGAGCTTCCACGTGCTGACGCGCCAGGCAGGCGTTTTAAATGAGCTCGATAATGACATGGAGAGTTGATGGGACACGTTCATGCGTCATGCTGGCGCACACAGGCCTGTCGTGAGGCCAGAATGCCCCCTTTTATGGGGGGCACACCCTCTATGGAAACACTACGTGACAGGTATGCCTGTTTTTTTAAAGCCGCCAGGGTGTACCCGGGCTGGTTAATACTGTTTATAGTTTGCGCTATGATTTCAAATTTAATATTTTTTTCAATTTTTCTCAATAATTTCAGATTTAATATGTCATCAGTTTTCTCTGTTCCCTCTGTATTTTCTGACTTCTCCACAGGAAACATGATTTTTTGTGTTAAAAACACTATTTTTAATTGGGGGGGGTAAAAAGAGTTACACAGGGGACCGTGACTGTGGAAGCGGCCAGTCTATGAATTTGGGTTTCCAAGCAAGAAAACTGCGGCCTGGACCCCTCCACGAGGGTCCCCATATTTTTGGTGGCAGAGCCATGACCAGAGGTCATGACCCCTCACTTATCCCGTTTTTCCCATGATGCCTGATAATGTGTCTGGGAAACGGCCCCTCCACGTTCATCAGAAATCTCAGAGACGCTGGTGAAAGCCCCTTTCCTTTCAGCGACACTAAACATTCCCAGCTGACTCAGAAGCCAAAGTGGCTCATGCTGCAGCTGTCTCCTTCCCGAGGCTGTGACGCCAGGACAGAGGTGCTGTCCCAGAGCTCAGCTCATTGTTCCTGTCCAAGCCCCCACCGAGCGTCGGGACACACAGGAGACCTGCCCGCCCTTCCGCCTCCTCCACCCCCAGGTTCATCCTGGCCCAGCTCTGTGGTTAATGAACAACAAGTCCAAATGAATGAGTAGAGATCGTATCAGCCTGTTTTTAACAAAGCTTTTTTTCCTACATTACCCTGAGCATTTGTGGGTTTTCCTTCTCATCCATCATGGCTCACTCATTTGTTGATGCTGAAATGAAGGTGGTTGTTCTGTTCAATTATAGTAATTTTGCCATCAAGGAAAAGAAAAACCTGTGTTCCAAGCACTGACTCTAAGTGAAGCTGAATATCCCGGCGAGGCCACGCAGCAGGATGGCAAGAGCGGAGGCCAGGCTGTAGCTGACCCTCTGTCAAGCGCTCCCAGGCAGCAGCTTCATGCTGGAGCTACAGCGTCCAGTGCTTACCAGGCCGGTGCTGGCAGCCCCAAAGCACCCCCTCCCGAGGGTCATAGGGATTCTCCCAGAGTCCTCCATATTGAGCCGCTGGGTTCCTTTGCAGAGGGGGAAGGTAACAGGCATCCAAAGAGACTGGGTTAATGACCGCTGCTCTGACTTTAGGACTTTAGTATCCCCAATGCTTAGTCTCAGGACCATCGGGGGGGGGGGGGGGGNCCCCGGGGGGGGGGGGGGGGGGCGCCGTTGCTCCGACTGTCCTCAGGTGCACTGAGCGATTTCAGAATGAGAGCAAGAGAACAGCCCAACCTCAGAAGTTCCAAGCTTGGGCTTGTATCTCAGTATCCTTTATTTTCCTCTTCTAATATTTTTTCAAGTCTTAAATTATCTCAAATTTTCACTTTTAAGAATTTTCACTCTTAAGAATCTATTCATAGATGCACAGTTACTAAATGTGGATATACTTGTAAATACACAAGATATTTTTAGCACAGCATTGTTTTCACAGTGGCCAAAAAAGTAAATAAATTTCCATTAAGAGGAAAACAGTCAAATAAATTAGGGATTATTATTGGATCTGGGGAGAGATTCCCATGATACAGTGGTGAGAAACGCAAAATGTATATAATGCATGTATCTATCTTGTACACGTGTCTATGTTGTGTCTGTGTATGACTCCAGGAACACAGTAGAGACGGATACACAACACGTTGCTACCATGAGTTGGAGGTGAGATATGGGGAAACGGTGCCAGAAAGCCAGTGGTTTAAAAAGTCTGCACTAAAAATCAATGTATGTCATAAGATCTTAAACGGGCAGTTATGGGGTTGGGCAATATGCGCATATATCAGTTAAAAGGAAAACGATTCCAGTAGCTTCAGATTCTTGTAGGACCATCAAAACAAGATAGGTCAAGAGAAGTTTATGAAGTAGGATTCATGCTTCCTCAGGTTCAACTGAACGCCCAGCTGCCACTACTACAGAGAAGCCCAGGATTGCTCCCCATGGACCTAAGTCTGGTAACATACTTAAAATGCCCCTCTCTAGGGCCCTCGCTGGCGGCGCAAGAGGTTAAGTCCCAGCACTATGAAGCTATCCACAGCCACTGCAGCACAAGTTCAATCCGCAGCCAGGAGCTGACCCGCATGACACAGCAGATCTCTCCTATCTCGCCCGCTGCTCCCCTCAGCAGTGTTTTCAGTAGATCTGCCTGTTCTGCTCCCCACTCTGTCTCTGGTGAATCTTCTCACTCTCCATACCTCTGAGCTGTACCCCTGTAATTGTGTGCATAAATAAAAATATCTTTTAAAAAAAACCAAAATGCTCCATAGATTTGAAGGTACAGTCATGGAGTGCCCCTTCTCCCCACCTAGTCCTCAAAACGCAGAACACTTCTAGTTCCTTTAGCCCCGCTTTTCAACACTTCCTCGTGATTGTTGCCTTCCTCTGGCTGCTCTCCAGCATCATTCTCCAAAGAGGCCGCCCAGGACAGAGCTCAGGCGTGGACTTGCACGCGGACATCCGAGCTGCCTCCTGCTGGAAAAGCCTCCTCTCCCTGCATAAGAGAACCACATCTGCATTCACGTTGTCTCTTTGTCCTTGTGTCGCTTGCCACAGTCATCAGCTACTAACCCACGAGAAGAGCCAGTTGGCATCTCTGGAGAGGGGAGATGGCCTGGGACAGCCAGGCGCACTGGGTGGCCATGCCGCGGCTGCCTGTCACCGGGTCAGGATAGCTGACCCTGGCGTGGCAGAGGGTCAGTGCGCTGTGAATGGGCAGTGGGCAGAGTAGTTGATTTCAAGTCCGGTGAAGCACACACAAGCATTCTTGCACCCCTGTGTGCGCATGCGTGTGCGCATGCGCATGCGCACGCGCGCACGCACACACACGCACACACACAGCGGGTTGTTGCGTTCAAAACCAAATTTAAGACACATTCATGGAGTTAACAGACTGTGAGAGATTATTTTACAAAATAAAATGAATTTACAAAGGTTTCAGGAGGTGAGCAAAATGATCAATGAGACTGTTTCACAGGTGATTAAAAAATTCATTAGGTACACAGTGTGCTTTTCTTATTAACTTTCCCCCTAACTCCCACTTGAGTCTTTGTTGTACTGGAGTGAATCCTGGAAAAGGAATGCCTGTGGTTGCTAGAGTTTGAAACTCACCCTGAGGCCCCAGCCTTTGCTTCAAGGCTTTGGGCCAGGACTCTGCCCCGGGGCTTGGGTTTCATTGTCTTTCATACCAGAGAGGACCACTGGCATCAGGCATCAGGGAGTCCCCTCAGTGCTAGCTGACCCCACCTCATCCTCCCCAGAGTATCCCTCAGGGGAGGGGTCAATGTGAAGGTGAGGCACCCACACCCCCAAAGCTTACCCTTCCTCTAGATGGTTTCAGAACCATCTTCAGCCTGCATTCACCCCAGAGTGTCCTCATGACAACACCCCTTCACCCCTATTCAGCCACATACCAGTTCATTAATCCACCTCCACATACACATATATGCCCAGATCGATATGGGGAACCTAGAAGCCAGTCGAGGACCTTCTGGTGCCCTTTCGGTGCAGCCTGGTCCAGAGAGAGGAGCTCTTGAAATGGCACTGGCCCCCTTGGGCCAAATCCTTTTCTTCTACCTCCCAACTCATGATCCTGGGGTAGTAACTTCATGCCCTCAGTCTGGTCTTGTCATCAGTGAAATGGAAATGAAATAATAATGGTAAAGGTGTTTATTAATGTCAGATAGTAGGAATTTCATATTTGCTGGTTTTCTGATTACTGGTCAAAGATTGTCCCAAAACAAAGACTGCTGCACTAGTGCCAAGTGATGTGCATTTGTCCATTCACTCAAAAATTAGAATAGCTGGGCATTTTCTATGCTCCAGCATTGAGCTGGATACAGATGAGACTGGTGTGATTCATGTGTCCATAAAGATTGACAATATAGTTGGAGGAAGGGTGTCACTGGCAGTCATAGGCAGAGTGCATAGCATAAGGACAGACAGTGGAAAGTTTAGAAAAGCATTAAAGTGCTTTTGTACAGGGGATCTCAGAGGGCTTCTTGGAGGAGGTGGTATCAGAACTCACTGACCTTTGTTGAAGCAGCATCTTCCCCAAGTGTTCCTGACCTGCACCTGGAGCTGCATTCTTAGTGCTATGTAACCTAGCCCACAGGGTCTTCTCAAAACCCAGATTGGGAGGAGGGGTGAAAACTCAACAGACAGGACTGTGGTAGACGCCTTCAAAGTCACATTTCCTCAGGATGTCTCTGATTTCACCAAAAAGCAGCGGTAGTTCTGTGCCTATTGACAGAGTTCTACCCCAAGGCTATACTGAGGGTCTCTACCTGTTCTCCTCCAGAACCTTCTCCAAAGTCAGGGGAGCTCACTGAACCCACCCACAAGACCATATGGACTTGCGAGAAAGGAAGTACCCAGGCCAGATGCCAAGCAATGGAGGATGGAACCTGCAGATGAGTGTCCCGGGGTCCTAGCCTGTGGCCAAAAAGACCTGGAAGACAGTCGAGAGGTTCCCAGGCTCTGGCCGTTGTGCCTTCATCCCCCTAGAGCAATGACGTCAATAGCATATCTCCAGGTTGGTTTTTTCTCTTTTCCCCTTTCACTTCCCCCACACGCTCACCTGTGCTTCTTAGGGAGCCCTCAGCAACTGTCCATGTCAGCCATCGTGATTATAACACTGTTCTCCATATCAGGCTCTTGTGATTGGCACAGAACTGTCTTCACACAAACCCAGCACAATCTCAATGGCTGAGCATGGCAACGGACATTTATTTCTAGGTCATGGTACATGCCTAGCTGGATGTGCAGGGGTCTGTCCTGTGTTCCTCTTCCTCCAGAGACCACTAGAAGCTGCATTTGGGGGCACAGTGTACAACTGGTGGGGAGTGGAGGCACATCAGACACCCCATCTTAAAGGTCTGCCAGAAAGCCACCCTTACCACCTGCGTCCTCATCCCACAGGCCAGAGCAAGTCACTGTCCACGCCCAACTCTCTCTGAAAAAATGTTCCTTTGGAAAAGGGTACAGGGTCTCCAGAGGGAAGCTCCTGACTGCCTTTAGGGTTTGCTCCACCAGCCCTGCCTGAGGGTTTTATCTTCTGAGTTCAGTGAGTTTTGCATCTGGAACAAATTCAAGTCCCTCTGCCTGAGGCTTCCAGCATCCTAGGAGAGCACAGGGGAGGGGTCTGCTCGCCCTGCCCTGGGGCAGTTCCTGGCTGGGCAGGAGAGGTAAAACACCTGAAATGCAAAACCTGCACCTCACTGCTCTGAAGCTACTCAGTCCTCTGAGGACCAAAGGGAGGCGCCATCTCCCTCTGGAGCCACCAAAAGGGCTGCTTGGAAGAGGCCGAGTCTGAGCTTTATAATTCTTCTTCCCCCATAGCTTCTGCCTGAGAAAAATGCTCGGCCAGCAGCAGAAAAGCAATCCAAACTGGTTTAAGGGAGGAATTTCGGCCCATGGTATTGAAAAGTCCTAGAATAAGGCTGAATCAGGCTCCTCAAGAATCTGCCTCTCCCCTCAGCTATGTTCTGTCTCTGCTCGGAGGCCCTGTGCCCATTATGGCCCCAGCAGCTCCAGGCTTAGATCCCTCAGGTTCAAGTCCACTGTACAGAGCCCTCAGGTCTGAGTCCTTCGGTTTTCTCTGGCTGGTTTTGATTGGTTCCTGTGGATGCCAGAGGAATGTGATGCTCTGATTGGCCAGGTCAGGTCACATGTCACTCTTGGAAGGCGGGGCAGGGGTCAGCATCTACTTGCACAAACCTGTGAACTGTGAGCCAAGGTGCAGGGCCCCTGCTCTGGGAATTGGAGGCTATTACTAGAAGAATGAAACTGGCTGCTCGGCAGCCAGTGTTCGCTATAGAGACCTGTTATTATTGTCCTGCTCTTTCAAATGAGAAAATTGAGGTCTGGAGAGATTAAGCAACTTCTGCCAAATCACACAGAGATTTGGGGAGAAATTTCCTGCACTGTTTAACCATCAGGCTCCAAATAGTACACCCATGAAGCTAGGTTACTCACTGCTGAGCCTGAAAAATCACCTTTTTGTCTGCATCCTTGGGACAGGAGATGCCAAGAGGATGTTAGTAACTCAGAAGGCTTTAGCCATCTGCCTTGTAGGCTGAAGAAAGCTCCACATCCTTCTCAGTGAATAGAGCTCAGAGCCATCTCCCTCCTTGCTACCCCCTCCTTTCTTCCTTTTTACCCTTACTGGGATGGAATTGAAACATTATTGTCGTAACTATTAGTTTCAAGGAAAAATTGTAATTGCTTCTAGATCCACTCACTGGTTTCAAGAGCGCTTTAACCTTTAACTTTCTCAGTACAAAAGGAGGCTTGCTGCCCGGTGAATCTAACGAGACTGTCCTTTATCGCTGGCAGAGTTCATTAGTCAATCGCAACAGTTTAATTATTAGCATTTTAATGCACAAGCATTTAACTAGACAGAACAACATGCTTTGGCATACAGAACAAGACTTCTTAAATGGAGCTGAATTAACCCACACAATTGTTTGTATTGTGGTGTATTATTAAAACGAGATGATTAAAATGCAAGAAACAAATACATCCATCTATTTAGCCAACAAACCAGCATTTGGCTTCATGGTGCTGAGAGAAGGATTTTTTTTAAGCTTGAATTTTGACTTTAAAATCCTTATTTTTTCTGCTCCAAGTTATGAACTAAAATGATATACAGAAGACCCACTTTGATGCCCTGTTGTGATGGGCTGTCTCAAGAAAGAAAGAAGGAACCCAAAGAAGGAAGCCTGCAGTGGTCATGTATGGTCCAGCCTGGGAGTCCTGCTATTTCAGGCTCCATGGCCCTCACTCTGTCTGCATAAAATAAAGGGAGCCTTAGAGTAAGGGGGTGGGGGAGGTCTTCAAACCACCCCATCCAGGCTGCACCTCCAGAGCCAGAGCATTTGACATTCTGATGGTCCAAAGAGCTTGTTTGGGCTTTTTAGAACACTATCCAGGCTCCTTTAACATTCAGGGTTGGAAACCACTGGCTTATTTTCATGCAACTAGGTGGATCCTTTAACCACATCTGTCCAATAAAGAACAGCAGTTTTTCCACAATACAGCTAAAAAGGCAGAAACATGCCAAATATCCATGGGTGGATGAACGGGTAAACAAAATGTGGTATATCATAAATGGAATGGTATTCAGCCGTGAAAAAGATGAAGTTCCATTACATGTTAGCTACACTGAAGACACTAAGATAAATGAAAGAAGCCAGGCACAAAAGAACAAATATGTAGGATTTCATTTGCATGGCGTTCTTAGAGTAGCCAAATTCATAGACAGTTCTCCAGGGTTAGGGCAACTGGGGATTAAGGAGTTCTTTCATATGTACAGACTTTCTGTCTGGAGTGAACAAAAAGTCCTGGAGACATAGACTGGTTATTATTGCACAATATTGTAAATATAATTAATCCTAAAAAGGGTATATACCTAAAAAAGGGTGAAAATGCTAACTTTTAAGTTATGCCTGTATTACCACAATGAAAAAAAGGGGAGAATAAGTCTTGCCAAATGACTGTAGGATCAGATGAGAAGGTGAACAGAGCCTTTTGTAAGCCCTAAGGGTGTGCACATTTAAGTTGGTAGTATTATTCTTTAATTATTTTTAATCATATTTTTTTAATAAGAGGCTACAATATAAACAGCTGAGAAGGTTAATAACATCAAACCTAAACAAGTATAATTCATGTCCCTCAGCAAAGGTCTTCACTCGACTAAAAACATATTTTCTCTCTAGGGTAATCGTGGCCTGATTTTTCTAAATAGTTTTTCCTTTACTGGGAGGAAGGAACCATTCGATGGAAAGTCTGCCTTTTCCACTGAGGCTGGATATTCATCACGTGGTCTCCAGGTGTTGCTAGCCCCCACACCCTGCTCTCAAGAGAGAGGTCCTCAAGCCCTGGAAAGGTCTGTCCTATGACAGAAAGGACACATTGCAGCCAGCGGTCCTCTTAAGAGCCAGCATTCACTGAATCTTCACTCATGCCAGCCGTGGACTAAATGGTGGGTGGGGATGGTTAGCAGAATGAATGGCAGAGAACTGGGAAATAATTTCTGTTAGTTCCTTTCTTCTAAGTTAAGTAAGCTTAACCATCAGGCCCCAATAGTGCACCCATGGAATGTCCATGGGTTGTTGGGATTTGGGGGTGACTCCTCAGTGAACAGATAGAGCCCCCTTTTTTTTCTCTTGATGCTCCTTTCCTTCAGAAGCATCCTTTTTTGTTCTTTTAACCTCTGTCCCTCCTACCTGCATCTCTCAAGCACCAAGATCCTACAAAAAGGAAAAGGAAGAGAAACCCCTGGATGTTAGGCCTCAGGAAGGGTAGACGTGGAAAGAACAGTTCTCATGCCCTTTTGTGCTGGAGGTTGTGACTCCATCTCTGCTTTGAGTTATCATCTATGAACTGTTGCAAGCCCTTCCTACTATTTACACTAAGAGAGGCAACTTCCCACTGGTTGGCGAAGCTGACTGGTTTTCAAAAATCCAAGGGCCAGAAAAAGTCTAGGCAATCTTATTGAAGACATACAAAATGGAAAGACTTATACTGGTTATAATTGGAGACATAGACTGGTTATTGCACAATATTGGTTGGCGAAGGGACCCATCCCATCATGTTTTATTTAGTCTGATTAAATTAAGTGGAAATTTTTTTGTCTTCTTTCCTAATGCAACTTGCAAAATTTGATAGACTATAATAAGAAAAATAGTTTGATTAGGAATATGAGATGGGATATAGTACGAGGATAATGGCAAATACCACAACACCATGCTTTAAGGTATGGAGGGGGGGAAGATTTACAAACCAAAGATGAACAAAAAAAGGTATCTTGTCTCATCTCTTCTCATTATTCCATCTAGAGAAGTGCCATGGCCCAGACCAGGCTGCTGAGTACACAGTGGGTCTGAGTTCCTGAAGGGAAGGGGTACCGCTTTCTAAAGTGATTGCACCAACTGACATTACTAGTGGAAGTATATGAAGGTTCTAGTTTCATCTCTTCCTTCCAACAGTTGCAGTCTGCCTTTACTCTTAGTCATTCTGGCAAGTGTGTAATGGTATCATTTTGTGGTTTTCGTTTATATTTCCCTAACTAATGAAGGTTACAACCTTTTCAAGTGTTCAATGGCCATTTGAATATCCTCCTTTGGATGTGCCTGTTCAAGTCTTTTACCATTTACATTCCTTGGCCTTAATTAATATTATTTTATAAAACTTTGATAGCTAGCAGTATAAGTCTTTCCATTTTGTATGTCTTCAACAAGATTGCCTTGACTTTTTCTGGCCCTTGGATTTTCATGTAAATTTCATAATCAGCTCTTGTCCTCACAAAAATATCTTGCTAGAATTTTTTTGTGATGACATTTGATCAATAGATTTTGGGAGAATCAACACCTTCACTATATAGTCTCTTATTCCATGAACATAGTATATCCTTCCCTATACTTAGATATTCTTTGATTTCAATTAATGTTTTATAGATTTCAGAGAACAGGTCAAGCTCACTTTTCATTACATTAATTCTTAGGTCATGATGTTTTTTGAATGTAGTATTACCACAATGCCAGACACATAGTCCATGAAGATTCTATTCTATTCTGGAGTATTGTAAGTGTTTATTTCTTCATCTAGATGTCCACAAATATGTATACAATTGTCAAAACTAATCAAACTGTCAAAACTAATCAAACTGTGCTCTTTATCAGTGCACTTTATTCTCTTTTCCTGTGTGTATTTTACAATAATAAACTAGTATGAAAAAGAAAAAGATAACTCAAAATAGAAGAAATATACTACTAATAAAAATGTTTTCCTCTTTTGGCGAAATTACCAGTATAATAACCATATGGGCAAAGGATCAGGTACTTTTGTGTACTACTAGTGGAAGTGTAAACTGGTATAGGTGTGCCAGAGGGCAAGTTTGCAAAGATGTAAAAATATGGACATAAGTCCACTAGGAATCCCATTTCTAGAATTTTTAAAAGAATCCATCATAGATCTAACATAGATTTAGCAATTATAATATTCACTGAAAAACTGTTCACAATGAAATACTAAAATCTACCCAATACTTGGGATTTAATAAAACTATGATATATAACAATGAAATAATATTAACCATAAAAATTATGACACAGAATAAAAGTTAATGATATAGGAAAGAAATTCTCAATGTGATATTCAATAACAAAAAAAGTAGTCTACAATACTGATTATCTAACAAGTTCCCAAGTTAAAGTTTTTAATTTAAATTTATATATGGCATCATATGAAAATAATGTGATGTGATGAATATTAAGTAAACTTATTGTGGTAATCACTTCACAATATTGACACATAACAAATTGCTATGTTGTATACCTTAAACTTATAAAATGTTCTGTTAGTTATCCTCAATAAAACTGGAAGAAAAGATTATATAATTATATATATGTATGTATAATTATGTGTAAATGTATAACTATATGCATATATAATATAGTACTAAATACATATTCATTGAGGTAAAAAGACTAGAAGGGCATACAACTAAACACAGAAGTAACTACTGTGTGTATTGAGATGATGAGTGATCTTTTCATCTTGTGCCTTCACTTTTCTAAATGTTTAATAACAAACAGGTATTACTCTTGGACTAATGAAAATGATATTTTAAGAGTTATAGGAGAAAATAATATGTACAATCATACTCTGCTAGTACTTCTTGGTAAGAAATGAGATTGGCCAAAGAAAAACTAAAACAATTTTGTATTATAATTAAGATAATTTCCTGTCCTTGCTAACATCCATGTTTAGTTTATTAAGCTTTCTCTAGGATATATTATTCCTTTAATCAGAAAAAAAAAAATGAAGACAAAATGCCCACAAGAATACACAGCCTTGGGCCTCCCTGGTGGCACAGCGGGTTGAGTACCACAATGTGAAGCATCCACGGCACAGCAGCGCGATTTCAATCCCTGGCCCAGAAGATGGCCCACCTCTCCTGCCTCACCCGCTGCTCCCCTTGGCAGTGCATTTCAGTCCCTCTGTCTGTTCTGCTCCCCGTTCTATCTCTGGTGGGTCTTTTCACCACCACCGCCCCCACACCTCTGGCCTGTGCTCCAGCTCTTGTACACATAGATAAAAAAATAAATAAATCTTAAAACAAAAAAGAAGACACAGTCTTGCCTGCTGTTCTGTTACAATGCTGAGCTTGTGTGTTACTGTCACAAGCTCTGCACACACACACAACATCACCCTCTTGACCCAGGCAAGTTCAATCCCAGGGCTACACCCCCTCCCACTTGTCAACTTCACAACCATCTATTTAGCTAGAAGCTGCGACTCTAGTTAAGTAGAGCAGTAACATTTAATTGTATATCTTTCTAGTATTTTTTCTCAATGAATACATATAGTACTCTAATAATACATTTAGTACTCTATTATATATGCATATAATTATGCATACACATAGTTATATATACATATACCTATAATTATATAGAATCTTTTCTTCCAGCTTTACTGAGAATAACTAAGATACAGCATTACATAAAAAGCGCTACTTGCTCAAAGAAGTCTAAGCCATAGAAAGAGGAGGAGAGATTCGAGCTGAGGGCAGTCCACTATAAAAGTCCATGGTGGTAGGTGTTTTGTCCCAACTTTGAGTTATGTTTATTGGTTTTTTCTTCCATGAGCCCTTCTCACTCCATATGACCAAATCATATCCAAGACCACCAAAAAGTGGTTATAGAGTCCTCAGTCCAGTGCAGGAGGGCCTCCTTCAAGATAAATGCAATCTGTTTGGAATGTACCAGCTTTATTGAAAAATATTACTGAAATCAAAGTACTTTGCACTACTTTATTCATTATTTTTATGGTACTCCAGGATTTTTGTGGGATTTGTTTTTCATTTAATTTCTGTAAGCTTGCCAATGCTTTAAAGCAATATTTCTATTGAAAGAAAAAGAAGTTTTCCTAGCAAAAACTCAATAGTTTTCCATCTTTCTTGGGGACCATTTTGGGAAAATATCCTCTTTCACTCTCCTCTCCTATCTCTATCCCTCCTCCTCAGCTCCCATAAAGGGCAAAATTAATACTCAAGTTACCATTTAAGCATCTCCAAAAACTCAACAGAAACTAAATTTTCAATTGCAAGATTTTGAAATGTTAAGTATATGGGCAGCCTTTCCACCGGAGGAGTCACAACTGACTCTACAGTTCTGATTTAAAGGCTAAGAAAACACAAGTTCTAGAATCCTGGGCAGTCAGAAACTCTGCTACCTTAAAAGAGATAAAGGGTGGAAGATAGGGCTGCCCAGCCCTGGAGAAGCTGGAGCTGCAGTGGAAGCTGGCACTGAAGCCGCCATTGCTCCCTCCCGCACCTGCCTTCTCAGTAGGCACCAGGTGAGGTTGGGCCTTCAGAAGCTGGTGATCCAGATTTTAGAAAGTGAGTTTAATTCTGCTTGTGTGAAGCAGTTCTTCAGTGCAGTGACGTCAGACTATGCTCCCCGGAGCCCTAGGGGTGCCTCAGTGGGGCCCCATGGACCCACTGGGAGGGGAAGAAGGGGGAGGATTGTTGGCCTCAGTCCCACCCCTCATTCAGCTACAGGAGGCCCCACTAAGAGCTGTTTCCGGTACTCCCTTTTCCCATCAGCTTTCTTTTGGACCAAAATAAAAGACGATGTAATTTAAAAGCTGAGTTTGAAAGACCCCAGCAAAATGGGGAGCAGACTGCCCTGGCAGCTAGACCATTGAGAGCGAAAGCGTGTTCAACCCACCGTGCCCAGCACGTCTCTCCTCCAGCGAACCCCGCTTTAGCCTGCAGACCAGAGACGCGTCAGCAAGTGCACAGCTAGACCCAGCCGGCGCCTGTCAGTCCCAGCAAGCCCAGCCAGGACGTTCAGTAACCAAATCACGCTTCCAAAATGCATTACGTAAATCCTGCTGCTTTTCAAAACACAGAAATAAATGGGAGTATCAACCTGAAAGCTAGTATCTTAGCAAATGCTGAAATTAATTTTGAGCTTCTGCCTAGTTCTCATTGATAAGGAAGCAGCAATTCTTCTCAGGAAGGTTATTCCTTGAAGAAATGTCCTTTTGTCACCTTTCCAAGAAAAGCTGTGTTCTTTTTCTGTGGGCTATCCCAACAAGCCCAAATACACCAACTCTCCAGTATAGATCGACCCATTCTTGGGTGGTCAGCTTACACACGAGAACTCACCCCTGGGCATTTGCACTAACATTATGGACGAAATCAGTTTTGTAAAATGACAAATGTAAAACTCTTGCCTTGTCTCGCTGTCCAGGTTCCATCTGTCCGCCCAAGCTTTGCATCTGTGTGACTCGTGCTTGCACAAGGAGCATGAACTGCAGAGAGAAAAATAGGACACAGGGAAAAACAATAAATATATGTGTGGTTTCGGGGTACAGGCCGCTGTGCGGGCCCCCTCGTGACACCCTGTGACACTGTGGGTGCCACCGTTGACACACAGCTCTGCATCTGGGCCCCCACACCTGGGTCAGCGAGCTCCTCCACCCCAACTGCACCACCACCCTGGAAAGGCCTGGCTGGCATCTCAGATGCAGAGAAGCAGGGACCATGTAGGCTCAGCGCTTGCCTGGGCTCTTTGCTCAGAGCTCAGCCACCTGCCTTGAGCCAGGTACTGACCCCAAAACATACAACTCGGTGCTTGGGCAGTCCCAGCTGCAGTGAGCAGACAATCAGGAAAGAACAACCAACAACAAGAAAATCAGACCCGGGAAGGAAACAAAGAAGAGGGAGTGATGAAAGCAACAGGAGGCAGAAGAAGTAGGCTTTGTGTGAGTAATCTGGGAAGGCCTCCCTGAAGAGGTGACATTTAGGCCAAATCTGGGAGATGAGAAACTACTGAAAGCCAAGGGTTCGGGGGACTAGCAGATCCTGAATCTGTACCGGGCAGTTTAGGAGGCCGCAGACTACCTCCTGTCTAGTCCAACAAGATCGGCATAACCGTCTTTTGCATACCCCCTGCTCACTGGGGCTCAGAGAGGTTGCGTGACTTGAATGAGAACACACAGCCAATAGCAACCAAGCCAGATTTTAACCCAGGAGCATCAGGTCCAAGCCTCTGTTCTGAACACTGACCCCATGTGCCACCAACGTGGCCCATTGGGCACGTTGACTGGTTCATCAGTTGTCCCTGGCAACTCAGTTTCCAGCGGGCCAGCTAGTTAACTAGCCAGTTCACACACTTTTATCCCAGTCTCTTTCCCAAGCTATTCTGAACCCCAAGTCTGTCCCTGCTGGAGTCTCCCTCAAATAGAGCTCCCGTTCCAACTGGCCTGGAAGTGCCAGAACGCCAGGAGGGAGTCCTCTTGGGGTACGAGTTCTGGTTTTATGAAGAAATTCTCACAGACAAGAGTATCCAGTGAGCTGCGTGGGAAGTTTTTCGCCCATCGGGGCTGAGGGCGTCTCCAGGGCACAGGCCCCACGAGTGTCCTCCCAGGATGCTGTCACCCCTCTCCAGAAAGTCCCGCCTAGCCCCAGACACTGCCTTTACCAGGTCGAAAGCCCGGCACACCCCAGCTCCGTGATGCAGCCAAAGTCCTGGAGCGTCGGGTGGGAAGGGTGTCGGCTCTAGTCCTGGCCCCGCCATCATTCTGAGCGTGGATGCCATCACGCGGTGGCCCTCCAGCACCTCCCACCCCGAGGGCAGCGGCACGCGGTGGCGGTACCTGAGCTGCAGGTGCAGCTCTTCCTAACCCTGTGGCTCATTTCCAAGCTGCTGGTTGATGAAACCCACTGCAATGACCTCCACGAAGAGAGAAAAATGAGGCGCTCCCTGCATAGCCAAGTCTGCTAAAAATAGGGGTGTTGCATCATCGCCACACAGGACCTCTGACTCAAACAGGTGCACAATTTGGGTTTTTTTCCTAAGTAACTTACCAGCTGAAAAAGGAAGCTGATGTTAAGGGAGCCTTTATTAGCT
Organism: Galemys pyrenaicus; assembly: GCA_019455555.1. Lineage (NCBI taxonomy): Eukaryota > Metazoa > Chordata > Mammalia > Eulipotyphla > Talpidae > Galemys > Galemys pyrenaicus. Next base: position 9,006,484 of record JAGFMF010011658.1, on the reverse strand, counting down.
CAGAGTAACAAGAGCGTGAGTCAGTGACCCCACGCTGGGGCCCTCACCAGACCGCGCCATCATGCCAATGGCAGCTCCCACGGGTGCGTGTCGTCCTCATTGCTGTTTTACAGAGAAGGAAACCAAGGCACAGAGAGTTCTCAGCTCCCCCGGGAGGTCCCAGCCAGAAAGGAGAGGGCATTGGATTCGATTCACGCGCCTCACTCTGTGGGACCACATGCAACGACATGGACTCTCAAGCTCCTCTGAGCAGCCTGTAGTCGGTTAGTCATGCACAAATCAGGGCTCCATAGGCAGCTGGCATTCTGGACAGACAAGGAGAGATGGAAATGGTGGCAGTGACATTAGCGGATCGTTTTCAGACTCCAGTTTCACTTTTATGCATACAAAAACCACTCACTGCAAACAAACCCACAAACAAAAACCATGAAGGTTGTCCCTGATACCAGAGATTAGAGAGGATGTTGACATCTGCAGTTACGGGACCTGAGTTAGCAGCTGCCCATGACCTGTCAGCCCCTAGCTCTGGCTCATTTGTCATTTGCAGGGTCACTGGCCTCAGTTCCCCAGGCCCTCAGGTGAGACTAATCCAGGCCCATCAGCAGCCCCCCCAGGAGACAGCACTGCAGGCTTGGGCCGGGCCCGGGCCTCGGCCCCCTGGCTGCCTAAATTCCCAGCTCCGCACAGAAACAAATCGCCTCCCCGTGGCAGCTGTCTCCACTCAGAGTGGCGATGCTGCACCTTCGGTGAGGGGGCACAGCTTAAAGACAAGCGCTTTTTGCCAGAGAGTCTGCAGCAAGAAATCACATTTTTTAGGTAGAAGTTGATCATCCCAATAGCGACAGCATTTTGTCTCCTGCTCGTTCTGAGCGATACAGGGAGGGAGAGAGAGTGGAGAAATCACACGGGCTCCTTCCTCCTCCTCCTCTACCACACCATCAGCAGTGTGCCTGTCACTTGTCAGACACTCTGCATCTGCGTTCTCCCGGAGCGCCCAGGCCTCCAGGACAAGTGACAATCCAGACAGCATGAAATTGTGTTTGGTTCACGGGCAGCACATTCTCTGGACGAGAAACCAGCCTCAGCCACCACTGCATCCTCAGATCCTACAACAAAGCGACGGGGAAAGGGTGTACCGGAAACAGCTGTTGGCGGGGCCACTGCCGCTGAGCGAATAGATGCGCTGTGCGTTGGTCAGAACGGTGTCCTTGGAGGCCCGGCCTCTGCCCCAGTCCTGAAGCTCTCCACCGACAGCAGCAGTCATCTCCCCAGCTACCACCAACTGCGGGTGTATTCTGTCCGAAACATCATGCTAAGCGCTCTACCAACAACTTGCACACCCCAACTGCATGCGATTGTGACTTGCTTCTTTCTCACGTGCAAAGAAACTCACGCACCGGAAGACTGTTCTGGCCAGCAGGTGGCAGAGATAGGATTCGAACCCAGATCGACCAGCCTCCTTGATGGGACACTGCCGTGTTTCAGTTGTATTTTCAGTCTGAACATCTGAGCCCACAGTGACCCTAAATGTGCCTTCAGGGCGTAGGGGGGCATTCTGCGGCGTGGACTCCCACCTTGAACAGGCCAGCCGCGGCCGCCCCAGGGACTTGCTTCGTGCATTCTGCAGTGTGATTGTCACTTTGGGCCATGGGTCCCGCACCAGGCTTGTGAACCGCTTGTAGTTCCCGTCTGGAAGTCCCAGACCACCCTAGACTCGAAATGGCAAAACAATGGCACTGAAACAGACATCCACGCACATCACCAAACTGGCATCGCCAAGCCATGTGCTAAGCAGGGTGTGGGGGCACTGTGGCCCCATCCTCCAGCAGCCGTGTGACCTGTCTGGTCCCAAATAGCCTGGAAGCTGGGTAGTGCACACTTGAGCCCAACTGCATGGTGGAGACCAAATGTGTTGGGAGCGTGCAGAGGGGGTGAGATCATTGTGAGTTGAGGTCATTGCCACTTTCTGGGAGATGGAAGCAAAAACAGCCCTGGCAGATGCCCTGAGTGTCCCTGTCATTTCTAAGTATTTCCCTGGAGATGGTTATTTAGGAGAACTGGGGAGGCAGTGCTTGCTGTGCCGACATCTGTAGTACAATTGGAGGCTGCCAGTCCCCAGGGCTACCTGGGAGCTCCCATGGTTCCCTTTGGTCAGAAAACCTCAGGACACACAGGTTGGCCCTCAGTCAGTGCTTGGACTTGCACTTCAGTGAGGTCCAAGAAGTTTGCTGGATCTGCCCTGACTTTGCATGACACGGAAGTGCTGCTTTAACACCCGGAAGGGTGACTTCTAATGGAAATAGCCTGGAGAGCTTTCTCCAGAAGGCCACAGGGGCACACCCACATCTCAGAGCCTGACCAAGGCTCTGGGGAGTTCTCCCAGCCTGCACTCAACCAATTTTCCAAAGTGCTTTGTAATTAATGCCTCCCTGAAGAAATCCTCTTCTTGTCACTGAGAAGAGAAAAATAAAAGCACTCCTGCAACCGTTTCATACCTTGGGCAAAGCAGGTTCATTTTTAGCCAGCTCAAATGAAGCATCCTGATGTAAGTAATTATAGAGACCAACACTTTATAGAACAGCCCATCAAAGGCTCCTTCAGCATGTTCGTCACTTTCAAAGTACAGAAGTAGAGTCCACACGGTGTGCAGGAGGCTGCATTTCCATTCATAGGACAGCTTGGGGTTTTCTTGCTACGGAGTATCTGCACAAGCTAGCAGGTTTCATCTCTGTGACGTGGGGCCTCTTAAGTATAAGCTGTTTCTGCACAATGCGTGGACTTTTCATTCACTCATCACTTATCTGTTGAATGCCAACAAAAGGCAAGACATCCAGATGGATACTGGAGAGTAAAAAGACAATGCCTCTTCCCTCTTGGAGTTTGCATTCTGGTGGAGGAGACAGACAAATAAAATAATAAATATATCTGCTATATGTTATTTGTGAGAGATGCTGAGCAAAAAAAAAAAAAAAAGAAGAAGATGTAATATGAAGGAAAAAGGATATTTGGAGCTTGGGCTCATGAAAGACCTCCCAAGGGCCTCCCTGGTTGTGCAAGCAGTTGAGTGCCACACTCTGGGGCTTCCGCAGCCACTGCAGCATGAGTTCGATTCCCTGCCTCGCCGCTGCTCCCCTCAGCAGTGTATTTTAGTGGATCTGCCTGTTCTGCTCTCCACTCTGTCTCTACTGAAGTAACCTCTAGAGGTCACCCCCACACACACACCTCTGGCCTATACCCTAGCTCTTATATGCACAAATAAATAAAATCTTTTTTTTTAAAAAAAAAAAAAGGACCTCCCAAGATGAAGGGAACTTTCATATTTCCTTCAGAAAGGAGGCAGCCTTGCTAAGTGCAGGGCAAGACCTTGCAGGCATGAAGAATATAGCTTGTGCAAATGCCCTGGGGCAGAATGGAGCGAGGCTGAACTGGAGAGACTCAGAGAGAAGCAGTGGGGCTGCAGGATGACTAGTGAGAGGAAGGGGCTGGAGAAATGGCATCCCCTTCTTTAATGGTGGCGTCTCTTCTCCAAACCACGCCTGACTTCACTTAGCAACTCATGGAAACAGACCAGTGCTTGCCCCCTCCCCCATCTCCCACTTAACACCCCAGGAACACCATCCAGAGACTTAAAAAGGAAGCCCAACACACTCTAGCCACCCTCTGCTTTGTTCTAGCAGCTTCCGCAGTGATGAAGAAGCAGGCTCCATAAAAAGAGCGTGGGTGATGTTCCCCCAGTGCACTCATTCCTCCCATCCCGTGGAGCCAGCCCGGGGTGGCTGCACTCAGTACGTGGCCGCGGTCGTTGATAATAATTGTTGCATTAATTGGTGCTGTCCGGACCAGACAGAACGTAAAAGATCCCACTGTGTCCAATAATTAATGTTTTTCCCTCACTGCAACGCCATTAATAAGGGGCTCTTCCAAGAAACGAGTAATTGGCTGGTTGGGCGTCATTAGGGTATTTATAGATAAGCTTTAGTCTGGAGACATAGAGGAAAGGCTGATTGTGTTTATTTAGACTCTATTATCTATCGCTAATGTGTTATCCTGCCTTCCGATCGTCCCCATTCTCTGGGTCCTAATGATGCAGGGCACACTCACAATGCAATTTCAATGACCTGCAACACGGCTTCTCTCATGGCAAGGGAGAGAGGGGGGCGCAGGGGCGCCTGTTCGCAGGTTGTGCTGGCTCCACTCATCCACCGAGAACCTTCCCTTTCCGCTGAGAAATTTAGAGCAAGGCACTCGGAAGTAGCAGAAAGACAGTTTCTCCTAATTAAACCTCAAAGGAGTGGAAGAGTCTTAGGTTTGTGATTATCTGAAGGGTTTTTGAAAATGTAAATCTGGCTGGGGAAGCATTGCTTTGAAAAATAGGCCGGTTGCACTTGAGACGCGCTTTCAGTGCTAGCAAGAAGCAGGGGCCCGGGGACTGACGAAACTGGCAGAAAGATACCTGCTGCCAGACCCCGCTGCGCGGCTGCCTGGCCCAGGAAGTGATACACGCGGGACCGCGCCTCCCCTCAGGAACCTGGGAGCCCTTAGACCTTTGCTAGAAGTTTCAGAAGAGATTTCTTACACTTTTTGAAAAAGTGCAATTGTGACTATTCTTAATGCTCTGAACCTGTACAGTGAACATGCTGAAAAGAATATGTTTTACGTTGGTGTGTTTTAATAAAAGGCCCCTAGGAAAACAAACAGAATAATGCAACTTATAATGCAGTCATCAGGCAACTTATAAGAACCTAAAAATATAAGATGAATCAGGGTTTTATCTTCATGACTGTGATGCATCTGATAACAAGTTAAGAAACCCAATCAATTTCTAAATGGCCTTTCCCACAATGCAACTACCCTTGAGTTCATTTTTTTCAATGCTTAAAGTTAGCAACAGCTCAAGACAATTATGTTGTCAATTGTATGAGCTAGAACCCACTGGCGTCATAGACTGAACACAAGCTCCATCGTCTTTATCGCTTCCTGCTAAACTTGTTCTGTGGACAGTTCTTGACCCCCCCCCCCCCGGCTGTGGCCTCTCCGGGTTCATGGCCATTTCTGCAACTCTGGTCAGACAAAGCACCCAGACCCACCGAGCACACAAACAAAGTGAAACGCACCTGTGCAGGCAGGTGCATACCTGCTCTCTGCACCTCTGATGTGCTCTGCTCGCCACCCCCACCCGCGTCTCTCACTGCGCTGGGTGCTGGGAAGATGCGCAGTCGGGTCTGGAGAACTGACTCCAAGCTGCAGCTCTGCCCACAGCACTAGTGAGGGCAGGTGGGGAGTAGCGCAAACTCCTCAGGCCTGGGTGCCCACACCTGTGTTCGGAGGATGCTAACGCACCCAAGAAGTGAGGTGACCCCACTCGAAGCACCTGGCACACACAGAATAGGGGTCCCTCAAATTCCCATCTTCTCCCCAGCTGCCCTGCCACATGTGGAAGCATCTGCCACGCATGATGCTCTCACCCTTCCTTCCGCCTTCTCTGTAAAGGACTCGCTCCACTCGGGACCCCTCGCTTGACTCTGGTTTTGAAAATAGCTCCCAGAAAACTTTGTGTACATGAATGTGTGATGTAACTTTGCAAATTAAGTGTGTAACGCTTTTAGGGAGATGGTGCCCTCTCCCCCCGCTGCTCCCCACCACTGGGACCAGGCAATTTGTGGACACATCTGTAGCAGGTGTTGGGGAATACTCTGGGAGATATTCTTAGATCCTGGCCTGGGGCCTAAAGGTTAAGAAGTTGGCTCCTGGGACAGGTGACGCCTGTGGCATCAGCTGGAGAGCCAACAGGAATACCTATGGGCAGGACAGGGTCTGGGCAGGTGGTCAAGCTTAATGTCAGACCAGCAGGCTGCGAAACATAAAGAACCAGGACTGTGGTCAGGAGCAGGGGGGGGACACAGGTACCCCTGAGCCAAACACACACACACACCCAGATTTATCAGCTATACCTGGCCCTGGCAATAAGCAACTTAATGCCTCTTTGCCTCAGTGATCTCATTTGGAAGGGAGGAGTCCAGAGCTGCTGAGCTCATGGACTGAGGTTGTTTAATTTCCAGAGTGCCTACTAGGAATCCACCGCATGATACCAGGTGCTGGAGGGAGAAGAGTGGAGAGTCAAAGAAAAAAGAGCAGGTATAGGGGGCCTCTCTGGTGGTGTAAGAGGTTAAGGCACAGTACTATGAAGCTATCTGCAGCCACTGCAGCCAGGGAGCTGACCCACATGGCACAGCAGATCTCTCCTATCTCACCCGTTGCTCCCCTCAGCAGTGTGTTTCAGTCTATCGGCCTGTTCTGCTCCCCACTCTGTCTCTGGTGAGTCCTTTCACACTCCCCATATCTGACCTGTACCCCAGCTCTTGTATGCATAAGTAAATAAATCTTTTTTTTAAAAAAAAAAAAAGCAGGTATAATCTTTACCCTTGTCTAAAAGAACCCATCACTCTTGAAATCTTGCTAGGGCCCCTCATTTTCTTACCATAAAACCCAGCTCTGTTTCAACAACTAGACAAATATTTGGGATCCAGTCCTGTTGCTCCTATCAGACAACGTTTTGTCAGGCTCTCTTGTTCTCCTGAGACAAAATTCAGAGGAAAAATAACGGATCTACACACAAGATGTTTTAATCAATATAACACCTTAACTTTAATGGAAAGGTGGGGGAGGGCGGTAGAAAAAGAAATTTGTAGCAAAACAATATGCATTTCAGTAAGTGAATGCATTGCTTGACTCCACGAATCCACACAAGGGTGGGCATCTGTGTGTACACCATAGTGAATGCCACAGCCACAAACATAGACTGACAATGGGCATGTTGTTGTGGAGACTCGAATACCAAGATCATGTTGCCATGGATGACATGATTTTCCTAACGTGGTGAGCACCACTTGGTAGTATTCCAAACACAACACGGTGCAATCTTCCCTTAATTTACACATTACAGTAGTGCCATTCCTACATGACTCAATGTATAATTGAAGGCCTACTGAAATTACCTTCTGTTTATATGAATAGGAGAGTTCAGTTGTAGCTGGATTATTAGATACAGGCTTTTCACCAACATGCTATCCATTAGCTTATCCCCAAGTCCTGCAGGACCCAGGACAGTTCCCCCTTGTCTCTGACTATTGAGGTCCTGGGTCCTTGGGCCCTGCTCCCTGAATGCATGACCCTTGCCCCCAACAAACACACACAAAATACCCCAGATTAACACTAGAGGGCACTATCAGCCCCTGGGGAACCAGTGATCTAGCCCCTGCCTACCTCTCCAGCCTGGGTCTCGTCCCACTCTCCCCTGATTGGCTGCATTCCATGCCATACAAGCTGTTCTTCATTTCCCCATCACGTCCATAAGCCTCTGCACATGCCGGTCCCTCCACCAGGAATGCTCATCCTTGGTGTCACAGCTCACATACCATTTCCATGAGCACATCCTCACCACATTTCCTGGACAACCTCCCTACAGTAACAGACACATCTCCACCCTGCTAGTTTCCATCATATTACCCTGTTCTTGTTCCTCAGGCACATGTCTTTACTGTAATGATCTTTTTCTAGATTATCCAGAGTCAGCGAGATTTTCTGTAAAGGGTCAGAGAATAAATATTTTAGACTTTGAAACAATGAGATCTCTGTCAAAACAACTCAACTCTGCTGTTATGGCTCAGTAACAGCAATAGACAATATGTAAGCGAATGGGTAGGACTCTGTGACAATAAAACTGTATCTGAAAAACAGGCAGGGGTGGGGGTGGAGACTGAATTCGGCCCAGGGGCAAGAGTTTGCCAACCCCTGCACTAGACTATAAGCCCCATGCCTCTGTGGTTTGCACTTTAGCTCCTCAGACCTAGCAAAGCGCTGAGTACGTGGTGAGAGCTAGATGAGCGTGCCCTGCAGAAGTGAATTTGTTGTACTGATGGAAAAAGAAGGAATTGAAGACTCAGGAAAGACCTACCTGCTCTTGACACCTGTGGAGCATTTACCTGCTAGTAGCCCATCCCGCCCTGCAAAGACTCCTGGGAAGGGGGGGCCGGAGAATTCAGGGAGGGCTTCCTGGAGGAGATGGCCTTGAATAGTAGCTTCACAAAGGATGATATGGACCAAATTGTGGCACTCTCTTGTTCAGTCCTTGCAGGGATTTTGCTGGTTGTCACAGCCACACAAAGGTGCTGACAACACAAAATGAAAAAGCAGGGCTCCCAGGGACGGAGGAGCCAGGGTCCCACTGTCAGCACAGTCTGGGACCCCAGGGGCTCTGTGGCCCAGGGTGCTGCGGGGGCCTCAGGCACAGGAAAGACCAGGGTCATCCGTGCTACTGTAGCTGGACCTTCACCTCCAGCCAGCCACAGCATCAACCCCACCGAGCTGCACTCGTGACTTCGGGGCGTGCTTGCTGTTACAGCCCCCAAACCTTCATTTCCCCCAGCACAGGGTTCGGCCCTCTGTCCTCCCTCACCCCGATCTCATCCTGTTTTCAGACCCAGGAAGGGGGGCTTCTGGGGAAGGCCTTCAGGCAGAGGCCTAGGCGACTCTAAGCAGCGACCCCCCTAGGCTAGGGGAGCCCCTCAACGTACCCAAGAGGCAGCTGAAGGTAACTGAGGAGGGAATTTCAGCAGTGCAGAGAGGACCCGAAGACAGCAGGGGAGAGCCTCTGGTCCTTGAAGGAGTTATTGGAAAGCCTTTTTAAAAGGAGTCCCGCTTACCCCCTGTCTTTTCTTTTGGCTTTTCTTCCCTCCTTTCTCCTGAAAACCTCATGGCAGAGTCTGTTTCTCTTTCCATTGGCCCCTCAGAAACTCGGGGCCAGCCTCAGGCCCTGGTGGTGGCCACAGAGAAAGCCCTTCCTTGAGTGCATAGTGGGGCCTCCCTTCTTTCCCGCCCACTTCCCGTGTGCCTTTGAATTCGGTGGAGGCCTCTGCTGTCCTTCCGGGGAGGAGCCGCTGCCTCTGCATTCAGAAAACAAGCTGCAGCAGCTCGCGTCTCCCGCTCCCTCCAGCCCTGAACCCATTTTATTAATATGGAGCTTAATTATTTTGAGGTTTAGTCTAATTTAAAGAACCAATTTATTATTAGCATTTCATAAATAATACATGTTCTATCTGCTAATGAGGGGTAAAAATAGATAAACTAATTTCCCAACACTGGAAGAAAACAAACAAGGAGGCAGCCCACAGGAACTGGGCTCAAGTGACCTTCCGCTCGCCTCCAGTTGGGCTCTGACCCGGGCCCGCCCCCGTGCCACGTGGCAGCCCTGGGCACGTCGTGGGAGCTGAGGACACTGTCCAGAAGCAGCTGAGGGTCACAGGTGGCGAAAGCCTCCGAGGGCGGTGGGTGCCCGTGGGGGACCCCGAAGCAGGTGGGCGGAGCTTCATCCATTCCCTTGAGGTTGGCCCTTCAATGCTGGGGTCGGGGGCAGGCCCCTGCGGCACACAGGGGAGCAGCCGAGCAAGAGGATGACAGTCCTGCCCTCCGCCCCGGCCCCATGGCGCTGCGCCAGGAGATCAGCAAACGCCCTGCAGTGCCAGGGCAGCCCCAACAACCAACTCAGGTAACAGGAGCTGCGCGGCTCTCCCAGAGGTGAGGACACTGAAGTCGCCACCTGAAGGACAGGCGAGGCGCCAGGGGAGGACAGCCAGGGTCCGGAGGGGGAAGGAGCTGGACGCAGAACTCAGAGCAGGGGCCCCCGCTTCCCGCCCCCTGTGGATTTTAGGGGAGAGGCCGACCTCAGGGTGCCTGGGCCGTTGGGACAAGACTGTCACTTCCATGGCTTGAGAGAGGAGGACGGACACTGGGGCTAATGGTGGGAGAACCTGGAGCAGAACAGCAGAGGGGGGCCCTCTCCTGGTGGCCGGTGGGCGTGGCTGAGCCAGAAGCAGCACCCCCTCTCAGGGCCAGGCCGCCTCCAGCGCAGCCCCAGGGCTGCCCCGCGACCAGCCTGGCCTGGAGGACCACAACACAGGTTGAGAGCACCCTTCCCCCTTCCACGCGCTGGCAAGCTAAAGCTCTCCTCTCTCCGCACCTGTCTGGAAGTACTGCGCCCCGCTCAGCCCCGGGGAGAGCCAACCCGCTGGATAAGCAGCACGGGCTTCGCTCCTCAAGGACTGGGCGAGGATTTTGAGCCCATCAGAAAGTCACCCACACCGCAGTCTGGGGGCGCTCGCCTGGGGTCTGCGGGTGCCATCTGCACGCCGGGGCTCACAGCCATGAGCAGGAAGGCGCAGAAGTCAACCTCACCACCCTTTAATGAGTAAAATCCTCTGGCTGCGGCAGGGCCCGCAGAGACCGGCTATTAATGAGCGCTTGGAATAGCTTGTGCCTGTTTTATACATGTACGGTGGCCTGGGAGAGACACTTCAATTTCCATTTTACATCAGCTGCCATCTTCAAGTGTCTCCTCAAGGGCAGGAAAACACTTGGCAAATTTTGTCTTTAAAGAGACACGTTCAAAGAGAGCATTCCCTCCCTGCAGCCACATCCTATATGTGAGCCCTTTTCAATTTTCAAAGTATATATTGACCTTCTGTATAAGGGAATCTGAGCAAGGAGGTAGGCAGCCAGCCTCAGCTGCACACGCGCTCTTCCCGCCCCCTGGGGCGGCCAGAGGGGGTTTCCAGCTTTATCCTCAGACGGGGTGGCTCCCCACTGAGAAGGGGACAGGTGTGGGGACCTATTTACAGACCCCGGTCCTGGCCAGGGGACAATGATGAGAACCACGTGCTCACAGAGATGGCACAGGCAGCCTGTGAGTGAGATGGGGAGGGAGCTGGGCCAAGAGCGTGGGCTGGAAAGAGGGGTGACTGCGCTGAGCTCGCCTGGGGGCTATCAGGTGAAGGTAAGTTCTGGGGACAACTTGTCAGGCACTTCACTGTTCACAGGATGGCCCTCCATGGGGCAGACAGAGGCGGTGGAAAGGCCTTTAAGAGGCAGCATGGGCTTGGAGGCTGCAGGGTCCCCCCAGGGCCACCAGCGGCCACCGCCTGCAGCTGGGAGTGAGCACAGACTCGGGCAGTGCACCGAGAGGCCTTGTGCTCTGAGGAAAGCACAACCTCCAGCTCCTGTTATAGCAGCCGTCTTAGCTCAGGTTGCTGCAGCCAAAAGACAATACGCCGAGGGGCTTAGCCAACAGACATCCATCTCTCATGGCTCTGGAGGCTGGACCTGGACCCGGGTGTCAGAGTGGCTGGTTTCTAGGGGAGCCTCTCCTGGCTTGCAGGTGACCGCCTCCCTCCTCTCTGCACGCATCCCCTTCTGGAGGAGAGAGACCTCCGATCTCTTCATCCCTAACGAGGTCCCAGGCCAACGTGGGGCTCCACTCTCATGGTCTCCTCTAACCGTAATTTCTCCCCAAAGCCACTCCTCCAAACGGCACCATGCATATGAAGGGGCGGGGGCCACCGGCATCCAGTCCGTGCATCAGCTGTGCTCTTAGGTCAGTCGCAGGTCTCTCTGAGCCTCCGCTTCGCGCCCACAAGATGGGACGGTACTCCTGTGCTGGCAGGTCCACGGGAGGGTACCTGGCCCACCACATGGGCAGGGCTGCCTCCGTGGTGTGTGTACCTGTTTCTCCGACTCAGTCGATCACCTTCAGAACCCTCGAGAACAGGAAACCCGTGCTCCCATGAACCTCAACAGTCCCACGGGATAACTGTCATACAGAAGAAATCCAGAGACTAAAACGTATCCACATTCTGAACAGGGGCCATGGGGCACGAAAGCTTCGGCAGCGAATTACTGTTGATGTCATCATTGTGGCCGCCCCTGGAACAAACAGCCCCAGAAAGCACAGCCATTTCACCCCTAGTCCATAGCATCCCATTACCTCAAAATGTATAGCAAAACTCTCACCAGACGATTTCCCCGCATCAAAATGGCACCATCCTCAGTCAGCACTTTGGCAGGAGGGAGGGGTCGCAGGACATCATGGGGGCCACCCCCCCACATTCTCAGCTACCAACCTGTTTTTCCCTGCCTGCTACAACCTTCTCCCATTTATCCTTACACATAACTTCAAGACCCTTGAGGTGGCGGTGTGCCCAAACCAAGACTTCTTCCCAGCATCTTTGACCACCAGGTGCAGCCACCTGACAATGAAGCAAGAAACATTCAAGGGATAGGACTCCTGGGAAGCATCTTTGAAATGGGAAAATCACTGATTCAAGCTGCCTGGGATGTGGACACAATAACAGTTCCAGCAGCCATATGGAAGCACTGAGGACAAAAGCCAAATGCTGGCAATGGTATCCCAGGAGGAGGGGCACAGCCTGGACCCCAGCTGGCTCAAGGTCACCCGCCAGTCTACCCAGGACTTCTACCCCCAAGGGGAAACTTGTGCATTTAAGCCACTATGATATGAGATTTAGGCACTGCTAAAGCTAATTTTACTATACAGTCTTAGTTGCTAGAGGCTGTGGTTGTATGAAAGAGGAGCGCTGGGTCCTTGGCTACCAGCCATGGCAGAAGACACAGGTGAGAGATAGGAGAAGGGGCGCAGCATGTCAGGGTACAGGACGAGCATGGACCATGCCTCACCAGTGTTGGCTACTGCTAGACCCCAGCAATGCTCCCCCTCTCTCTGCTTGGCCTCTTAGAGAGCTGCAGCCTCAGCCAAAAGCCTGTGGCTGGCAGGGGCAGACAGTCTTGCCCGGAAAGGACAGAAGAAGAAACGACCCTGGTCCAAGTCTGACCTGTGTCTTGAGACAGCTATGAGACATCAGGCAGGTCCTACAGTCCCTGAGCATCAGTGTCCTCTATGACTAGGGGACCGGAGCCACAGCTGCCTCACACACAGGGGAGCTGGAGAATACAAATCAAGTGCCTGGGACTCAGTCCTCAAAATGCTCGCTTTACCCTCACGATTGGTTACATCCGAACACTGCTCTCTTCAGGGTGCGGTGGCTTTGGCCCAGGGCTTTGCTGTGCTTCTTTCCAGGTGAGGTGGGATCAGCTCTAGAGCCGTGAGGGTCTCTCCTAACTGTCAGAACCAGAATGGGAACAGACCGGGAGGGAGGAGACCCAGTTTCTGCCGCTGGCTTTGCCGCTGACTAGCGTGTGACCTGGGCAGGTCCCCACCTCAGTCCGAGTTTTGTCTTCCCCACATGTGAAACGAAGATGCCAAACTCCTTACCTGGGATCCTGCCAGCATCCAAGCGCAGGGGCCCATCATACAGGGAACCTAGAGAACCAGGACTGAAAAGGCCAATCCGTTGGCTCTACTGAGGCCTAACACGCACTTTGCCCCGGTCTCCTTACCCTAAGAGTCCCTCTCACGTGTCCTTTCCTGTGGCAGTCCTGTCACGTCCAGGGCTGACTCGGACAGATCCATGGCTTCGCAGGCACTTCGGTTAGCTCTAGGCACAAGGGCAAGGACAGGGAGTAGTTTGCCTCCCTTGATACAAAACTTGATACAAAAACTCAGATGTACAAATCCTATAAATGGAAGAGTGCTGGTTTGTAAAAGGACCATCTAGAAACAAATAATCTTATTTATCCAACAGCCCCCCAAATAGACAATGGTGTGGCTCTAACTGCCTACACAACAGTAAATTCAAAATGGATTAGAGATTTACACATAAGACCTGCAACAATCAACTACACAGAAGAAAATGCGGTGATGTGTTCCATATCAACAATGAAGATATTTTGAGACTCGACCCCTGTGGCAAGGGAATCAAAGCAAAGCTAAGCAATCGAGATCAAGTTACCTACTGAGTGGGAGAAAACAACCACACTACATATAACCGACAGGGGTTACTATTCAAGATGGACAACACACACACACACACACACACACACGATTCAACATCAGAAAAGCAAATAACCCAGTTAATAAGTGGGCGGCAGAGGGAAGCAGGCAGTTCACCAAAGAGGATAGCCAGAGAGCAAACACACATAGGAAAAATGTTCATCGTCACTTCCCATAAGAGAGAGGGTGGTTAAAAGCACAACGACACACCATTTCACCTCCAGGACAATGGCACCTATTGAAACGACCCCCAACAAGTGCTGGAGAGGACGTGAGAGAGAGGAACCTACACAGACACAAGCTGGTGCAGCCATTTTGGAAAGCAATCTCAATTTGCTTTAAAAAATTAAAAATGACCAAGCCCAGACGATGATCTAGATCTAATCTGGTTGTCACCACCCATCATAATCACGAGAGCGGACAGAGAAGCAGCACCGTTTGGGATCCCAGAAGGCACAGCACGGAAACCCTGACCCAGCAGCCACCACGGCTGTGTGCCCCCAAGGTAGCGAGGAATCTCTGCCTGTGTTTTCTTGGGTGTCAAAGGTGGAGGCTGGAGAGATCACAGCCCCACTCTTCAGAGTGGCACCTGCTTGCTACCAGAATAGCCCACTCCCACCACTGCATACTCAGCAAGTACGGGGTAGTCCAGGAGAGAGCACAGAGCACAGTCTTGGGACTTGAGCTTTGTCTCCTCTCCCTGATCCTTTCCAGAACCTCCTGGGTATCCCTGTCAGGTTTCCAAACCCAGGCAGATCTCATGAATCTGAATATGCAACACTGGCTATTTAGGGTGATGTGGGCCCTTTCTGCATGCCCACCCCCAGCGCCCCTTCTGTTCGAGCCTCCACCCTATAGCTTCACTAGTGACACTCACGTGTGTTAACATTTACCTGCATCTGCCACGCGGAGCCAAAGGGTGTAACTGCAACGCCGGGGCGTCCTGGGAGACTCAGGCAATATATAGCCATGGCTGTAAAACCTTAATGGGCCAACAATTGACACTCAGCTCTTGGATTCACCTATGAATCTGATGCCCACGTGTTGCCAAAAGCATTTATTGTCCCATAATTTGATTTACTTATTTCCATGCTGCTCCCAGTGCCTGCAAGTAGGGGCAAAATGGCTGATGTCTCCAGATGCCACGGAGGCTAATAAAGCTTGCTGTGCTCCCAGCATGCTCTCTGCTGTCAGAAACCGGCAATTAACTTAATAGGGTTCTTGAAATGGAGTCGATCCGGGAAATGTGACATGTGTTGGCACTCTCCCGCTGGTCCAGGCAGCCTCCCTCCATTAACTCGCAGGGTCTGTTTGCTATTTGAATTATTTAGGAGCTTGTTATGTGAATTAAAAAGCAGCACTTTGCAGCATTAAGTCTAATATTTTATGATCTTCAATTGATTAGGTGGGCTTTCAGGATTACACGGAAAGGTTAAGATAAAACACGCCTCAGACAGGCAGCTCTTGCCAGCCTGCTTTGCTTTTCAAAAACCTAGATGAAAACCCAAAAGGAGGCTGCCTCTCTTTTCCTTTCTAAACGAGTCTTCTAGAATCTGTTTTCGGTTCCTTAGACAGCTTCTCTACGAGGACATCCGGTGCTCAGTGTTCTCAGACCCCAAAGGAGGCTGGTCCTTGTTTTCGCTAACTTCCCATTGTCTCCTTGGCACAGAAATTCCACGTGAGGTACAGAGTGGCCACCTCCCATGCACCTCCAAGGGAAGACCCTGGATGTGGGATCCTCGCCTCTCAGCTGGGCCTGGGTGGGCACCCCTGTCACGCTCCACGACGTGCCAGTTCATGCCATCCTCCCACTGCCAGCTTCCACCGCCCTTTCTCTGGCTGATGACAGCAGCTTTCCCGGGCATCCCTGATCACTCCCACTAAACTCACCCTTATACTCTGCAACCTAAGGGGGCTGTCTAAACCCCAGCTCTGGCTACAGCACTCCCTAGCTCAACAACCTTCCATGGCTCCCTGCAGCTGCTGCTGCTGCTGTTGAGTTGAGAATACACTTGCCTGCCTGGCCCCAGCCTCTCTTTCTCATCTCATCTTCTCTTGCACCCATATGAACCAACCAGACAATTAATGTATTATTCTCTAAAAACACCCTTGTTTGATCAATGCCGAAGCTTTGCTCACAGCATTCACTCAGTGAACTATCCCTCCCCTTATGGAATGTCTACTAGCCTCAAGAATGAAAAAATCAAGTAAGAATGTAATACAGAACAGTCCATGCCCCATGCACTTTACATCGATTATTTAATCCGCATAATACTCCTATGAGGTGGGTGCCTTGATGACCTCCGTTTTATAGAAGAAAACTGAGGCCCAGAGAAGTTAGGTCACTTGCCCATGATCAGCTGGCTGTGGGTCAAACCGAGGGAGACAAGGCTTATCTCAATGCCGCTTCTCCAGTCGCACCAGCCCTGCCCCCAGCTGGGAGTCCTTTCTCCGCGAGTCTGCCGCATCCGTCCTTTCCCTGGCACCGCCTTTCCCTGGCACCACCGTCAGACTGCAGGTGGAGGAGCGCAGTTCTCTTCCACGACGCCAATGCCTTGGGACAGGTGGGGCTGCCTTTGTGTCCCAGCAGGGCTTGGGCCGGACTGGGCAATAGTAGGTGCTGTTGTCAAGCTGGCCACAGGTGACCCTCCACCCAAACCATGGTCCCTGGAAGAGTATTGGCTGGGTTCCTACTGCGCTTTCCAGTGTAGAGGAGACCCCCAAAGTGTAGGAGGTCCCCCAAAGTGTAGGAGGCCCCCAAAGTGTAGGAGGTCCCCCGAAGTAGAGTGCCCAGGAGGCACCCAGTCAGTGGAGGTGTGAGCTCTGCAGGAAGCGTGGCTTGGGTTTGCATGCCTCTTTTTTCAGCCAGGAGACCCTGGGGATAGCAGTTCATGCACCTCAGTTAGCCTTGGTTTTCTCACCTGTAGAATGGGAATGATGGTCATCCCCACTCCATAAGAAAATGATCAAAATGAAGTGAAAGAATTCACTGATGGTGCTTACAACTTCCCCAGCACGTGGAAGGGCCCAGGAAACTTAGCTGTCCTTAGGGCTGGCCTCACCCCAGCTGGACTCTCCAATCTGCCCCCACTGCTGGGGCCCTGCCTTGCCTTTCCACACCTGCACTTCCTCACCTGGAAGACAGACTATTTAACACTCACCATGAGGAGTGAGGCATGGGCATGGGCATGGGGAAGACTACAGTTTGGAACAGAATAGACATTGAGTAGATTAAGGTCATTACTATTTTTAATTAATATAAACTTACCTGAGGATTTTATGTTCCAGGACACTGCAAAGATGGTACCTGACCCCCCAAATCAACAACCCTGTGCAAAACAAATGATCTTTGCAGAACCCCAACCCTGCAGGAGGCTCTGAGGAGAAAGGTGGCCCTGACTTCCAGCGGTTATTCTGTTGAGTGGGGGAGGCAGCGCAGAAATCGTCCTAAGGCAGGAGGAGGGCGGGGCTCCATGGGAGGGGTTTGCTCAGCTGGGAGGAGGTACTGCCTGATCCTGGGATCTGCTGGGCACCCCAGGAGGACCAGAGCAGGCACCTTGGCAACTACAGCCTAGAGGAGAGTGTGTTTAACGATGCCTTCTTGGGAGACCACTTGCCCTGAAAACCAATAAAATCCTACCAGTGAGGTGTTGTCTTCAGAACCTCTCTTCAGGGACGCCCTGAAGCCAGGAAGTTACTTTCTGGAATTTTCTCACCAGCACCAACAGCTGCTAGATCCATTCTGTCAGGGCAGAGGATCCTAACCTGGCTCTTACAGACCAGCTTAGGGGGCTGGGAGCCAGCAGGACTATAAACTGTGTGCAGAGGTTTGCAGGCCTTATGCAGGTGCACACACTAGGTAGAGGTTTTGTAAAATCCTGCCCACACCGGATAGGCTCACGCTAACCCCTAAATTGCAACACTCTCATACAAGGCATCATAGTCCTCACTGGCAGATAGGGAACAGGCAGTGGAGGGCAGGGTGCCTGCAGGCAGCAGCGCACCCCTCTTCAACATGGGGCTTCCAACTCACCCTGAACACTGATGCGTCACCCCTGAACACTGACGCTCAGTTAGCAGATGGAGGAAAATATAAACATGAAAGATCTTTCAAGATATTTTAGGGGCCAGGCCTGGAAGTAGCATTGATTACTATTACCCACATTCCATTGGCCAGAACTCAGTCACATGGCATGCAAAGGATGCTGGGAAATGTAGTCTTCCTGTGTATCCAGGCGGGAAGGAAAACTAGTTTGGAGAACACATCACATAGCCTTTCAAGAAAAGACAAGTGCAGGGGGAAGAGGGTGAAGAAGTGCCATTTGCTTTGTGTCTGTTGTTCACTTAATCCACACTATTAGGAATAGTGTTACAGTTACATAATACTTTTTATATTTATATAACACTACATATTCTATATGCCTAATAAATTCTAATATTATATCCATTTAGTGGCTAAGGAAACTGAAGCTCAGCAGACTAAGTCACTTACAAAGGCTCACACCATAGTGATTGGTGGAGCCCAGAACCCCAAGTTTTTTTCTTGCCAACATACAGACTTCACACTCCATTTTATGAGTTTTGCCTATTGTATATTTTGAGTGGGAAGGTAATGTGAATGGAGAAGAAAGTAATTTTATGCTTGTATTCTCAGGTTCATTACCATTTATTGATTGCTTGCTCTGCATCAGATACCTTTCAAAATGCCTTTCCATGAATTCCATATGTTTATTATTACAAATAATAATGACCTTAATCTGTGAATCACCCTCTCCTCCCAACAACTGCAGCCGGCTACCATCTCAGATTAGTGGATGAAGAAGTGGAGACAGAGAGAAACTGGGTCATTCTCCCAAGCACCCCTACCTCCTAGGGTGCTGTGAGGGTTTACAGAACTAACACTGTGAGTAAGCAGGACTTAGAATACGGGAGGAAACATCACGTGCTGCTATGGATGGGGGCCCCAGTGGAGCCTTTTCCATTTGCTTCTGGCGGTCCGTGCCCCTGCAAGGCCGAGGCTGGGTCTCCTCCACTCTGGAGCCCAATACAGCCTCATGGCTCTGAGCGCAGGCTCTGGTCCTACGTCCAGACCCCATCACTTCCAGGCTGCATAACTTTGGGGTGGGAGCGCCATGTCTACGCTGAGTCTCTTTCCTCCTGCATAAAAGGGAATGGCAACAGAAGCTACTAGTTAGAGGTGTTGACCATTACATTAAATGATGTGGTAGACCTGATGTCCCTAGATTAGTTCCCAGCACATGGCAGTGCAGAGCAAGGCAGGATCAGCTATTCTTGATCTGTGTCCCCAGCCTCCCCAGCAGGCCCAGTCCGTGGTGTTAAGCCACTGGTTTTGGATATGTGAATGAGTTGAGTATTTATACTTCTAGTTGTCTGGATAGCCAGAGGTCTCCTCCAAGTTCTCTCCCAAAGATAGAAACCTGGGACAGGCCTTGGCCACCAAAGATGGCCAGGGTGTCCAAGATACTCATTGTTTATACTGACCTCACTAAGTAAATAAACAGTGTGAGATGGGGAGCCAGGCCAGTCTTCCAGAAATACTCTGTCCCTGACTCCAGCCCGGGCACCGAGACACAGCGACCCCAGCCAGTTGACTCATCTCCCCACATGAGCTGGGCTGCAGAGACAGCCCCACCCAGCCTCTCTCTGCCCTGACTGTCTTCTTTGGATGATCTGGCCAGGCCAGCAGGAGCCAGTCTAAAGTAGCTGGCACTGCAACTGAGGAAAAGCAGGTGCGAATTTGTGATTCATGTCAAGAGGGGCAATCAAAGGAGCAGAATGCTCTGGCCAGGGAGGGTGAGGACAAGAGGCCAGTGCTGCCATGCCATCACTGGGGCAAGGCAGAGGGCAGGGGGCAGGGGCAGGCAGCGGAAAACGGGCCTGTTGCACTATGGGGTGGGGGTCCACAGGGCTCTGGGGTGGAGATGCAGCACAGCCATCCATTGAGGGGTTAAAAAAAAAACTAAGGGGGAAATCTAGGTCTTTGGGTCCCCTCCCAAGATCCAGAGCTATGGGGAAAGCACAAAGAAACGGGCTCCAACCTCATCACAATGGAGCCACGGTGGCACTAAGAAAAGCCTCTAATTGCCAGGCAGCCCCAAGAACTAGTCCAGAACCTCGATATCTAGAAAATTAGTTTGCCTTTGAACAACATGGGGATTCAGAAATCACTTAACCCCACACTCCATCCCTGCCATGTAGTTGAAAATTCATATACAGAGCCTCCCTGGTGGTGCAAGGAGTTAAGTCTCAGTGCTGTCAAGCTATTGGCAGCCACTGTAGCATGAGTTTGATCCCGGAGCAGGAAGCTGACCCACATGGCGCAGCAGACCTCTCCTGTCTCCCTGCTGCTCCCCTCAGCAGTGGATTTCAGTAGATCTATCTGTTCTGCTTCCCACTCTGGTGAATCCTCTTACACACACACACACACACACACACACACACCAGTTCTTGTATGCATAAATAAAATAAATCCTAAAAAAAAAAAAGAAAATACACCTATAACTTCCCCAAAACTTAACTACTAAAATAGCCTGCTACCAACTAGAAGCCTTACCAATAACATAAGTAGTTGCTCGGCACATAGTTTGTATGTTCTAGGTACTAGATTATAGTTTTAAAATAATCTAGAAAAAAAGAAAATCAGAAGGAAGAGAAAAAACATTTACATATTTATTGGCGGACATAATCCTCATATAAGTGGACCCACGCAGTTCAAGTCTATGTTGTTCAAGGATCAACTATATTCTATTTTTTAATTTTGAAGATATAATTTCCATGCCAACAGTTTTGCTTCCTGAACTATACAGACCAGGCATTTAGATAAGGTGGGTTTGACCACTTTGATGCCCTAGTCCAGGGTTCTGACTCCATTCAGCCATTCTGCAGCATTTACGATCATCTGGTGTTAGCAGGCACTGAGCAAGGGGTTGGGGACCTGCAGAGAAGATAAATGCAATCCCCCATGTCATGGAAATGAGGGGGGAGACAGACAGACAGACACGCGCACGCACAAACACGCACGTAGAGAAAAACGCTCATCGGGGTAAATGGTAGAAAGAAAACCAAGAACTCTGTGATAGACACGGGGGTGAGCACCGGGCACGCCGACCTCTCAGAAGGAAGCAGGGGAAGAGCTCCGCAGCAAGTGCAAAGGCCCTGGGGCAAGGACCCAGTACGCAGGTCCAGAGAAAGGAAAAGGCACCTCTGGCTGGGGCCGAGTGAGCCCTGCTCACGTTTACTGGACACCTGACTTTGTTCCTGCGCCCTTGCTCAGGAGCTCGCTGCCGGCCCACGGGGGCTCTCTTAAAGGCCGAGTCTATCACTAACACATTTGCAAGCGTGGACCCTGAGATCAGAGAGGTTAAGTATCTGCCCAGAATCACCGCTTGAGAACAGGGCAGGCAGGATTCCATTCCAGCCCTGCCGTTCCAAACCCATCGCGCACCGGGATGGACCGACAGATGTCCAGGCCGCAGGAAGCTCGAGGACTCTCCCTGCGGGGCTCAGCGAGGACCAGGTTTGCACCGGGGCAGCGGGGCGGGCTCCGCCGCCCAGCATTTAGGGGCCAGTCCCGGGACTGTGAGCGCCGCCTGCGTGGCCGGACACTGCAGTCCCGACACTGCAAAGGCGACTCTTTCCCAGCGTTGCCCTCCGGGGCCTCCCGCTGTGGTCTGTCCCACCAGCCATCCCGGCCCCGCCCCCACTCCCAAACCCCACCCCGCACCCCGTTTCTGGTTGCACCCAGGCTTCCGATTGGTGGATCTGAGGGCAGGAACTGGGGCTCGCGGCGCGAAGACCCTCAGTCTCGGAGCCCCAGGACCCCAGGAGCCCCGAGGCACACAGAGGCGCAGGCACCCCGCGCCGCGCCGCCACTCGGGGTCGCAGAGCGCCTCTCCCACCTCTCTCACGAGCCCCTTCCCGGAGCCCCGTGGGCGTCACCCCTGGAGGCGACAAGTTAGCTAATATCGGGGCGTCCGAGAGCAGCCCAGGGACCCCTTCTTGCCATCCACTCGGTCAGTCGCGGGGCCAGCACCAGAAGCCGCCAGCACCCGCCGGGCCACCCCCACCCCGGTGCGCACGCGGGGGACGCCCGCCCGGCCGGAGGCGCCAGAGTGACCCCTGCGGGCCCGTCGGCTCCCGCGGAGCCGGGAGCTCCGAGACCCCGCGTGAGAAGCGCGACCTTCCGACGCGAACCTCGCGGCCGAGGCGTCTAGCTCGGCGCTGCGCGGCCTGATTGGCAGGTGCCCCCGGCGGGAGTGGGGGCGCGGGGAGGGCTGTTGTGCTCAATTGCTGTTTTTACTCCTGCCATCGTTAATTCAGCGACTGACAGAGAAAGGAGGGTCCGCCGCAGCTTTGTGTCACGCACTCACTGTAATTTACTTGAAAAGAATTAAATCACAATTACCTGCCATTCGTTTTGCATAAAACGAGCCGTGAGGAGTCTGCGATCTCGAGCGCTCGAAGGGACAACAGCCCCATTGTTGCCATATTACGACAATATTTCTCAATTTGGAAACTTAAAACACTCGAATTAGCAGCTTCGTTTCAATACGGTGGCCCACAGATAGGCAAGGCTGACACCCCACCTCGGCTCCAGACATTACAGTTAACGACCATAATTTTCATTCATTTAAGTCTAGACCGATCTTTAAAGTCGTTGCATTTGTTGTACCTCCCAAATGTTGGAAAGGAAACGTGATCTTTTATCTGTTACCCTGCCCAGTTGATGAATCATCTAAATGCCACGAAAGTGTCTCTTGCTGGAGCTCTCGTCAAAGTACAATTAACCGTCGGAGAGCTGTTTAAATGTCCAAAGAAATCAGTTTCTTAAATAAAGTTACTTCTGTCCGAGTCTTCTCCCCTTTCAGACACGGTCTTTGCTAACTATGACTGATTGGCTTTCTAACCAAAGGTTTTCAAGTATTCAGTTCTGCAAAATCATATCAAGGTTCATGGGCGAGTTCAGCCAGTTTGAAACCAAGCTGGGTTTGTTTTGTGGTTGTTACTTTTTAACACCTTTTGTAAAGTCAACTGCTGCTTTGAGTGAGCTGTAGTTTCCATGAACACTAATGGCTTTTCAGTAACAAAATGTACCTATTCAATCAAGTTTGAATATTAAAAGGAACCCAGTTACTATTTGCAAGAACCCCTGACCAACCAGGAAAAAATAGCAAATTTAAAAAAAATACAATTGATAGCATCGTGGGCGGAGAGTAATATGCTATGGCAGCCATATGTCCATGAAATGAAGAGAAATAACTGCAAGTAAGGTTGAAAATAGAAAAGACAAAATAATAGAAAGGAAGAAGTTTTAAAATTTTTGAGTGACAAAATACAAGCTGAAATGCAGATTTAGTGGAGGGAATAATCAAAATATGAAATAAGAAAACCCTGTAACCTAGACAAGTCAATCGGGAGCAGAGTAAAAATACATTTTTTATTGTTCACAGTGGATACTCCTAATTTTATCTTATTTAAGACTTAGTTTATTCATGCATAGGAGAGCTGGGGTATAGGCCAGAAGCAGTAGGGGTGAGGGGATTCCCCAGAGACAGAGTGGGGAGCAAAGCAGTCAGACTGGCTGAAATACACTGCTAAGGGGAGCAAAAGGTGAGACAGGAGAGGTCTGCTGCATCTTGTGGGTCATCTGGGGATGGAACTTGTGCTGAAGAGTGGATAACTTGATAGAGCTGAGATTTTTTAACCCCTGCACCACCAGGGAAGCCCAGGACACACCTAATTTTTAAATGCATGACTTTATTATTGAAATGTTAGTATTTTAAGAGCTTTATTCTTTGAAGACTAAAGAAAGAGTAAAGTCTGTCAGCTGACTTTTTAAAATAAATGCCCTTTTGCGTGAAAGAAAACTAGGTTACTGTATGCTCCCTTTCATTCCTGTAATATGTGTGAAAATTAAAGATTCATTTTATTTTCACACTGACTTTACATTTTTTAAGTAATTTTTCTTTTATTCTTTTAGGAGAGAATAAATGTCCAGCTTCTGCAAAAAAAAAAAAATTGCATGAGGAACAAACCAAAGATTCAGCTCTCCAATGCCTGCATTTTTGAGCAATCCACAGAGGTGGGGAAGAAGAGGGGTTCATCAGACAAAGGAAACCACATCCCTGATCTCTAGTCCCGTTCTGATATCACCTCCTGGAATATCAGCAACATTTTAAGTTCCAGCCTAAGCCTAGAATTCCTTCAGAACAAATCAAATGTCTTTAAAGAATATTTCTGTTTGAAAAGGAATTAAGCTCTCCTGAAAGAATTTTAAAGGTTGTGATATTCACAGCCTGATAAAGCAGCACCTTTAATGAAATTCTAATTAGCAATTTCATGCACTTTGCTATTAGTCATATCAGATTAGTGCACATTTTCACAGCCTTCTTTTAATTAAGTGCACTTATTCCAAGTTTCAAACACTTTCCTTATAAGATGAAAACTGTGCTGAAATGTTATTTAGTAAACAGAGGAAGTGTGAAAGTGTAGGTGTGCGGTGTGCAGGGGCGGACAGTTTTAAACTGTCTACAAATTTTTTACATGTACAGTTGGTGAACTCAGGTTTTCATCCCTTCTCTCTTGTGTTCTCAGTGTTTTCTTGATATTTGTAAGGAACCTACACAAATCCTTAACCCAAGTGAACACTATGAGTATTTGTGCTTAAAACATAATTTCTGTGTATATATATGTATATATATAGTGGAATTTTTTTTATTAAAACATTTTTTCTGTGCAGATATGTTATTTATGTGTGTGTATCCGAGAGAGAAAAATAGAGAAAGGCAGAGGGAGGAGAAAAAGAAATGTAGATACACAATAGTTCATTTAAAAAAATCTCTTGAAAAGCAGTGAACAAACATTTCCCCATAGAATATCCCCACCCCAGTCACCTTTTGCAGGCACCTCCTTCCCTTTGAAAACAGCAGATTTCCTTCTGCAGCACTTCTAGAATTCATTCTGAAGCCCCAGAAGAAGGAGCAGGCAGCTAGCTTTGGGAGCCAGGTCCATGGAAAGTCTTCATTTCAGACTGCAATTCTCCACTGCCAGACCAGCACTCAAGCCAGTCATTTCCAGGGAAGGCAGGACATACCCCAGGGCGCACACAAGGCAAACCCTGCAATCTCCCCACTATCCCTCCCTCCCAGCCTGCTGGAGGGTTGCTCCAAATCAGAAAGATTGTATTGTCTGCAATCAACCTGATCTTATCTGTAGCCTTTTGTCAAGAGGAAATTTTTGTTGCCTGTTTTGCTCAGAGGTTGAAACTTGTAATATATTAACTAATTGCTTGCATCTCTAACACATGTTCTCTTGTTGGTGTCATTCATTTATACTGTAACATTTTTGACATTTTTAGATCCTCTCCTGGGACTCCAGGGCCTCTTAGCAGTTCCCTCTGCGAAGAGTGTTTGCCTAATGATTACTGACTGACATCTCAATAACGTAGGAGTTGGGTGCATCTATTGAACAGTTAGGTCTGAGTGTGCGTGTGTGTGTGTGTGTGTGTGTGTTTTAATTCATGGTCCACTTTGTCAAGTCATGTGTGAGCCATAATTTAAGCTAATAATTACCAGACATGAATTCAATGAAACATTGGTGTCTACACTTTTAAAAAAATAGTCCTGATTTTTAATGCATTCAGAAAACGTTTGCCTAGGGCCAGGCTGGGCCCAACGCGCATATGGAAGCACTTTAAAAGTGATAAATGATTTGGAATCTACCCTGTCTACTGGTGTGCTTCTCAGGAAAGAAAATTAGAGCTAACAGGTGTTAGATAGGGAATGCTGGGGCATTTTAATAGAATTGTCAAAATGTTGGTACCAGATGTTGACATTAATGCTCACAACTCGGAACGTAATGCCGGGCCACCATTTAAATGATTATTTGTTTAAATTTCAAGTCACCAGCAGGAAATCCTTACTTTGTTCAGCACCTTTCTGCACACACCATCCCCCTGCTCTTTCCTCTACCATTTGCATCAAAGTGCCCAGGCTGCTCCACTCACATATGCATGCTTTAAATAATCCATGCCTGTCAAATTTCATTTTTTCTTTTCAGATCATACTCATCACATCCCCATCTTCACTAGCCTTGAAGTTGGCCTCAATGTATTCGTATATGAGAAAAAAATGATTTAAATACTGCCAGTTACAGGATAATTAATCTTTGAACTACTCGGTAACTTCAAATGTATATACCAAGTAATCTGCATGAACTTGTAATTACCATGTATTTATACAATATTTTCCATGTAATCACCAAGTCGTTACATGGTTATGTGAGCCTTGTAAATTATGGTGATAGGGAAAAACTGATCTAGCCCACGCCGCTGAAGAAAGCCCAAGCTGGAGCTGCTGGTATCCAGGGCAGTCCATGAATCGAAAAATCCAGAAAGAGTTTTATTCTTTAAAGGACACTAGAATGTTTGCCTCTATTGGGAGTTCCAACTTTAAGATATATTAAGGGGTTGAGCGATGAGCGAGGTGGGCAGAGCGCTGTCTTTTTCATCCAGCTTTCATACAAAGGCTGTGATTGCTTCGGGTCATTTATTGCTTCTGGAGTTGAAAGGCAATTGGAAAAAAAAATCTCCAGGCAAAATCCTCCATCAGTTCCACAAGCAGCATCTACTCCAAGCTGGGGAAGACCATGAAATATATGTGAGCTTCAAGAGAAGACTCTGAAGTGGGTTGGTTTGTCATCTTTTTGGATCCAATGTGTGAAGTAAAACCTCCCGTTTTTCCAGTCCAGAATATATTGTCCCAGCTCTCCAAAAGTAACCTCCTTCAAAAACAAACTTGTGTGTGTGTTGCGCTAATTTAATGTCCTCAGTCCACTTGGCCCCTTTTGTTCAAAAGCAACCACGCAAATGAGAAGGACCCTTCTTTTTGTGAGGTCCTCTCCTCTCTCCTTAACTGGCCCACTGATTTTTCCTTGGTGCAAGACAGGGTAAAGGAGTATCCAGGGAGATAGAGAGTTGGACCTATACTGGATTCCAGATTTCTAAATCACAAGTATTCCTCTTTTTTCAGCGCTACCTAGAAATAGGGAGGCAGAAAGCAAGTCACGACCCTGGACGTTCTACCAGGCTCTGCTGCTCAGCCAAGCACCTCTCATCTGGCTCCCACATAGATCTGAGGGCCACATGGCTTAGCACCCCCAAAGCCTTATCTCTTCAGAGGCTCAAATGCACCAAGCTGCATTACCCAAAATGGTGCCCACAAGCCATAAAATAAAAAAGGATCAGTTTCTTGGTTGCACTAACTGCAGTGTTCAAGAGCCACATGTGGCTACCATATTGGATGGTGTGGATGCCATCAAGAATGTTGGCCTGGAACTCTACCCAATTCTCTGATCTCTGTGCCCAGAGACAAGCTCTCTCATCACTGTGATGCCTTTTGTGCAGCCTGGGTCAGTCCTGGGGCTGAGGGTGTTGCCCAGAGCTCAGTGGGCACCCACAGGGATTTTCATTGGGAATAGAAGCCTCAGACCCCACAGAGTCCTGGGAGGTACCTGAGGCCATGGAGGCCTTAAGTGACTAGTAGCCATTCTGTCCTGAACGGACAACCTAAGGGAAACCACTATGTCTTCTGGGATAAGAAACTCCAAGCTCACTTGCTATGGAGAGATTCTAATTATTCATTATCAGTCCCTCGCTTTCATTATATATGCTGTTATTTGCAACTTGATTGATAATATGTATTAATTATTATTAAGTTTGTTTTTCCAGCATCTACCCTAACTAGACCATGAGCTATTTAATCCACACAACAGCCCTCTAAGAGAGAGGCTGTGACCCCATTCTACTGGTGGAAATAATAAGCTAAGGTGGAGTCACCAATTCACTGCAAAGCCGCATGACTGGCTAGTGGTGGGTCAGGATGGAAACTTCACGCCATTCCCCTTCCCCACACACAGGCCTATTTTTCAGCCTCCTGTGAGCGGTCTCTGCTCCCAGCAGGCAGCCAGGAAGCTAAATAGAGCGCCTGGCTTTCCAAATCCTCAGCACTGCTCATTCTCAGCATGCAATTTCCTTATCTGCTTCACTCCTCTTACACCGCTGACCGATCTCCTCCCCATTCATGGTGGTTTCTGAGATGGCCCCAATTTTCATTTCTCCCCATGGATATGATGCCCCTTTGCAAAGGGACTGTGTAGCTCCTTCCCTCGAGAGGCGAAAGGCATTTTGCAGAATGTATTTCTGAACATATTTCTCAATCTAGGTTGACCTTGTGGTTCTGGCCTTTGAAATGTGGCAGAAGCAACACTGGTATAATTCTGAGAGTAGGTCTTAAGAGGCACTGAGTCTTTTCACTGTCGTACAACTCTGCCACCACCATCTACCAGAACCCAGGTTAGACAGGTGCATGATAAGAGATAAATAACCCAGCTATTCACAGCACCCAGCTAAGAATCAACCAACCTCCAGAGACAAGCCATCTCCCTGATGTGTTGCCAGCCACGGATGCATGGAAAGCATTTTAGGAAAGAAGAACTGCCTGGCTGAGCCCAGCCAAGTGTACTGACCTATCGCATCATGACTAAGTAGTGGTTTGTGCTTGGAGTGGTTTGTTTCCCAGCAACACACCCTCCAAGCCAGATGGGTTTTTGTAAGGCCTGAATATACACACATACCACCCTCTTTAACTGTTGCTGCTGTCTTTAGGACGATGCAAGAGCGCCTCTATGACAGATCCCCAAACTCACCCACCTGGCACGATCCAGGTGAACTCCTGCCACTCAGTACCAAGCCCTACAAAACCTTCTCTGCGCAGGAAGCAACTGACAAATGAGCATTTTTATTTGAAAAGTCTGACTGGATAGCCACTGGACCCAAGATTCATTTCCACTTTGGGTTCTGATTCTGGACCAAACCATAAAACTTCCCACATCCACTGAGATCCTTCTTTTCATTTTCTTTTCTTTCCTAGCCAGGCATCCAGAGGAAAATGTTCATCCTCCACAAGCCAGCAGCAGCCAGCAGAGCTGAATGGAACTCGCCCAAACAGATTCAATTTCCCCACTAGACCCATAGATGCGAGGCCTCCCCAACTCAGCTGGAAACCTGCTAAGACCGCGTGTCCAGAACAGTGAGGAGGAGCCCACAGCAATTTCCAGGAAGCTGGAAGTAAGATGCTGGAAGGCGGGGTGCGACCATGCAGGGACATTCCAGAAACTTCCACGGAGCCTGATACCTCTGCTTTGAGTTTCACTGTTATCCTCGAAAAAGGTGATATCCTAGAATTCCTAAGCATCCATAGCTCTGCGCCTACTTAATAAATAGATCTTAGTTACTTAGTGGCTATTTGCAAGGCTTGGAAGGGTAAAGTGAGGAGAGAGATTCCAGCTTGGAATACGCTGAAAGATGGACAGGTAGAGAAAGGAGGAGGCCTTGAATAAAACGGGCATCAAGAAGAGAACAGAAAGAGACCAGTTGACATTTCTTCTTAATGACTCCAAGTTGCATGGATTCTCTGATTTCTCACAACTGGTTTATTATGAAGGCTGGTTACCTGCTCCATTTGATAGATGGGAACACTGAGGCACAAGGGTTAAATAGTCCCAGCTGCCCCCACTGCATTCCAGGAGCAGGAGAAAATGAAGGGGAGTTGGTGTGTTAGAAATGCAACCATAGACTATTTCTATTATACCAATGATTGAACCATTACAATTATAATATCAAACTGATTAAAACCCTACATGATGAATTAAGAATAAATATAGACAAAGGCATTGCCAAAGCAAACTCTTATACCAAATCCCTGACCTCTGGGCTGAACTGAAGTCATCTTTATAGGGCAAAGTGAGCCGTGTTAATCTGAGCCAGAAACGCTGCTGAGAGCTGTGGCTGCGCTGAGCACCAAGCAGAGCCTGAGGACTGGCGGACCTGACCCAGACTACAGGTGCCTCCCCTGTGGCTGAGTGTCCTTGGGCTGCCACCTAACCGCTGTGAGTCTGAGTCCTCAGCACAGCGTGGAATGCTAGACAGTGACCTGGCAGCCCTGCAGCCTTTTCCTAAGGCTCCATTAGAACCTGACAGGAACAGGCTCTGGGCACTGGCTTCTCAAAGTGTGGCCCATAGACCTGCAGCTTCAGCAGTACCTGGGAATTAGTCAGCATGCAGGTCCCAGGTCCTCGCCCTACTCCTCAGCATTTCTGAGGGTACGGTCTAGGACTCTCCGCTTGCAATCCTGACATAGGACAAGGTTTGGGAACTGGCAGCTGAGGTGATGCCTGCGCCGCAGGGAGAACCCTGGGCTCTGGCTTTGGTCCCAGAAGGCCCCTTTCCTTCTCAAATGTACCTCATAATAGCTGATAAATTGCATGGTACTGACAAGGGACTGACACGAGCTGAGCAGCCTTCTGAAAAATGGAAGCCACATGCATTTCCCATGAACCCAGGCTGGGGAATGGAGAGGAGGGTGTATCCAGCAGGCAGGCAGGTTTTCTTAGAACCAGTCTTTAGGGCATCTAAAAGTAACTGATGTCATCAACGTAGAGTCCAAGAACTCAAGGTCCAGTGACTCCTGGGGTCATTTCATGTCAACAATACTGTCCTCACTGGTCCCCTTGCTTTCACTGTGTCCTCAGAATTCGTCTACACAGCACTCAGGCTCCTGCATTGCCAGTCCTGACCTAATTTCTCTGCCTTCATCCCAAAGATGAGCAGACTGAGGCCCAGACAATAATGGCTCCCATGGCCACAGAGTGTTTACAGAGCTTGGGGAGCCTCTCAGAGCTAATCCCATTGGCCCTGGGCACCAGCGTGTAGCTGAGAGGGAGTTCACTTGTGTGGCTTGGCTGGCTAAAAAGAGAGGAGAGAAAGCATTGCTACTTCAGTGAAGTAAGTCTGGGCCTTCTTGGAAGAAGTAACCTCCGCTTTAACCAAACCAGAGTTCACCCATTTTACAGATGACAAATGGAGGTGCAGAGAAAATAACTTACTGGTCATGGTGGAGAAGGGGAAACTTAAGCCTGACACCACCTGGATTTGGGATTTCTTTTTATACTCCCCTGGAGATAGGTGTTTTCCCTCCATCAAATCACCCATGCCCATAGCCCATCTGCTTCCCTCGCTCCTCCCTTCATTATTGCCTCTATTCTTTCTGGTAACCATTATCTTCTTTTTGGTAGGTTTTATTTCTTCTATTTTTTGTGTACAATTGTTTTTTAGGTATTTATTTTCCACAGGTGAATGAAACCATCTGAAATCTTTCACTCTTTGAAATTTCACTCAACATTCATTTCATCACCTCAAGAGCCATTCGTTTTCTCTTAAATGTCACTGTTTCATCTTTCTTCATGGCTGCATAATAGTCCATCGAATGTATCCTGCACAGCTCCTCCACCCATGCATTCGCTGAAGCTCTTGGGATGGTTCCATCACTTGGCAGATGTAAACAGTGCTGCTACTTGCATAGGTGCAGATAGATCGTTCTGTGTTAGATTTTTCACTTTATTTGCATAAATAGGTAATAGCAGCAGCGGTTGCTAGGCCAAACAGAATTGCCATTTGTATCTTCTTGAGACATCTTCATACCATTTTCCACAGTGGCTGTACCAGCTTGTCTTTTCACCAACAACAGACCAGAGTTCTTTTTTCACCACATGCTCACCAACAATTGTTAATTCTTTATTTTTTATGTAGGCCATTCTCGCAGGGCTGAGGTGGTATCTCAGCATGGTTTTGATTTGCATCTTTCTCATCATAAGTGATGCTGAACAACTTCTCATATACCTATAGGCCATGTGAACGGATTTGGTATTTCATCTGAAGGATGGATTGCCTTTCAATCTTAAGAAATCTCACTTGTTACTGGCCTGAAGTTCTTGTATTGCAAATTCATTCCCTGAGATGTGGAGAAAATGCAGGTCTTCCAGAATTCTCCCTAGGGTGTTCCTCCAGCTCCCTTCTCTGCAAATGGGGTGATAAGCTGACAGAGAGCCAAGAATCAGACCATATCACCGTTTGAGCAAATCTGCACACCTATCCTTTAGTTATTTATGCAACATTTTACTTTAAGTTGATTTGCTTTGTTCTTAATAACTTTACTATACTTATTTTTAAAAGAAACATGTTACAGTACTATTGGAAATGGAAAACAGGTTTCACTCACCATAATTCATTAAAATCAATATAGAGGTTTCAACACATAAACAAGTTCCTCATGTAATGACTCCAAAGAGCTCACGTGCCACCAGCACAGTGCCTCAAGCTCGTGGATGCACAGCACACCGAGAAGGGTGAGGCTGGGAGGGGTAGGGGAAAAACAAGTCTGTGTCTACTATAGGGCTGCAAGGTGCTCTCAGAGGAATTCTCAGGAGGGGAGTTGGGTGGGGGAAGGCTCAGGTTTGACCAGGGTTAAGCCACTTCTAGTCCAAGCCTCCGTTTCGTCAGCTCTACAATGAGCTTGAACATAATCGTTCTCACCCTGCCCCTTTCAGGATGCTTGGAAGGATGACTAATTGAGATTGTGACTGTTAATGAGCTTTATAACCAGTGAAATGGGGCACAAATTGCTTAAGATTATTGCACTCATTTCTTCCTCCACTGTGAGGCTGCCAGTCCTGAACAGAGGAAGGTGATTGCACAAGGGAGATTGCTGTCCGAGGAAACCTGGTTACAGATGTCATGGCAACATATAAACAGAAAACAGAAACAGAAAATGCAATTCAGAGTTAACTATCAAGACTTAGAAGAGCTAAAGAGAAATGAGTAGTAAAGGAGGAACCACAGTTATACTACTTTAGTTTCAGATTTAGCACTGAGCATCCTGGTAGCACAAGGGAAAAGGGAAAACTGGTTATGAAGGAGGAAAACAAAGATGCATATTAGCTTCAGGGGACACAGAACTCTTCCTAATCATACTTCATAAGTATGTTTGCTTGTGTGTAAGTGCACAGATGTGTGCACCTATATGACTATGTGTGTATGTGGGAGTCCATGATTGAAGATGGGTAGACTAGGTGACTGGAAGAACAGTCTTACTACAGGGTTATACATCCTGCCTCACAGCTCCTACAGATCCCAGGGTCACTTCTGACTATGAAGCACACCTGGCTGCTTATGGATTCACACTTTCTCTTTTGTTTTATCATTATTTCTATGGTGTGCTCTGTGGGGAGAGGGCAGCACTGTGAGCCTGAGAAGCCCAGTGTCAATCCTGGGTGGTGGGATCCCAGACAGACCGTTAGCTCCGGCTATAACTTCTCTATTTGGTGATGCAGCCACTGAAAATCATTTTACAAGAATTGCAATCACATCAGAAATGCTCACGAGAAGGCACTGAACAGAGAAAAGGATACACTACCGCAGTGATGGTGACATTTTACCTGTAGCAACGAACTCAAAGATGTACAAAGGGGTCACGTGCAGAGCAGCAGAACTTGAGCCAGGCACCGAGTGTGAGTGTGGGTTCAAATCTCACCCATCCCCGGCTGCCTGTGTGACCTCAGGAAGGTGGAAACCCCTCTGTACCTGATTTATCATCTGTAAAATGAAGTTACAAATAGTTCTGACCTGGTCCAGTGCTCTTGAAGAGCAGATAAATTTGAGCACAAAAAGCACTTACAACAGCGCCTGGCACATTGAACATTCAGTAAGTGTGTGTGCTTGTGTGTGAGTGTGCATGCAAGTGAGGGTATGTGCGTCTGTCAGTGTGTCTGAGAACATAGATACATGTGTGTGTGCCTGCAGTGTGGGTGTGCATCTACATGGGTGTGCATGTGAGTGTGGGTGTATGTGGTCACTAAAAAAAAGTCCAGAAAGAAAAAAATACAAAAGGTTTAATGTCATCTGGGGGTGATTTTGCTTCTCTTTTTTATTCTTTTCTTTTCAAATGACTTCTTTTACTTTTCTACTTTGGGAGGAGAGGAGAGTGTTTTGCATTTGATTTTCATCATCTGCAAAATCAGGATCACAAGCTTAGTTGACATGCCTCCCTGGGCCACTGTGAAGTTCAAAGGAGACACTGAGCTCAGGGTTTATAAACTGTGAAGTGCTGTCCCCAGGTGGGGAATCGCCTGTACATATGCACCCTGGATCTGGAACCACCAGCCCTTTCGGGCACTGTCCCTGAGGCTGTGTCCCCCTGACTCTCTGGCCCAGGGACCTGGGTAGGGGCTGCCTCCCTCCCTCAGGTGAGTCCTTTCTGAGCCCCTCCCGGAAAGGGCAGCAAAACCAGGCTCCCTTTGGGCAATGAAGCTTCACCAGGCCTCTGGTTTAAAAGCTGGTGGTTGCTTTTCATTTCCTCCTGCTGGACGCTCCATGCCCACAAGTGCTGAGTTCTCAATGATTTGCAGTAAATTCGATGACTTTACACTTTTTTTCAATGTTTGAGATCTCCTTCCTTGAACATTTACGCTATCATTTTGGGGTTATCCTCAGCCAGCCCTCTTCTCCAGCCCACTGATCAAAATTCATTTCTACACGTGAAATTTGAAAACCCACAGCCCTGCCAAGCTTTTCCATATTTTCATTTTTACTTGCTTTTCCTTAAAGCATCTTAAGCAAGATACCACCATATATTTATGGGAGTTTAATAACTTCTTCCATTAATAACATAGACAAACTAATTTACCCAAACGTGTCTGTTTTAAACTCTGGGAACAAAGGGTGGGAGGGTGAAAATCAATCTTTCCTTTGTACTTGAGCCACTGACCCGTTAAAGCTTTGAAGATCATTTCTTTAAGAAATTGTGAGGAGTTATTTAACTACAAACAGCAGCTACCTTCCCATTCCAGCTGCGTAATCAAGCATAATAAATTAGAGTTTAAAAAAAAGTTGACTCCATTTTTCCCCCCGTAGAACCAAAAATCCTTTGACAAATCGGCTTCAACACAGGCACCAGCGAACTTGCCTTGTGCTGGAGCTGGTTAAGCCAGGCCAAGTTTGGAGATTTCCCAGCTGAGGCTCTTTGGAGAGACCCAGGTTTCACCTTTGAAGCGGGACTTGACAAAGCTGCTGTCACTGGCCAGAATGAGTGTCACCTCGGGACCCAGGCACCGGAGCGAGTGAGTCTAGCAACTTCCGGCCTCCACCCTGCCACCCGCCCAGCCTCGGGCCCTCTACTGAGTGGGCAGCTGAGACCGTCCCGAGACAGCCCCGAGCTGCGTCAGAACCTCCTTCCCTCACCTGGTCAACATTCCTCCGAGCGCCTGTTCTGATCCACTGTGATAAAAATCAGTCTCCAGGGTCTTGAAAGAGTTGAAGACCCTTCTTAATCAAATGATCAACTGTTCATTTTGAAAGCTTGACTGGTTCAATTAAGATCACAGGCAGGTGACGGGCCGGTCAGATTACCCTCCTCTCCAGCCGGCCTGGTCAGTCGCTGTCCCCAAAAACCTACCTACGACCAGCCCACTCCTGTGCCTGCCGGGAATGCTCCGTCCACCCCCGTGAAATCTGACCACCCTTCAAGGTCCCCTTTGCTCTCCCCTCCTCCCAGCCTGGCCCGGCCTGCTGGGAATGACCTTTCTGCCCTCTGCAATCTGGCTGCCATCTTACATGTCCCTTCAGTTAGGGCTGGACTGTGGTTTGCATTCGCTGTTCTGTATCTTCCTCCGAGCCCTCAGACTGCAAACTCCCTGAGGGGCCTCCCTCCATGACATACTTCCCTGAGCAAGCCCTGAGCACCCCTGGAGAGAAGCCTTCACGACCGTTCTCCAGACCTGGAATAGGCAGGCCTTCCTGAAAAAAGGTTGACTCCCAAAAGTTCGTTGGTGAGTCAGCTATTTGGAATCTAGTGTGCACTCTCATTTTTTCCAGAATAACAGTGTTCTAAAATGATGCAATAATGCTCTGGTGGTGAGCAGGTCACAGGTTAGCCCACAAGGTCCCATTTAGCCTATAACATAATTGCAATACTATTCAACAGACACGCTCCAATTAACACTGTTAATCCACTGTGAGCTAAGTAATTTTTTATGGGCTAGCCTGGGAGCTTGACCCCATTACCCACTAAAGGGAAATGCTTTGGTGACAAGCACGCTCATCTCCCACACTTCCTCCCATCCATCCCCTGCCACAGCCATCCCCTGGCAGGGCACAGAAAGGGGGCAAAGCTGTGAATGCCCTCTCCTGCCTTCTTTACCTGGTTAGGTCAACCTCCTGTCCCCTCAAACAAAAAGGGGGAAGGACATTTAGGGAACTCTCGTTGGCCAGCGCCAGCCCCTGGCAAAGCCAGTTGTCTGGTGGGTGGGAGTGGCAAAGGTGGGGTGCTGGCCAGTCTCAGTCACTGATCTGAGAAGAGCTTTCCTTCCAAGCATGCCCAGGTCCAGGCCTTCAGACTTGCTTGCGCCCAGAGGCACTATGTAACTGGGAGACAGCAGGCACCATGTGCTCCGAGGTGGCCCAGGCCCTGACCTTCCCCTCCGCCACAGCACGAGGCCCACAGAGCAGCCTCAGAGCAGGAGTCAGCGAACACCAGGCCGCCCAGGGCTCTGACCCACCAGTCTGTCGCAGTGGACACTAACCACACTGCATTTCTATTTTGGGGACAGCAGCACTCGAGGGACAGTGTGTTTCCCATCGTGCCCCCAGTCAGTCAGCCCCAAGGCCTCCGCCTTCAGATTTGTGCACTCACAGACAATGCCACAGAGGCGTCTCCTCCGATGGAGTGGCCGATAAATTATGTTTACATGCAGTGTTTTTTTTTTTCCAGAAAGGTTTCCATCCCACATTTTACACCCACCCAGAACACCTTTTCAACCAACCTATTAGTGCCGCGGTTGACCCCAGGAGGGAAGAGGAGGCCCCGTGACTGTGGGGAGATTCGAACGGCAGAAGCTTTTCAAGCCTCCTTACCTTGTCGCTACACCACTTTGCAGACGCGGTGGTAGAGCCCATTTAAAGCATTCAAGCATATAATCAAATTTCAGTAATGAGTTATTAATTAAGCAGGGGCAACCAATTCTCTGCTAACTGCCTCATAAACAATCGACAGGAGATTTGTGAATTTTGACTTCCTGACACTATTAAACAAATCAATATTAGGTTTCAGACACAGCAATTCAGACAGTTTTCTCTGTTATTTGGCAACCATCTGCCTGGAATACTAATGAAAGAATTAAGAGCTGGAGATTTTGCATGTGTTCCATCAAAAAGATCCTTATCTGTGGGGAATTGGGGCCTGATTTGCATGGAAGAAGTCTTTGCTTTTGTAGGTACAATTTTTCTCAATATGTCACTCATTAGTATTTATAAAAGCACTGGGCAGTGGCGCGTCCACCAGGCTTCAGAGCGAGCAGCCAGAGCCCTACTGGAGATAGCTCAGAACAAAGCAATTCATTTATTTATATATTTTGCAGACTGGTTAATTTATAGCTAACCTAACCCATGGAAAACTTGGGTCTAAGAATGCAGCCAAGCTTCTTACTCAGCTTTAATTTGAAAAAAAAAAAGAAGGGTTTGTTTGTTCCAGCGTAGAAGCAGCTAACTAAATGAGGAAGACAGAGTTTTGTAAAATCTGGGCAAACTCTAAGTGCTGAGATGTGGTCACTGCATCACTTACTCTTGACCTTTTCTCCTTTCTTTCTCTCTCTTTTTTTCCCTTCAGTGTTCACTTAACACCTTTCAGGGACAATGGCAGACTTAACCTCCAGCTAGACAAGGAAGGGATACAGTGCAGGCAGTGGTGATACCAAATCTATCTCCCCACTTTCTTTGGACACCCCAGGACCCAAGGCAGAGGATCTGTCCAAGGGGTCACTCAGCACGTGTAATCCATCTGCTCTGTGGCCTCGTCGCTTAGCGGGCCAGAAAGGTGCCAATTAGGAGTTGACCTGAAGGTCTAGGGAGTGGAACTAACACAAGGGTGAGGACCCGACTGGAACCACAGGCAGAAGGTCCCCTGTTTATCAGATACTTATCTAAATTCCTTGATGCCAAAAACAAACAGCTATACGTCAGCGCAGCACACACACATAGAGGTACTGTTGGCCAAGATTTTTTTTCCTCATCAACTCTACAACAAAACAACATTGAACAAAATGTTGTTCGATGATCTGTTACCCACACATATATAGTTTTAGTATATAGTAATATATTGTGTATTTTTAAAAATATGGATATATTTTTATAGATGTAGATGTATCTATAAAATAGCTTCAAATGCAGAGATGTGCTCTTGAGAGATCTGGGGTTGCTTGTCATTTCAGGGCATGCTGATTTTGTTTGAATGGTATTAAATATATTTTGTAATATAACCAAACACCAAAAAATGAAAATTGTTATCTAATCCTAAAGTTGAGAGATCGTCTCAAATTATGGTATTTATCCGCAGGTGCTCAGTCACTGGTTAGCTTCAAATGCCTGCAGGCATCTCCTAATATTGTCTACAACACTTTGGAAATTTGTAGATATTTGCATCCTTTCAGGAGATGGCCCACAGCTTTGACCAACATTCTTAAGCATTCTCTAATTCAAAATATACTAAGAACTACTATTATAAATAGAAAAGACGAGGGCCAGGGTGGGTGGGGAGGGGCGTTGTGATTCTCAAGATTACTGATGGGTAATGGATAAAAATCCCATCTCCAGACTTATGGTCTTGTGGTCTTTCACTGCATGGCATACTGGAGCTTAAAATCATCCATATCCCTTTGTAGTCAACATCTCCTAGTGTATCAGTGCTACAGCTTGAAATTCTACAGATTGTTAACATAATTTATACAATAACAAATCCAGAGGGAATTCAGAAACTATCGTTGTTCCCCATCAATCTTATATTCCTTGCCTTGATAGTGTAATCTGGAACAATATTATGCATTTTAAAATATATTCGTTCAGAATGTCAACCATATGCCAATGAAAAATTTGATACTCAAGGTTGGTTCCATACTCCTGGATGATACTATGAATATTATTTCTGAAGACAGAATCTACTAGTCAGTTACATGGATGGAACTAGAAGGAATTATACTCAGTGAAGGAATTATACTCAGAAGGCAAGAGAAAAATATCGGATGGCTTCACTATTAGGAGGAATATGAAAGAACAACAGCAACAACAAAGAATAAGCTCAAGGAATTGGGCAATTATAACCAAAAGCAAACAAAAAAACTCAACAAGACCAAAAAGCCAGGATTAACCAAAGGGACCATGGGGTGGGGAGGAGAAGGGGGAAGGGCAAAGATGGGGATGAGGGCAGAGGGTGCACAAGGGACTGAGGTGATGGTGCACGCGTGAAATGGTGGTGGGTTCCCTGGGGACTACAAATGATGTCAAATATAATTAATAAAAAAAAAGGCAGGAGAGAGCTAGAAAAGGTCAAATGGGTATAAGGAATCGGAGTGGCGGGGTTTGGGCAGAGCTATTAGTTACTTACAAAAACACAAAAATTTAAAAATAAAAAATTTTCATCAACATCCTTGTTATTAAAATAGCTTGATATTCAAACCAAAAAAAAAAAGAATCTACTAGTCAGTTACAGCAGAAAGACATTTACTAAGGAGGATTCAGCAGCTCACAGAAACTCCAGGAGGGTTAAGGAAACAGATTTGGATGCTATAAGAAATATTGTAGCCAAGTGGCCAATACCGTAGCCACTTTGCTATGAGAAATACAACCCATACCACAAGACTACTACTCTTTTATAAAACCATGGTCTGTGTGACCCACTGATCAGAACCTATAATAGTCAACAGTGGATGTCACAAACTGCAGTACAACCAACTTTCATCCCACTCGCCACCACCCACTTGCCAACACATCTGAATTTCTTGTGCTTGGATATCAACTTCTACTGCTCACTTAACTTCCAAGACGTATACAGTGCATCTACCTGGCAAAATTCAGATCAGATGCAGATTCCTAGCTGCAAGGGAATCTGGAAAACGCACTTCAATTTTGTTTTTAATATAATTGCCAGTACAACACAAAAGAAGATAAGCTAGAAGGAAGTTATGATGAGTAATAGTGAGGTAGTCTATGAAATCAGCTATAGTAATGCTGGTTATGGTTTTCCTTTATAAAAATCACATTCATACACCGTAAGGTTTACTTTATCCCTACATTGTTTAGCTGCTGAGCTAGCACTTTCACGTCTGGAATCTAATCTATTTGACACAAAAATCTTCTCAGGAAGTGGTCCACAACTTTACATGCAGATTAGAAAACTGAGGCTTAACGACACTAAGAAACTCTCTCAATATCATATAGATAGCGAAGAGTGGAGCTAAGCTTTGCTTTGCTGAACTCACTTTAGTGAAAAGATCACAGAAGCTCTGTCATTTAGGACATGAGTGATTCTAAGAGCATTTTTATTTGGCTTCCCTAAGTCTCAGGTTACTCATGAAAAATAGAAATAACTACCACTTTATAGGTGAAGGTGTAGGGATAAAATAAGACAACCTATGTACATGCCCTAGCTGTGAGTCCAGAAAATAATACGTCCTAAAGTATTAAATAAACAAATGCACGATGAAAGTTAGAAAAACAAACCAAAAGTGAAAAAGGAAGATAGTTCTTGCTTTTCACTCCGAGAAGCACCCTCCTCTTGCTAAGTGAGATACGATTTACTTGCTAATCTGCTGAATGACACAGGAAGGTTTCATGGTAAAAAGCTTGATTCAATAGTTAAAATAGGATTATGTGCCCAGGGAACAGGAACCTTTCATAGTAGCAGTGGCTCACTTTAAAAAGAAGAGGTCAGTTAACACTCAGGCTTAATTAAATTGATTTGTTGATGAATTTAGCGTGACAAGGCCCAACACTAACTATTAACATGCATGTGCCCCTACCTTTCCCTGGGGAGAAAAAAGGGCTTTTAAGCGCTGTTGTTGAAGTTATTCAGTGGCTCTTCCTTAATGTTTTTGTGATGATATAAGCCAAATTTGAAATTCTATTTTAGTTAGTTTTAGCTGATCATCTGTGCTTCTTTGAATATGACCCTACATAGACTGGGTCACATGGGGACTGACTTACATTTGGGTTACACTAATAATTTAAAAATTGATCAAAAGGGAGTGATAGTTGTCTTATTTAAAGGTTCACAACTTAAGGGCTGGAGGTTCTGAAGGGTGGAAGGTAGGCAAAACTTTTGCAAGAAATCCCCGCCTTCATTTATTTGTTCAAAAACCATTGCATATATATTGTTTATAGAATATGCCTCAAGCACACATATATTCACAACTCTGTCTTCATTTTATTACATGAATTTAATTACACAATAGCTAATTCTTGCTGCAAAATGTTGAAACTTAGAGATCCCTTCACCATTTATTTCACTTTAAAAGAATAAAATAACTAGCATGTATTACGTATGTTTTCTGTCCCAGAGGCTGTTCTAATTACTCTATGTGTATTAGCTGATATTCTCCTCTGGACAATCCCAGAGATGGGTACTGCTGTTATCAACATTTTTTCACAAAGAAGAAACTGGAGACACGGTGAAGTTAGGAACAGGTCTGAGACCACACAGGTACTATATTATGAAACTGGGATTTGAACACAAGCTGGCTTTAGAGTCCATACTACTAACCACCACAGCATCCTGATTTCAATCCAATGGACCTCCCCAGAGCAAGACACTGTTGTCCCTTTGCTCTTTGATGCCTTCCACGATGTCATTCTTCATCTTTACAAACATAGTCAAACCTTCATAAAGTATGTTTAAGTTGTATGTTATACATTAACAGAATGGTTCTCAAAGTGTCAGTCTTTGCAATCAACATCACTAGGAAACTTGTTAAAATGCAAATTCCCTACTAAACCTACTAAATCACAAACTCTAATACTGGCACAAGAGTTTCAGCAAATCTTCCAGATAATTGTGTGCATGCTGAGGTTTGAGAATCACTTGTTAATGGTATGCAAAGGGTCTTCCCAGAAGTTGACACAAAATAGGATTAAGGATCTCACTAAGGGAAATTCCTATAGGAGAAGATATAGGGAGGGGAAGAGCTATATGGAAAGAGCACAGAGAGGAAATAGAAGGAAGACCCCAGGGAACGCTGACCCCAAGAACAGGGGAGAGATGTTTTGGTAGAAGCAGCCTAGATGCCACTGGTGAGTCTTTGAGCTCAAGGTTGGCCAATGAAGGAGCCCGTGTCTCCCCTGGGTTTATTTAGTGTCCTTCCCTCACTCGGTCATTGTGGGGGAGCAGCCCATGGGACACATGGCCTTGATGCAAACACAGGGATGGATTTTAAAAGGCAACAACCAGACCCCTCCACCACTGATGCTACCAGGAAACACCTAGCGCTCATTCCCACGGCTGCCACACAGCATCTTAGGGCATGCTAGCCCTGCCGTTGGCTTATTAGTTACCCAGCCCTATGTCTTAGAAACCTTTCCGCAAGCATATTGATTGGCTGAGGAACTGCATGTATCCAATTGTATGAATAGTTTTTGTTTGTGCAATCAGCCCTCTATTGAGACTTCCCACTTATTTCCTGTGGTTCAACGTCCATCTCATCTTGTACATTACAGGAGTCTAAGAAATGGAGGGGCTAAACTCCTGTGTGTGTTTGTTATTTTTTAATAGTAACTTCCACATCCACCTCCAAATTATTTGCATCGACTGTACGCCTATGAATGGATAGTATAGATTAAGGGTCACCACACCCCTCACTCTAGCCAACACCAGATAACATCAAACTTTTCATTTCTGCCTGTCTGAAAATGAAACTGTCTTACTGTTGCTTTAATTTGCTTTTCCCTAATTAATGAAATTAATCATCTTTTCAAATATTTATTGACCATTCATATATCCTCTGTGAACTGCCTAGCTAGATCTGTGCTATTATTAATTTACATAGATGTTGGAATGAATAAAATACAGACCTATTTCTAAGTATTATGAAATTGGCAGCATGCTTTTTATCATTTTGTTTTTTCGATAAAAAGATGATAAAAATATTTCAAACATTCTGACACTGAAGGGCCCCTTGTCCACAAAAAGGGTAAGAACCAGTGTGCTCTGTGGGCTCCATAGAACCTGCCGCCTGCTGCAGAAGGGGGGCAGTGTTGAAGTCCTGCTCCCCGGGAGCTCTAGATCTGCCCATACCAGACTTTCTTGAACCCCACAAATGCCAGTCCTACATAGGATGGGCCCCAGATCCCCAGCCAGGCCAAAGACAGCTTGCTGGAACCGTCACCAAACGCTGTCAGTGCTTACGGCGACCTAAGGCAGAAGGCTTCCTGTTCACCTGCTGCCAGAGTCAGGTGCAGGACCTTGACCTCCAGCTCCATGCGCTACCATTTGTGCAATCTCAGACAAATCATGAAATTCCCCGGAATCTCAGCCTTCTCATCTGTGAAGTGAATCACCGTACCCTTCCTGGAGCTACTTTGCGAATCCAAGGGCAAGTGTGGGCCTCAGCCCAAAATCTGATCAGTAGCCAACAAGAACTGCCACTGTGAGGACTGTAACACAGGTCACCACGCTGGTCGGTGTAGACAAGAGGAAGGGGGAATGCCCCCACCCAGGGCACATCAGAGAGACTCCATCTCCCCTCCCAACCTCGCTCAGGGGCCCAAGTGCTGCTTTCCCCAGGCTGCACCCCTACAGTCCTTCCTGCAGAAGGTCCTGTAGCAGACCTGGGACCTCCCCATTCATTGTTGTCCTCCCTGTGCCCCCAGAACCCCGTCACTCTCCCGGCACGCCAGACAGGCCCATTTTGGCACTGGTATCGTCCTCTCTTGCTGCCTGCCTTAATCTTGCGATGCCGATTAACTTTAATGAAAGTTACATGGGCAAATTGTGGGGTGCAGACACACAAATATGTCTTCAGCAGGGAAACAAGGACAGCCTCAGAGCCGTGGTGATTTCCAGGTGGAAAGAAACGTGGAGCTTTCTGTCTCCTCCGGGTAAAAGAGGATTTACGAAACCCAAAGAAAATAACTCTTGAAGCAGAGGTTTGAACTGTGCCAAGTTTGTGACATGAAGGAAGCCGCTCCCAGAGAGGAAGTTCTGACTGGGACTGACAGTGCTGCTGCCACTCCCCGGGGACCGGAAGGCATTTCTCCCCGACAGGTAAGCCGGCTCCACCCACCCACCACATGAGTCTGAGCCGGTCTGGGGACACACCTGTCTGCTGGTGATGGATTTCCCCCACTTTCATTTAATTACCCTAATTCCTCACATCTGCAGAGCCTTTCAGAGCTAACAGCACACCCATTATCTCGCGTTAGCTT
Source organism: Galemys pyrenaicus (assembly GCA_019455555.1). Taxonomy (NCBI): domain Eukaryota; kingdom Metazoa; phylum Chordata; class Mammalia; order Eulipotyphla; family Talpidae; genus Galemys; species Galemys pyrenaicus. The sequence continues at coordinate 8,962,592 of JAGFMF010011658.1, read as the reverse complement.
CATCACCACCCCTTGCAGGAGAGTGCTTTGGGGCCCCGTTTTGTGCACTGGCAAAGCGAAGCTCAGAAGATGAGGGGCCCAGGACACGGGTAGCCCCCTGCCACGCATGAGCAGATGTGTCTGCTGGCTTTCTCCCTCGCGCCCCAAGGATGTACCTCCTCACCCAAACAAGCAGAACTTACCAGAAGCCTGAGATCAAATTCACAGGATCCTGATGATTGTCACAAAAGCTTCCCGCCCTGGCCAGGCTCTTGCATCCTTCTGTCTGGGGGAGCCCCTGGGGTGTCTGCTTCCTCCAAAGCTCCACCTTGAGCTAGACCTGGAGCAAGTGCCACATTGTACAAGGGATGCTCCCCGAGTCTTGCCGGCCATTTGTGGCTGGGCTTGTTTATTCTTCCCATACTCCCTGCCCCACCAGAGAGAATGAGAACCTGACTACACAGGCGACTACTGTGCTTCCAGGTTATACGCATTATCTGCCACAGCTGAGCTGTATCTATTTGTGGTAAGACAGCTCATTATTTACCAAAGAGCTAGCTCCTTTGCCTGTGTAGAAAGAGAATTGTAGCTGAACACATAGTTGGTTGTCCATCTAAGACTACATTTCCCAGGTCCCTTTGGTGTCAGTCTGGTCACATGACTACATGTCCATCAGTGGAATCCCACTTAGATCCAGCTGACCTAAGTGTGATTATTGCAAGTCATGTATGCAACCTTGAGGTCGTTTTATTTTTTATCTCCAAAGGCAAGCCTCTTGCGTTGATCTCTCCTCCCATTCCTTTACTAACAAGGCAATCACTTGGTTGACAATTATTTAAGAACAATAGACCAGGGAAGCAACAAGATGGAAGGGGTCTAGGTGCTGGACTGTGCAAACAGAGCTGCCCATCAACCTCAGCTGGCCTCGGAACCGATACAAGAGGGAAGTGGGCATATCCTTTGTGAGCCAGTGTGTTTCTGAGTCTTCCTTACTGCAGGTTTTTTCTTTAACAATCGCAGTGTTATCGTGTCCATTTTATAGACAAGGGATGAAGATTACGTGACTTGGCGAAGTTCACACTAATACAAAGCAAGAATTCAAGTCCACGTCTGTTAAATTCAAAAATCTCTACAATGGGATTCATTCATTATTCACCTAAGTTTAATGACCATGTTACAGCCCCAGGGTTTTTGCCCACATGGAAGACTCATAAATCCATGTTCTAGAGAAGCAAACGCCATGCTCTGGAAGTGGGCTCCCCAGAGATGCAGATGAGAGTAACTTTCCAATTTCCTACCTGATCTTTGTGAAGGCTTAGGCAGATGTGACCCCAAAATGGGCTTCAGTTCCTCCCCATATGGATCCCAGAGGACCCGAGACTTGAGTTAGAAGGTTTAAAAGGAAAACTGAGGCCACCTTAATTAGTACTCTAAAGCCTCTTCCCATGAAGAACAGGAGTCTGAAAATAAGCTTGCATTTAGGAAAGTGTCTTTGTTCCTTAATATATCCAAGACAGATGTGTGATGGGCAAAGCCAAATTAATCTTTGTCACTGAAAGAGGTACAGGAACAAGTGTGTGTGTATACTTATGTTTGCGTGTTTGTGTGCATGTGATTACATGCATGTATGGTTTACATGCTATTTTGCACATACAGATGTGTGTACCTCTATCATGTGTGCATACTCGTGTATGCAGTGAGTGTGCATTTCTTTGACACTGTAAGTAAGTAGGGGCAAGGGTGGATCCACCAGTTGTCCACTAGATCACTGGAAAGAATCACCCCTCACACTCCCGTGCTAAAAGATCTGGAAGAAGACCCAACTTGACGTGGTCTGCTCCACCTCAAACTGTCCTGCACAAATCTCCTGATCTACACCCAAACACACACACACACACACACAAACACACACTAACCTTCACTTTAAGTCTAGAAGCTTCACTCAGCTTCTAGAAAGATACTGCAGGCGCTTGCAGATTGGTTGCTGAAAGGAGGGGATTGAACTCCAAGACCAGGCCGACACTCTGAGCAGAACACAGGGCTTCCAGCATGGGGTGGAGAAGCTTTAATGAACAGGCAGTTTCTCCGGAAAGGGGGACCTGAGGACAGGGCAACCCCAGCTCGGAGCTCACACCCCTGGTGCATGGCTGACATTGTCCTCCTGATCTTCTTTGCATTTGTGGGAATCCCAGGACTTGGGCAGTTTTAGTCTTTTCTGCTCAGCAGTGTGGTCCCCACTGGAGAGGCCCATCTTTCCAGCAACTTCTGGCCCACAGGGAGACAGAGAAGTAGGGCTTGAGCATTCCTGCCTCAGCCTCATGGCCAGGTGACTATCAGAAGGTGCACTGAGGTCCCAAGGAGCAAGTGCAGGGATACCTGCAGAGGCCAACGGGACACCTTGAGCTGCTCTCTGGTCCCGGATACAGGTAGCTCAGACGGGAAGGCAGAGGCTTGGGCTCACCTGCTAGACCAGGCTTCACGCTAGAGCTCTGAATGCTAACCGGCACTGAGCTCCCCAGTGCAATCCCACTGCGGTCCAGGACAGGCAAGCAAGTCATCCAAAGGCAAAGAAGTGACCATTATGCCGGCAGTAAACAAGGTAACTGCTGGCCTTTGAGAGACCACTGCGGGGTGAACCAGGCCCTCCTCAAAGTTAAGTCTTGTGACCTTATACAAAGCCTGTGAGGTAGGTATTATTACCATTCACATTTTGCAAATGGGGAAACTGAGGCACGGGGTGCACAAGACCCTCAGTCATACACCACTAGGTTCAAGCTGGGACTTGAACCCAGGCCGCCTGGCTCCACGGTCATGCTGGGCTGCTTCAGCACAGACAAGGAGCAGAAGGAAAAGCTCTGCTGAAGGAAGTCAGAGCAGGCTTCGGAAGGGAGCGGCTCAGTTGGGGAGCGGAGCCCAGGGGCAATAGTAACTCGGCAGGGGAAGGGGAGCAGCAGGGAAATGGGTGGTGTCTGGACAACTTCCACAGTGCAGAGTTGGTGGAGCAGCAGTCTGCAAAATTCCTTTTTACCGTGACCCCAGAGAGCAACACATTTCACACCGTGACCCAGTGTGTGTGTACATATGTCTAACGGAGACCTGTCTCCTGAATCAATACTTACCCTATTATGTAGGATGAACTTTAATATTTTCTATCCTATTCTATTTCATGTTTTATAAGTGCTGTGTTAAACATGCAGCAAATTGGTTTTGGAACCCCCTGAAGTTTCATAATGAGTAATTTTAAAAGCACTCACTAGAGTAAGTTATGCAGGCAGCGAGGGCAGAGGACCGACAGCTGAGCAGGCAGGGCTAAAGTACTGTACTGCAAACCTAAAGCTTGAGGTTTAAGGAGGCCCTCACTCTCAAAATCATGCAAACAAGCAGCCAGCACCGGGGCGGGGGGGGGGGGCGAGCACCCCCTTAAACTCTGCATAACTCACTGTCCATGTTCTACTCACAGCCCCTTAACTAAGCACTGCCCTGCGCCAGGGCCCCGTCCAGCACTGGTGTGTACCCTTCTGGCTCCTTAGCAGCCCCTGTCTCCACTGAGGACGCTGAGGCCAGGCAAAGCCCAGCGAGGGTCAGCTGGGACTAGAGGCAACTCCAGAGATGTCGGGTGATTGGTAACAGCAAGACAAGAAAATAGCAGGAGCGGCGGGATGAGGGCACCGAAAAGCAAGGCGGAGCCTGGGCCACCGCATCCACGCTGTGGGCCCACACACCCACGTGAACAAGGGAAGCCAGGTGAATGGTAGGTCAAATGAACCCACCTGTTTGAAACCTCAAGGAGGCAAAAGTCAAGTTCATGGCCCATCACTGAAACTTGAAAATAGGGGACCCTATTAAACTACTTAACAAACTTGCCCCTCGCTCTCCCAGACAACACATGGCAAATGTCACAAAGGACAGTGATTTGTCCCTAACCCCACCCCTCTCCTCTGGTAGGGACATCAGCGCTGCTGCCCGGCCCTGTGCACCCTCCTATCTCCCACCACCTCCTCTTCTCTTCCTGGCCCACGTCATGGCGGACTCGCTTAGCACAAGTGAGGTTGAAGAGAATGGCCACCTTTGCCAAAACCCATGAAAAATTTAAAATGTTCCCCTACATTTCTTTCACCTTGAATTTTTCGTGAAACCAAATGGCAGTTTCCAAAGGTGAAAAACTGTTATTTTCCCAGACAAATTCCTGTGAAGTGAAAATTGCTAGTTTCACACAGCTCTACCACTGATGACTATTATTACTATGGGCGCTAGATTAGCACAATTTGATCAGGAAAAAATAAATCCTGGGTTATACTCCCAGAAGGCCTTAAATGTTCATGCAACTAGATTCTCGTAGACCAAAGTCAGTGGGAAGCCATGGCTGAGGTCACCACCACCGTGCTGTGGCTGCCTGCTGGCCCCAGATGGCCGGCCAGACACAGCCAAACTCACAGATACGCCTCTTATCTCCCAAGGACAGGCCGTCATCACTGGATCCCAGCGCTTCTCTTCTGCAAACACCGGGACTCAGACCCTCTGAGAAGGGAAGAGACAACAAGGTTCCCTACTCATTCTGGAGTGGGACAGACAGAATCCCGAAGATGGTGAGTGGGAAGTGATCCCCCAGCCGGCAGGACTGCCATGGCTAAGTGACACAGACAAGGTGATTTAGACAACAGAGATCAACTTTGTCATAGTCAAGGAGGCAAGAAGTGCGTGATCAAGGCGCTGGCAGGTTTGGTTTCTTCTCTCTTGTTGGTCTTCTTCTTCGAGTGTCTTCACGTGGTCTTCCTGCTGTGCGTGTCTGTCTCCTCTTACAAGGATGCCTGTCCTGTTGGAAGAGGGTCTGTTCCCTCTTGACCTCATTGAGCTGAATTCTCTCTTTAAGAGCCTATCTCTACATACAACCTCACGCTGAGGCACTGAGAGTTAGAATATTAACATAAATTCTGGAAGGCCACAATTCAGACCATGGAACATGCCAGATCCCCAATGCAGCCATCTTAGCACCACTTGGTAAAAGGACACTGGGGGCTTATCTAATTCAATGGTTTTCAAGCTGGGCTCTGTGGGGTACTTGTGGTTCCTAAAGTGACTTCTGGGCTCCACAGTGGAGGGGGAGCACAGCCAAGTGGCTGTCAAGGAATCCACCCCACCTCCAGCAGGCCATTGCCCAGCCTGTCTGAGATTTTGATCCAAAATTCTTATTTGACCAAGAGGTTCTTCGTTTTACAAAATATCTGGAAATTGGTGGCGTTTTTTGTTTTGTTTTGTTTTATTTTGTTTCCAAATAATCAGTCTGCAGTACAGAGAGGTGAGAGCTGATTCCTGGGATGTACAGCGGTTTGCTGCTTATTAGGGTAGAGCTGAGCCTTCACATTCTAAATAGAGTTCTTTCCCTACTCCTTACTGAGGTGGCTCTTTGGCAATGTATTAGGGACCAGCACGCCATACGGGAGTTTGAGTAAAAAGGTGAAGTTTGTGTTGGAGTCAGCTGTAGCACTGAATTCACACGCCCCATAGCATCGTCTTTGAGGTCTGGACATGTGTGTCTGGACTTACATGTTGAAGAATAGGAGCCACTGTCCCTGATGTCAGGTAGTGCTTTGACATCCTTACTTCAGATGACAAGGAAATGGTGCTCCATATAGGTGCATTTGGGTGTCTTGTTCAGGAGACATGCACAGTGCAGAGAAGTGATAAATATCTCTGGTGACAAGCCGTGGAGAACTGCGTTTGCACGCTTCCATGGGTGTCTGGCTGCCAAAAGCAAATGGGGAGAAGGGGGGAAAGCATTAGCTTCCATTAAAAAATGAATTTAATCTCCTAAAGCCCAATACACTGGTTCACAGCAGAACAAGAGCTTGGTCACATGCCTTGTACTTGGAATGTCCCAAGTGGTTCTTGACTTTGAATGAGACAGTTAGCATTGGGGGTGAGTCTTGGGTCAGAGAACAGGTTTTCCCATTGCTAGTGGGAAACCCTACCTGAGGTCCCTGTGGGTAGGCTCCAGGATTCTGGGTAGAAGACGGGACTTAGATCCAGCACAGGCTGATGCTTTCCAGGGCTCAGGGGTAACCCGGATGAGTAAGATGGGAATCTGACCCAAAAGAAAAAAGTCCCACCCACATTGGGAAGCTGTTTCCCGAAACTTTTCTGTAGAATGCTCTGGAATGTCCCGGTAAGGACCGTACCAAATGGTTGGAGCGACCCAATTCAAATCCTCTCTTAGTGACACATGGAATAACTCACTGAGAGTCACTGAAAACATTTCATGGCACAACAGCTGGCTCCACACCAGGGCAAGGGCATTACTAACACACAGCCAACGTCTTTGCGAGGGCACAGCATGTTCTTGCCCTGCCAACACCTGGCTAATTTGGAGCTTCCTCCAGCACCCAGCATCACTCTTCCTAAAAGCATTTCCCACCCACTGACCCTAACCAGCAGCATCAGCCTCACCTAGGACAGAAATGCTGCTGTTCCAGACCTACTGAATCAAGCGCTGCATTTTCGCAAGATCCCCATTAAAGTTTGAGGAGCACTGGTCTACTGCAAGCTAATCAGGGGCTTGTGCTAAAGGAAGCACAGTGAGAGGGAGCCCTGTGCAATAAACACCAGACAGTGGCATTTGTCCAAGATGTTGTGGGGCTAGAAGACATTGACATAAGCCCTGAAGTGACAGGTATAAGCAGACTCCAAGAGTAAAGGCTTCAAGAGGAGCAGCAGCAGAATATATCACTAGAGATGGATGAGGACTCTTCCAAACCCTGCTGGGGAATGCAGCCAGCTAGTTATAAACACTGTGACCTGGGCACCTCCTCTGGGCAAGCCCTGTGCTCAGTATGTTGTGTTCTTTACATGTAGTTCATTCTCGCTTCATCCCTATGAAGTCGGCACCCATATTTCCAATGGGAAAATGGAGGCTTTTGGTACAAGCATTCGCAAATCATTTGATATGACCCCATAAAGTAGAACTTCTCTAAGATCAGGCATCCCACTGCTCTGTGGGTGTCCTAAAACAACCATGCACATGTGCAGCAGAGGCGCATACAAAGATGTTCATAGAAGTGCTGTGTGTAATTGTAAAGACAACCAGATACAACCCAAGTGTCCATCAGGAGAAAATGGGGTAAGTATATTGGGGAGTTTTCATAGAATGGAATGTTCTCCAGAAGAAAGAAAAATAACTGAAACATTGCACATGACAAAGATGAATCTTAGAAATATTTTAAGTGATAAAAAAGAGAAGTCACACAAGACCTCAGAGTATGATACCATTCACATAATACCACTTACATAAAGTTCAAAAAAAAGAGCAAGAATTGATAATACATTATCTAGGGATTTTATATAAATAATACAAAGTTCTGTTTCAGGGACTTTGTAAGAAAGGGGACCACAGACACATTTTCTGGATCACAGTTGTTTCTCTGGGGGGAGTCAGGATTGAAGGCAAGAGGCCCATCGATAACTCAGAGATACTGCAAAAGTCTTAGGTTGGGAACTGAGTTCACTGGAATTCATCACTTAATTGCATGGTGCATGTCTTCTTTTATATGTGCTTTTTAAGCTATAATTTCTAAAAAAAAAAAAAATTTAGCACGTTGGAAGCCGAGGTTCAAAGGGACTGGAGAGCTTGGCCAGATTTACACAGCTGGTGACTGGCCGTGCCGGATCTGAACCGAGCACTTGGCTGCAGGAGCCACTTATAACACGGAGCTGCTGTGCGCGCCTCTGGCCCCAGGAACAGCTACAAATGCCATCCACAGGCAGGACTATGGGGCCTGGCGGGTTGATGTTAATGCCCATCCTGAAGGGGACAGGCTGGACGCCCGTGCCAGAGGCCTTCAGGGGGGGTGAGCACGGGCATGTTTTCTTGCCCAAGCTGGTACCAGGGGACAAGGAAATAAATCATCTCATTACACTAGACATGCAGTGACCCCCATAGGACCCCACTTCCAAAGGGCTCTCAGAAATCTGCCTGCATTTGCTCCAGGTTCAGATTCTGGGACGCTAGCACAGATTTGTAAAATAAGGGAGAGAAAGAAAAAGCAGAAGACGGAAGTTGGCAAATCCAGTTAGATTTCGGTTCCTCCCTCTAGACCCTAATCACTCCTAATAGGGAGACTTTGCTTTTAGCAACCACAAGCCAGTTGTGAGAGGACTTGCACACTCTCAGGGCTCCCCAGCCCTAACCCCGTGCAAAGAGGTCTCCATGGCATGTCTGCAGATAAGGAAATTGTCTAAGTCCAGGCCGTGTGCCTGAACTGGTCACTCTCCCTTTTGGTCTTTAGGAGGAAACCTCGAAATGTTGACCCTGGTGATTCCTAAGGCGCCTCCCAGCTGTGACTAGCTGCAGCCCTCAGGCAGGAAGTCCAGCTCCCATTTTTACAGGTTCTCCTGGAAGGTATGAATGACCCCAACTTCTTCTGCCCGAGGAAGACACCATGGCTTCAAAATGACCCACACCTTTTTCTTTAAAGACAAGAACATCAAAGGAGAATTAGAGACAAAGAGCTCTTGCTGCTCGGTTTAGCATGTGGGTCGAGTTCTGGAGCGCTTGAGAGAATAATCTGGGTCTCTTTTTCCTTACGTGGCTCTCCCAGCCACCCCCAAGTGCCCACAGAGGAGAAATTGGACCAGGCTGTGGGCCGCGGCCAGCGTACAGCAGAGACAATGGGCACTGGTTTCATGCCCCACCACCTCCCAAACTGTGCGCGAAGCAAAATCAGATGTCTCCTTCCCAGAAAGTGGAAGAGGAAAATATCAATCTGTTTTTGGGAAAGTTACGAATTGCGTGTGCCTGGAATGTTTGATATATGACTGCGGCCTGGTGAGCAACAAGCGATTCTTGCTGTTGCATTTGATCTCGGGATGGTAATGTGTTCTCCTGACATCATCCAAATGGGGAATGACTGAGGATGTTTTATATAAGATGGCTGCAAACTTCAAAGGCCACTCTTAACCCCAACCACCACTCCCCCGCCCCCACCACCGTGCCTCTCTCCCTTCCCTCCTCCTTTCCCTCTAGGCCCTCCTCTCCCTTCACCCAGCAAATTGTTTCGGGGCCAAAAGTGATTGTAGGACGATCAAGAATCAAGGAACTTGTGGCAGGTGGTACCACCTGTGTCTGAGCAGCAGCCTCACGGCCGCATCTGCTTCCCAGTTGTGAGAAGGGAAGGGGCTCGTGTCTCAGAAGGATTTGCAGCGGGTCAGCAGCCTGGGGGGTGGGGGGGAGTTTGGAGGGGGCAGAGAGAAAAAGGACTCCCCTGGAGACCCAGCAGCCTCCTGGAGTCCAAGTGCCCCATGCAGCCCCTAGGCAGGCCCCCACGTTACCACAGATATGGAAACTGGGGCCCTAAGAGGTGAGCTCAACACCCCCCAACACTAGAGGGTGGGGGCAGAAGCGGAGCCCAAGCAGGCATCAGACCCCAGAAGCAGAGCGTGACTTCCAGCCCTGAATTATCCCCTTGCACTGACCACTGCAACAGAGGGGCTCCCCAGAAAACGTCCTCACTCATATCCTCCCGGGTCAGTGGGCGCTGACCTCTCTCCACGCCTTAGTCCCTGCCAGGCGCAGCCCCAGCACTAACTGGATGGACTCATCTTAGGTCGGTTCGCCTTGCAGCTCTCAGACAGCGTGACTGGGAGGATGGTGGGGTGGGGAGCGACTGGCGTCCCGCGGATAAGGCAGGGATGCCGCTAAACCTCCCACAATGCACAGCGCAGCGCCCACTACAAAGCATGGTCCAGCAGGCAACATCGCTGGGGCACAGCGTGGGGCCGCGTCAGCCCCGTGAGATGCCCGTTGCTATCCCACCGTCGCTACAGCTGCATTTATAATCAGGGCAGTAGGCATCACACTGTGATGGGGACACCATGGCGGTTCTCACCTTACAGGTGTGAGATCAGAGATCAGCTCCCAGAGGCAGAGCCCGGAGGTGCACTGCCAGCCAGGACACCACCTCCTCGCTAATGATGCCGAGAAAGCAGAACTCCACCTAGCAGGTCCCAGAAATACAGATCAGGCTGAGGAACCCGCGGCCCTCACCAGATTCCCTGCCCTCCCCTGGCAACGCGCCCTCCCTGGGGCATGTTCCTTGGCCTTCCCCTCTCCATGCACATGAGGCCTCTGGGGTCCCACAGTCCTGCCCCTCCAGAACATTCTGTGCTTGCCTTCTGGGACTTGCTTTTTCTCACTCACCTGTTATCTCTGAAATCACTTCTTGCCGAGACGGGCCGCAGACGTCGCCTGGAAGCAGCTGCTTCACATCCCACGGTTTGGATCTCACTCTCCCCTGCTGTGGCCACTTGGGCTCTTTCCAGCCTTGGGACCCTGGAAGCACATGGCACAGTGGTCAGAGAGAAGCTCTGGAGTCAGACAGCCGTGGATTAAAGACTTGGACCAGCAGCGTGACCTTGGAGGGCTCCTCAACATCTCTGAGCCACGAGCGTCTTACTGAGCAACCAGGAACCTCACGGGACTAGCGCTTGAGTTTCCAGCGACGTTGTGGAAGAGCCTGAATGCTGCGCCCAGCACAGAGGAGGCGGCGGGACTTGCTGTTATTATTGCCACACGTCGCGGTGCAGTTACTCTAGTGACAACACGGTACAGCCTGGTGATTACTGCCAGCGGCTGCCCGGTCAGGTGACTCGGAAGCACCACCGGAACCCTCTGGGGAAAGTATGTCAAGTGGTGGGTGTCCCCGCCGAGGGCTGGACGCACTCCCCAGCGTTAGCTGACTTCGCTGTGGGCCCCCTCTCAGGAGCAGGGCGGGCAGAGGGTCTGGGGGACAGCGAGCAGCATTGCGAACGTGGCTGACTGTCAGCCGTCTTCCACATGGCCCACACAGCACTGCCAGGCTCAAGGGGGCAGACAGTGAGTGACATAGAAATCTGAAGAGGAGGAGAGCTGGGAAGTCCGGCGCGCAGCTGACCGCGACCGGGCTAGAGCGGGCCTGGGACTTGAAGAGCATAGCTCCTGGGGGGTGGCCGGGGTACCAGGCTCCTCAATGTGCAAACCCCAATCCCCACCAGGTTTTTGGATGAGCTCATCTAGGAAAGAGATGGTTCCAGCGCTGAGCTTGACCTGGCTCTTTCTAGGTATTCCCCAAGAACAGCCCCTCAAGCCCCTCGGAGATGTGGGACTGGACCGGCTTGTCTCTGGAGCAGAAGCCTGACGAGAAGTTCGCAGGTTGAAACGACGATGCCAAGATGCGACGCCCCGAGGCTCGCTGTGTTATCGCCCTGTCCGGGTAGCGCAGGGGACGGGCGGGGGCTGACTGGAAGTCCGCCCAGGCGTTACATCTCTGCCAGCCCTCCTTCAGAAGCCGGGGTGAGGGGGGCTCCTGCCACTCGGGCGGGGAAATGGAATGACCCCCAGGCTGGACCAGTCACAGCAAAACCTCACCCGGAGGCGGCGCCTGGTCCATGAGACTCCGAGGACCCCGTCAGAGGCCTCCTGCCCCACGCTAGCAGGAGGGGGAGGAGCTTGGCCCCCCGGAATACCTGATGTCTCTGGAGCTGCTGGCGCCCCGAGATGTCGAAAGCTGAGGCCACCACAGAGTCGTCCGTGGCCTTGTCCTAACAGCCAGGAAGCCTCCTCATGCTCCCCACACCTAAGACAATGGACCTTTGGTGTTTTCTTCTTGTTTGAGTCTTTCTGCTTAAGCCTATTGAGTTGTCATCTGCAAATTAAAAGTGCTAAGCAATCCATCACCCCAAGCTGACGTGGGCTAGTCAGTGGGCGGGACCGGCATCCCGCAGCGCCCAAGGCTCAGAGGCCTCGTCCAGTCCCGGGAGTCTCTGGAGAGCGCGAGCAGCGCCCTCAGGATCAGCTCCGCTTTGCGGGGAGAGGCTCGTCCCACCTGGAGCAAACCAGACCCCTGTCCAGTGTGGGTCCTGCCCCCGGCCCTCACCAGAGCAGGAGCCGCCAGTGTCAGCTCACTCTTGTTCCCGAGGGGGCGCTCAGGAGCCAACGGGGCCCAGCGCAGAGCTGGACTGAGGGTGCGCAGAACCCCAAAGAGAAACCAAACCTAGGGAGGGAAAGAGCCGCCAGCCTGAAACAGGAAGGCCGCAAACGCCCAAGAAACAAAACAGAAAATCAGTCAGGTGGTGCTGCAAGGGCGTGTCCTGAGGACATTCCGGTTAGCGAGGCCGGGGGGGGGGGGGGGGGGGGGGGGGGGGGGGGGGGGGGGCCACGGATGGGGAAGCCCACCGCGCGGCCACGTGGGCAGCCCGTGGGGTCCATAGCCACCCGCGGTCAGGCGCCAAGGAGCATCATTACCTGGGCGGAGCTGTCGTCACTCAGGACTGGGGAGGATTAGAGAAAGCGGAGTCGAGGGGTTCTGGGTGGTAGGTTTATTTGGGGGACAGAGGGCCATGAGTCGGACTTTTCATGACTGGCCTCCACACACAAGCTCTCTCCAGCCCAGTCACCCTGGGCACAGGGCCTGAGGTGGTCCCTGGATGAGCTGCTCTGTATGCGTGTGGGTGTGTGTGGGGTGTGTGGGGGGAGGTGTGAGGTCGGAGAGCCTGAGCCTATAAACACCAAGAGGATGCTCGGGTGTGGGGCCACGGAGGCTTGGGGACAGGGCAGGGGAGGGAGTGTTCCTGAGAACGACCTGCAGAGTACGAGGCATCGGGGCGCAAGGCGGTGGGGGCTGTGGAGTGCTGCACACAGGTGCGGTATGTGTACACACACCTATACAACAAACCAGGCCATGGAAATAACCTGACTCCACTGAGCATGGGGGGAGGGTTGTGTCACAGGGTGTGTATTGGGGTGTGAGGGAGGATCTGCTGGAGCTCAGCGCCCTGGGGACAGCAGCCTCTCTGGAGGTTTCCCTGCCGACTCTTCCAGGTGAGGCACTGGGCAGCTCCACGCACCCCAGAGCCTGTGCCCAGATAACCCACAGGGGCGGTGGCAGACTGGCATGCAGGCCCCCAGCAGCAGGCCGCAGAGTTAAAGCCCTGCAAGAGAAGCAGCACGGACTCCGCACCCAGGTGCCAGCGCCCCTCCCACCTCTGGGGCCAGGGCAGGGAACTTGCCAGGAGACACTCGATTTGCTTTTCCAGTCCTAAGGCGCCTTCTGCATGTGCCGGGGAGGGCGCGGGAGTCACCCACGGTGTCTGCCAGCGGCTGTCTCTGGCTGTGAGCTCCCCACAAGGGCTTCGGGAACCCGTGCCCATGGGTTTCAAGAACAGGGAGCTGTGGCCCAGGAAAGCCACTGCCCACTTGGGTGACCATGCCAGACACTTCGGGGTGTTCCCAGCTCAGCAAGGAGGCCCGTGGGACCTGTGAGCCCCAGAGACCAGGAAATCAGGGCGGCTCTTTCCAGCTGAGGAGCCGGGTCCCCAGGCACCGTGCTGGTGTGCAAGTTGGAACAGGCCTGCCTTAGTCTCATCTTGACTTCTAATTCTGGTTCACGTTCGACACCCGGATGCCAAGCTGGCAGAGAGCTGGTCCTTCCTGGCTGTCCATCTTCCTGCCCCACCCCTCTTCCTCCCACTCCCAGGTTTTCCACCCAAACCAAAGGCCACTGATCACCTTGCGGTTCCCACCCGAGCTGGAGACACAGGCCCTGGGGTTAAGAGGTTCGGGGCCGGCGGGAGGTGGACCGCACTCTGGTCTCACCGCAGGATCCCGGGGAGGAGCCCCACGCCTCCGCCAGCTCTGTGCGTGACCCACGCCCTGATTCCTTCCTCCTTCCCAGATGATGAAATCATAGCCTCGATCTGGACCTGTTCATGTCACAAGATAAATTGTCAAAATGTTTTGATCTAATTGGGTCTTTTTCAAGTCAGCTGAAAACCATCAAGCAGGGAGCCAGATGGAGCTGGTGATTAATGAGGGACATTTGGTTGCTTCTCCACATCCATCATGGAGCCCGTTTGGGCGGGAACGTTCTGGTCCTCCCCCAGGAATGGGTATGTGAGGCAGGTAACTGAGGCTTCTCCTTGCTTCTGTGGGCTGCAAAGCATGGCCTGCTCCCCCACGAAACCCCAGAAACCCTGGGCGGTCTCAAAATGGCCTCTTGTCCCTACACAGTCCCTGCCCCATTGGGAGCCATCTGTCATGCTGCCAGGGAGGGGAGGAGTGGGGGAGGGGCAGTGGGGAAGGGACGCAGCATTTCCTCCATGGAGCTGAACGCCAGCTTGCTGCGGCTCAAGGGAAGGTGCCCCCGAAAAGACTCACAGGTGCTCTCCAGAGTACTGCCAGGCTGGGCCTCCCACCTGCCGCGTGACCATCAGGGTGTCTGCCCCTCTCTGAGCTTCTGGCACCTCTTGGGTAAAGTGTGTCTGGTATCCAGCCAGAGTCAGAGCTGTGTCCCCCGCCAGGGCTGTGCACTGACATCAGTTAGGGACATGTTAGCAATACTGATACTGGGGTTTGCCCCAACAGGTAAGTAAGACTCTCTGGGGGTACGCCAGCTCTCGAGGTCCTCGGGTGATTCTAAGGCACAGCCCAAGCACAGAACCCATGAACTAGAAGGAAGTCAAGTCTTCAGCCCACCGAGTTCTGATGACAGGTGGAAACCTGGGTGCCACTGATTTTCTCCCCTGGATATTGGGGTTATTCAAATGAACCCAAAAGGAGTGTTCAAGGGATTTAAATTCACGAGGAACCTGGGCATGCATTGAATGGCTCCCTGGGGAGAAGACCAGGCAAGCCAAGGCCCCCTCGCCGTGGGCATGACAAGTGAGTCAGGTGTCTGTCCATCTAACAGACATCTACTGAGCACCTACTGTGGGTCAGGCATGCCCGGAGGTGCAAAGCAGAGGTGGTCTCTGCCCTGGAGCACCCAGCCGGTTACTGCGGGACCCTGATCAGTTATCACGCCGGTGGGCAATGGCAGCTGTGGTGCAGTGGGGGCCGCCAGAGGAGCCGGGCAAGGACCGGGCGTCACAGAGCTTCACTCAAGGGGTCTCTTGGCTTGGACTGAAGAAAAGGTAAGCGGGCGGCGGCGTGGGGGAGTAGCCCGGCTCAGGGAACAGCCTTTCCTCACGATCTACCTGGTTTCCTCTCACGCTTCTGCCTTTTACCACGCACAAGTGGGTAAGAGCCAGGTGTGGGGTGCCAGTGTCTCGTGCGGCCACCATCCTCAGCAAGGACCTGGTACCAACCGCACTGGAGCTTGCGTTCACGCGCCTCCAAGACCTGGCTCAGGGCCCAGAACACAACAGGTCTCCGTTTGTTTGTTCTGACTGCTGAATGAAATCTTACCTGTTGGCACACCAGCCAGGCCTGCAGGAGAAGTGACAGGGACCTCCAGCTCCTGCTGGGAAGCTGGTCTGCTCGGCCCACGAGCAACTCCTGGTCTGTGCTCTGAGAACCTTAAGGAAGCAGTTTGAATGAGGAGGTTCAAAGAGTTGGGTACGTTTTATTCCAACTGACAAGCTCCTGGTCATCCTTTAAATGCCAGCGTGGCTGTCCCTCCAAGAAGCTTTTCCAGATGCCCTGACCAAGTCCACCGACCTTCTGGGATGCCTTTGTCACATTTTGATCTGAGCTATCACTTACGTGCCCACCCCGCCCCACGTGCCCATGCCTCCCACAATGAGCTCTGTGATTCGGAGGCCTGTGTGGTTTGTGGACCACGAACGTCCAGTCCGGAGTGGGTGGGTAATAAGTGATGGATCCGCTAGCGGCGAACATGAGGGCGGAGAGTCGTCTCATCTGTGCATGTGTGAAAGCCTCTCGGCACCTGTGAAGCGCAGAGTGGACGATGTGGGCTTGACCCTTGGCTCCTGCAGAAGACTTCACAGAGGCAATGGGATGCGCCTCTGGTGCCCTGGCCTTTCTCAGCCTGGCAGCCCCTGTGCCGGGAGCTGAGAGCTCGTGGCCCCCAGGCCAGTCTCCAGTCCTGCTAAGCCGCTGCGGGAGACCGGGGAAGGAAGCAAGAAGACCGTTCTCTCCTCCAGGAGAAACTCAGTATTGTCTGTTTGAGCAGTGCCCTGTCCCCCAGAGTCCGCAGAGCGCCGCTGGCCTGGCTCTCCGCAGTGGACCTCCCCGCTGAATGCGCTGGGTTAAAATTTCACACTCCCCCTGAGTGGTTCCCAAGCCCCTGGATGTGTTTTCCTGCTGCTCCCTTACTTTGATCAGTGAGATTCAGTGAAGTGGAATTGCCTGTCGTTTATTCTAGGTAGCTGGGAAGCGGTCTCTCCTCTGCACCATCAGGGTTCCTCCCCCAGGCCCAGCAGACTGTCTCAGCCTGGTGGGCCCTGGCTGGGGAGCAGCTGCGTGGCGTGGGAAGGGCCTGGCGGTTGGAAGGCCTCTGGTCCTGCCACACCCTCGTCCTGCCGTGAGGTCTTGCTCTCAGGAACTCTGTTTCCACATCTGTCAACTGGGTCGGCCACATCCACCGTCTAGGGGTGAAGGCTGAAAGGCGTCACTGCTTGTGAGCGCTCACGGCCTTTCAAATCGAGTTCCTGGTGTGGGTCGCCATCACGATACTGTGCTGCGGTCGCTGCTGAGCCCAGAATGCCTTTAGCACAGGATTTCTCAACTTCAGGACTACGACGTGGTGCCAGGCAATCCCTTGTTACGGGGGTGTCCCGTGCACTGGAGGGTGTTTAGCAGTCGATCTGGCCCTACCCGCTCCATATGGAGGCACCCTGTGCCCTCCCACTTCGCCACACACACACACTGAACTGTGACCACAAAACGTCCCAAATGTTGAACTGTGACCACAAAACGTCCCAAATGTGACCTGGAAAGAAGCTGCAGCGGCTCCAGTCCACGCCGAGGGGCCACGGTCCCACCTGCAGTGGACTGTGCGGCCTCGCCAGGAGCCTGAGCTCTCTGGAATGAGCCGCCCTGTGGGCTTCTCCACGTGCTGCTGAGTCAGGGCAGGATGCATAGGAAGAAGGGACGGGGAGACACGGGGTTCCAGGTCACGAGGCCATTAGCTCCCCTGAGGCTGGCCCCGTGGAGAACTCACCTTGCCGTGAAGTTCTCACCCCTCAGAGCTCCTTCAGGGGAGAGTGCGAGGCCTGTAGCATTCTCACAGCAGCCCACTAGCAATGACGCCAGCGGCCCCGGGTCCTGAGCCCTGACAGCAAGACGCACAGCCGCCCCGGGCACCCTCTAAGGACATAATGGCTGTCTGTTCCGCACATGAGGACACTGAGCTGCCGAGAGGGGACATAAAGTGCTCCAGCCCCCAAAGCTGCCGGAGAGTAGAGCCGAGCTGCAGACCTGACCTCCAGGCCCCCACTCTGGCCTCCAAGGCAGCTCCCAACTCAAGCCCCAGACTCTTTACCCTCTGAAGCCCCAGCTTGGAAAATCCATTCTCACTGGACCACTGGCCTAGGGATTCACCTGAGCTATGAGAAGAGCATCCTCCTGGGAGGATACCTGGAGCCAAGCTGGCTTGGCCGCTAGCTGTGTGGCCTTCAACTAGTCACTCCTCTCTGAGCTTATTTCTTTACCTGCACCATTGTTTCAGGCATGGTGCCCCACTCTGGGCAGAAGGCAGAAGGCAAAAAGCATGGATTGTACAGTCTGATGTGAGAGACAGATGGTAAACAAAGAAATGAAAGAAACCAACAGGGTGACATGGTGGAGCATAAAGAGGCACTTATCAAATTGTTGGGAGATCTTGTGGTGGAAGGTGACATTTAAGCTCATTAAGAAGAGGAAGGGCCAGCCATGAACTCCGGGGGGCAGGGGTAGGAGGAGGAAATGGGGTGATTTCCAAAATGAGGGAAGGTATCAGTCAGGATTGGCTAAGGTGATGGAACAAACAATCCTGAGTCTTAATGCTGTAAAGTAGTAAAGGTTTATTACTTATATTGCAGGCTCAGGGTGGGTCCATGGAGAGGGAGGAGCATTCTGTTGCATTATAGAATGTTCTCCACATCTTAAGAGGCCACCATCTCAACACCACATGCATGGGGGCGAGGGGCAGGGTGCTTCAACAGGAGGACGTGCCAGTGTCTCATGTCAGGTTCTTCAGCTAGGAAGACAGAAATGCATCTCTCCCATTCACAATCCACTGGCCAAAACCTTCCCTGAGCTCACCAAGCTACAGAAGCCCAAGGAATGGAATGTTTCATGTGCTCAGGGGGAAGAGCCAGACACCGGTGTACACCGGAAGCTCCCGCTCCATCGTGAGCGCGGAAGGACTTTCAGCCCTTCCCCTCAGCATGCACCACCCTAGGTGGCCTCTATCTTGCCGTGTCTCGAGCACTGCTGTTGGGCCTTGGGCCTTGGGCACCCCACTCACTGGCAGGAGCCCAACCTGAGGCTACCAGCCCTCTCACAAGTCAGCCTGCCATGCCAGAATGTCGAGCTCCTGCCCCTCATCCTTAGCAGTTCTGGGAGGTCTGCACCTTGGGCCTTTCCGCAACTCTGTTCACGTACCTCAGCCCTTCTGTTTTCAGGCAGAGTAAAGAATTCGGGTATACTGCTGTGTACCTGGATTTCAGGGAGGGCAGTATGAGAGCCTCTTCCCAGACACACAGCAAGCCCTCAATAACCTTAATGAAATAGAAATGAAAATGGGCATTTAATTGTACAACAACCTTGTAGATTTTGGATAATGGGGGTGATAATAACAATAATGTGATGATGATAATGTGGTGGTGGTGGTGGTGGTGGTGGAGGAGGCACTGTACCAGTTTTACTTTTAGTAGCTCATCTCTTCTTCACAATCACCCGCATGAGGTAGAATCTGTTATCCTTCTTTTCAGACTCCTAATTATCATGTTCTAGAATACTGCTGTTGCATCTTTAAGCATGAAATTTATGTGGACAATATCTTAACCAAAGACATCCCCTTTAGTAGCAAAATGTCAAATACATGATTGGTGTGGAGGTAGCTAGGCTAGTTGGGGATCTTGTGAGAGCTTTTGGATTCATCCAGAAGCTTCCATCATCTCATCCCAACCTGTATCTGAGGAAAGGGTACAAAGTGAGCTGAAGGCAAGAGCATTGGCATGAGACCCATGGATTCTTGCCTCAGGATTCAAATCCCAGCTTCCTGTGTGACTTCACATCTCCTAAGAGAGACAAAGCCTCAGTTTATTTATCCATGAAATGAAAATAACATCTACCTTAAATGTTTCTAGAAGAATTAAGGTAGGGTAATGAATGAAGTGCATGCAGTAAAATAAAATGGAGACCAGAGGAAGAGAGAACATTTTGCTAACAAGAAGTCTCGAGTCCCCATTCCAACCGGAGAAAGATCCACTCTTGATTTATGTCTGGTGATAAAAGATAGGACTTTACTACCGATCAGCTCCATGTTACTGGAGACTAGGTGTGTTAAAAAAGATAAACCAACACCATTTAATTCCCACTTGGCTGTGGCACATTCCTTTTGGCTTCTTTTTCCTGCTGTCCCACTAAACATTTAATCTACCATCCCCTCTGGGGCCTGGCAATTTCCCATCCTTATTCAAGATAGAGCCAAAGGTTGCCAGGTGCCGTATTTCAAACATCTCCTGTAGACCATATCTTCATCCTTCCACCCCTGACTTAGCTTCCTCCTTTCCCACAAATACACTTGGGGCTATTTTGGAAAGATTTTGCCACAACAGCTTCTGAGTGCTAATGAGTGTGACTTTGGAAGAGAATTTTCCATTAGTAGGTAAGAAAAAAAAAGACAGATCACCTTGAAATCTAATAAGCAATATTAGGCCTGTATTAAGGTTCTCCAGAGAAACAGCATCGGTAGGGCATTTGCATAGAGAGAGTGAAGAGGAGGATTGTGGGAATTGCCTCACAGGATGCTGAGGCCAAGAAGTCCTAGGACCTGCCTTCTGGAGGCCTAGAGCAGACGATGTCGCTCCAAACCCAAGGGCCTGAGAAGCAGGGGAGCTGATGGCATAGGCCCCAATCTGTGTCCAAAGGCAGCAGGGAGAGCACCAAAGCAGAAAAGACGAATGTCCCCACTCAGCAAGAGAGACCATCCACCATTATTGTCCTTCTGTTCCATTCGCACACCCAGTGGTTAGAATAGACCGGCGCCACTGGTGTTGGGGAGCCCACGTGCGAAGACCTCTGGAAACACCCTCACGCAGATCCCCACACATGATGTTTTACCAGCGATCTGGGATTCAGTCACCCAACCAGGTTGACGCCAATACTCAACCATCACAGTCCCTCATCTCCTAACACTGTCCTATGCACTAAGTACAACTGCACTCCATGTTCAAGTTCAAAACGAAAGCTGCTCTTGGACTACCTGTGTCAGTCAACAAAATGTGTCCTGAGCACCTACTGTGTACCAGTCACTGGGTGGGGCACTGCTGCGAAGAGGAGAGGAAAAGGTCATGACCGCTGCTGTCCTGGAGCCATAACCTCAGAAGAAGGCACAAAGAACAGGGCCTGAGGAGGAAGAGCAATGCAGGCTTGAGGGCAGCCTTCCCGAAAGGAGAGACGCGACTCGGAGGGGCCCTGAGGATGTTAACAGGCCGTGTTGGACACACTGCCGGGATTCAAATCCCATCTCTGATGAGCACCACCCAGGTGACCAAGACAAGTGGCCCTGCAGCTTTGTGTCCGCCTTTGCAAAGTGGACACAAAAATAGCACCAATCTCACTGGGTTTCAATGACTCGTGGAGTTAATACTCAAAGAGCAGGCCTTGCACACACCGCGGAGCAATGCCCCTTAGGAAGTGCTCAGTAAAAGTCACAGAGTAAGCGCTCAATCATCATTATCCGTTTAAATGGGGCTAATCGCGAGGCTGACAGTATTCTGCTGGCCGGATACAGAGGAGAAAATTCAAGCAAAGCGCTTAGCACAAGTCCTCGCACTTGGGCAGCACCAGATAAGGCTGCTATTTATTACTAAGGTCGTTGGCACATGGTGGCAGGGGTGGAGAAAGCAGGGGGGCAGGGCAGAGCCTCAATTAGCTCCCCCTCCTCTCTTTCCGGGTCCCAGCCCGTGGCTGCCAAGTGTCCCCTCTGGCTCCCAGGCCCTGAGTCGACCTAGAAGCTGGAGCAAAGGGAAGGCCGGTCGTGGCCGCCCTTGGCTGTTCAGTCAAATGTTCCATTTTCTGCCTGGCTTCACACATTGTAAAAAGCAGCCCCGCGCGGACGGCTGTGTGTCCACACGCCGGGCTCCTCCTGACCTGCCTTGGCCCGCCAGAGGATCCCAAGCCCATTATTGTAATGGATTTGCTGTTGGGAAGAGGCAAGGGTCGCCAGCCGAACAGAGGCCTGCCCTGCAGACACCGGTTTTCAGTGAGCCAGCGTGGTGGTTCTTCCCTGAGCCGATTTGTTTCCTGAGTTCTGAAAGACAGCTAAGCTCTAGTGAGTGCCCTGAGACGCGGGGAGGACACCCCCGAAATGGAAGAAGAAACACAAGACTATTTTGGAGGAACCATTTGAGATCTTTTTTTTTCGTCCACCTTCTGAAAGTGCTGTAATACTGTCTTGCTAAGTTTAAAAAAAAGTGCTGCTAATGAAATGCACAGAAAAGTAAAAACATGTCATGCAAATTAGACACCTTTGGGGGTTCTGAAAAACTTGTCTGAAGGGCTAATTAAGAAGCTATTAAAAATAATTAATAATAATCTACTTTTCCCAAATTCTTTCCAGTTCAGAAGTGTAAGTGACGCCATTTTTATGTCTTTTTCAAACACATGAGCTTGAAGCAGCAGGTTCTTCATTTACCTGGAAATATTTTCCAAAGTTTTAATCACTGTTTTTAAGGTAATCCCATTAGCGTCTCCCTGCCCCAGGTTTGCTCTGCTGGTTCAGGCCGCCGACTACGCAGCAAACGCAGCCAACGCGCCATCGCAGAAGTGATTCCAAAGTCTCACGGGGAGAAAATTGTTGTGCGTTACAGGAAATTAAAAAATTCCTGCAATACCAACCTACTTCTCAAAGTCAATCTGTGGTATCCCAGCATCCACTCGACTCTGAAGTCGGGCCAGAATGA
Source organism: Galemys pyrenaicus (assembly GCA_019455555.1). Lineage (NCBI taxonomy): Eukaryota > Metazoa > Chordata > Mammalia > Eulipotyphla > Talpidae > Galemys > Galemys pyrenaicus. The sequence continues at coordinate 8,940,734 of JAGFMF010011658.1, read as the reverse complement.
TTTCTGAAGAGTCATTTCCAGCCTTATAAAGGCTCACATGGTGGATTGAAGCCATATTTGCTTCTGTGTTTTGTAAATTTAGAACTCATTACTAAACCTTTGTCTCTCCTACCCCGTGTCTGGCTCTCACTTCGCCCTCATCAATCTGAGCCTTAAAAATCTAATGAAAAATGCCGAAACACATTTTGCATGTGGAAATGTGATAAAACACAAATTGTTACGAATCTGAGGAGGAACTGGCTTTCAGAAATGGGCGGAGAGGCCTGCCACCGGTCTTCAGAGCAGCTCCCTGGCCCCTGCAAGACGCCAGGAGCGAGGAGGAACAAGAGGGCTCCCCCACTCTCCTTTGAGCCCCACTGTTCCCCATCGTTGAGATTTAAAAAGAAAACAGAGGCAGAATCTGCTCCTCAAGACAGCCAAGTATTCATGCCCTAGGGGCCAAGCTACGCAATCAGTGGTGGACATCTTCCTTCTAGAAGGTACATGTCAGTGGTCTCCGTGTTGCCCTCTGCCTGTGATTGGACATAGCCACTCAGTTAAACTGTGGACATCTTGAGAATCCACATGGTAACTCATAATGGACAGAGAAGCCCTGCTGCTGAGCTCTGTGACTTGGGGGACACAGAGTTGGTGAAAGCTGTGGGACCCACACACAGCCTCTCTACTCTCTCTCTCCCTCTCCCTCTTGCTCTTTCTTGCATTTCCTTTTGAAGAGTCCACACTCAGCTCCTCTGATGCAGGTAAGTAGACACCTGAGCTCCTCTCATGTGGGTCAGTGGAAATCAGCTTGGAGAGATGGAAAGAACATGAGCGTTGGAGGCAGGTTTGCAGCCCCCTGTCAGTCCCTGGCTATGTGGCCTTGGATCAGCCACTTATCCTCTCTGGGCCTTTCTCCTCCGGGTTTTCTCCTGTACAGAATGGAGAAAGCTCCTCCTACTTTTTCAGTTTAGTGCAGAAAATGGGCAAAAATGTAGGCAAAGCCTCCTTGCGAGGAGGCTGACCCATACGGCAGAGCCTCGTGGCTGAAGTCTGAAGACGGCTGGTTCTGGGTTCCGCTCTAGGAAGGGAAGGTGAGTCCACTGGGGCTGGGAATTACTGCCAAATGCTGCCCTGAAAACCCTGGATTCAGGGATGGAACAGTGCTGCTCTCTTAACACCCGCCTGACACCTCCTAATGAAATGCAAATGAGGGTTCTAACAAGCCTGGCGTTTGCTTTGGGCAAAGGTGTGAGCAGACAGCAGACAGGGCAGGCTTTGGAAAGCCCTGGGAGTCGCATGGAGCGGGCTGGCTGGCAGCGATAAGACCTCCATTTCTCCTCTGAGGGTAGCCCTGACTTGGGGGTTGCATGAAGCTGGCTCCCCTCGTGGAGGTACACTAACCCCTCTCTCACTACACATGCCCCTCTGGGATTCCCAGCGGTCTGGTGACCCCAAGGCAAGTACACACACTTTCAGACTCTGGGGCCAGACTCCTCCTGGCTCCTCTTTCCTTGGGCCATCATGGGGGGCTGCAAAGAGAGGGCCATCCTCATGAAGAACCTGGGCCTGTGCCCCCGACCTGTATGGACAGTCTTCTCAGGCCCGGGCCAAGATGCCAGGCCCATGGGGGCGCACTGCTCTGGACCCCAGAGTAGCATGCTGCCTTGGGTGTGAGATGCTCCTGGCGCAGGGGCACACACACTGGCATCCGAACTCCAGCCCGGGAGCACAGGGCACGGAGCAGCAATTCTGCTGGGTGCAAACAGCCAGAGGAGGGGCCTCTGAGGATCAAGTGCTGGCCTAGTTTAAAGAAGGCCAGAGGTGGAGCTTCAGGCAGGGAGAAAGCATAAAGCAGCAGGAATGGAAGGATGTGGTGGCGTGGGGGAATGAGCAGAGGGGCTCTGTCTGTGCCCCCTCAGTATCAGGGTGATTTCAGAGCCCCTCAGAACCATGTTAGGAAGAGCACCATTAGGGCCAGGGCTGGCTCTGCCTGTCCTGCCTTGAGCTGACCATGCAGCCCTGGACAAGTGGCCTGCCTCCTCCACCTGTTTCCCCATCTGTGAAACACAGACGTGTAACCAAGCAGATGTTGTCTTAAACTTCCCTTCTCATCAAAACCTCAGAGTCCTTAGTTTAGGCATGAGCTTTATCCAAGGTTCTCTTCACATGGGGACCCACAGAACTCCCTGCTCTGTGGAGCATTCACTAAACCTTCAGTCCTGCTTCTTGAACCCCAAAACTCCCCTAAGTGAGTCTTCTAGGGGCCACGGCTGCCCTGTTCTCATAGAATTCCTACTAAGAGCAACTAATTTCTGTGCATGGCTCAGGGCTTGGGGGCCTACAGGGCCTTTCCAAGCCATGGAGCACCCCAACCCTAAGCACCCCAACCCTGCAGCAGGATGGGGAGCTCAGCCACTCGGTGGCTGCTCAGTTGCCAGAGGCCAGCACAGCCAGCTCTCAGTGACAGGAGGATAGGAAGGGCCGGGGCTGCCTGCCCTGACTTCTGTCCTCTCCACAACCCTTCCTCCTGCAAGACCTCCCAACAGCTCGGGCAGGGGAGCTAAAGCAGGCAGAGCGGCTGCCAGGGTGGAGGAAGGGTGGAAAAAGGTGGGACTTGACACAAAGCAAAACTAGGTCAAGCTCTTCTGAGAGACACAAGCATCCGGGACTTTTACAGAGACTCTTGGGAGCTGTTAGCAAATGGTCCATGAAATTCACATAGATTCTTGCTGTTTTCCACCTGACAGTGGGACAGCGGGAGGGAAGAACACCCCCTTTCACAGGAGTGCGCCTGGCGCCCAGCCCCTCAGCACCCGCATCCCCACTCAGCAGGAGGCTGAGCTCCTTGGCACATCCTGTGTCCCGTGCAGAAGATTCTGGGGCAGCCAGGCTGCAGCAAGGAGGAAACCCAGAGGAGACTGCGGGGCTTCATAACTCTTAAAATGCATTTCTTTCTGCACGCGCAGACGCCGTAAGGGTCAGAAGGGGTCCAGGGAACTTGACTGCATTTTGCAAAGGATAGTTCCTGCTGTGAGGTGGGGCCTTTGAATTTGGGGCTGACCAAAATTTACCTAACACAAAGGTATACTATAACTAGCTCATTATTTTATATTTACGTTATTTTGCATCTATTCTCAAAGAATAGAAATGGAAATTTTTGGTGTTTCCTCAGCATTTAGCATGAAGTAAATGGTCAAAAAATGTTTTTAATCAGTGAGTAAAACGAGTGACCCATAAGCAAGCCCTGCCGGTGTCCATCCTGGTCAGATGTGTGCTGGCAGCTCCTCTGGAGGTCTCCGGCCTGCGTCTCGGTCCCCAGGGAAGGCCTGGCTGTACTCCAGGCAGGACGGAGTCCAGGCGTGCCCAGTGCAGAGATGCCCTAGTTGGCTCTTGGGCCCCTGCATACTTGCTGTGGTGGCCCCAGCACCGATCTCGTTCCCTCGGGGGCCAGGCCCCAACCCAGAAGAGGGACTGAGCAGCCATATCCAGGCCTTCCTCAGGCCAGGGTGTGTGGAAGCTTGGCTGACAGGCCTCTGGCGGCCTGGTCCCTGCCCCTGCACCTCCACTCCACTGGGCTCACCTCTCCCCTCACTCAGACCTCGAATGTTGCCTCCTTCCCACACCCCAGCAGAGAAGGCCCAGATCCAACAAGCCCTCAGCACATAACCCGCAAACGTGCTCATTTTGATCTTCCCACCACCTCCGAGCTGCTGCAGAGATGATGGAGCAGGACCCCTGGGGAGCTGTTGGGGCTAATGCATCACACGTGCTGAGAGAGGCCAGGCCAGGCCGGACATTTGCAGCTCAGCTCCCAGGCCTCCTGGGGCTCTGGCTCCCCTGCGCCTGGGCTGAGCTGGGAAGCGGAGTGGAAGTCCTGGCAGAGGGCTCGTTCCTCCAGCCCAGGCCACCAGCACACAGGGCCTGCCCCGGGGGGCTGCCCCGCCGCGGGAAGGCAGTTTCTGGCATGTTCCCGAATGGTCGACTGTATTCACAGTGTAGCATCGCTCCCATTTTTAAACCCAGGGAAGGAAGAAGGTGAAGGTGTCTGGCCCCAGTGACTCGATGCAAAACCCTTGGCATTTGGGGATTCGAATAGAAAGTGACACTAATAACGCACGGCCTCCAGTCACCCCACTAAGCCAGATAACTGGGAAGCTGTGCTCAGGGCACCTGTTTTGCCCACTATCAGCAGCACCAATAGGTACAGGAAACAGGAGGGCAGAGCCCATGTACAAATAAATGCCTACTGCGTGTCCTCGGTCTGCTGTGTGGCCTTAGGCCGGTTCCCTAACGTCTCTGAACCTTTGTTTCCTCATCGATAAGCTGCCGCAGTAGCAAATTCCTTGCAGCAAATGGCACAGTGTCTGGCAGACAGAAGGTGGAGGGATACATGGCTGCTCTCTCCTCACCCCCCTCGGCTCTGACTGTCCTCAGCCACCATCACCATTTAATCAAGTTGAGGCTGAGGACTCTGGACTCGCTAGGATTGATGCTTCTTTGCATTTCCAACCTACTAGAAATAACCCTCGGAGCCCGATGGCCCAGGAGCTTCACCCTGCCCAGTGCCTGGGTGTCTCAGTGCCCCCACCGCTGACCCCTGTGTTAACCCACCTGAGTTCGGGGCCCGCTGCGCCAGCTCCTTGTGAAGTGGCCTTTACAGCCCATCAGCGGTTTGGAGAGGTTTTGGGCAAACGTGGGGATCCTCCCTTCCTTTGACGGCTCCTCCATCCCCATGTCCAGGACACAAACCCCAACTGGACTGTGACTACGTAGTCCACAGTGGGCAGGGCCGGAGGTCACCTCAGGGCCCGTGAGTCCAAGATGTCTGTCCTTGCACCCCGAGGACACGGCCAGCCAGAAGGATAATGAGGAGATGCGCCGATCAGGCTTTTACCCCTCCCGCCTGCCGGGCCGGCCCTGCGCGCCCCGTGACGGCGGACACCTGAGCCCGGAGAGCACGCGCGTGCGCAGGTGTGCATGTGCACACCTGGGCTAGGAGGAGGCTGAAAGGGCGGCGTCACTCTGAGGAGGGGTTGTGAGGGGAACGACCGGGCGGCACAAGATGGCGGGAAAATGCCAGAGAGGAAGAAAGAGCAAAGATTCATGGGGGCTTGGGCTTGTTGCCTCACAAGCCTCCTCCCCGTCCTGCCAGCCCCGCCCCCACCTGCCCCTCTCCCAGCGGTGGGGGTCCTCTCCACCGAGACCAGGAGCAGACTCCGCTTGATACGGCTGGAGTGCCCCAGAGCAGGCCCAGGCCTCTTTTCTGACACTGCCAGCTACAGCAAGCTGTGCCAGGAGAAACTGGGGTGCAGGAGTGTGTGGCCTCCCTGGGAAGCACGAACGCCAGGGTCCTGGCCCGCCACCTGCCAACCAGCTCTGAGCAGGTCGCCTCACGTCTTTGGGGCCCAGTTTTCTCATCAGCAAAACGGAGCCACTTCCTGGTGTTGACAGGGAAATCCAATGACCAAATACAGGTCCAGACCCTCTGTCAATGGCAACCCCTCTCCCACGTCCCCAGTGTCCACAGCCAACTGTGCCCAGGACACACCCCAGAAGCCCGCAGGCCCCTCACAAGCTACACACTCAGAAGAGAACTCACCATCTTCCCAGCCCTGTCCTGTGCGCTGTCTGGGGATCCCAGCAGCTTCTCTGGAGACCTCCAGCCCCAAAGCCCTGACCCGATTTGAGGCCCCACCTCACCAACCCCTAACGAGGCTTCTGGCCAAGTCTTCGATTTTTGTCACCCCAATCTCTCGCTCATCTCCCAGGTAGCACCCTCCTCACTATGGCCAAGGGCCATCTATAAAATGTAGGCAAGGGCCAAATCCCTTCTAAGTGTTCCCCTAGTTATTAGAGGCAATACATTTGCTAAACTGTTGAGCACAAGACCCTGACCATCTGGTAGAAGCTGTTATGGCGCTGACGATTAAGCTCGTGATGTGCCGATGCCCCTGCTGTGTGACCAGTGCTCCCGCGCTATGCCCATCTCCATGGGCTCCAGTCTTCTGCGCTGAACTGAGCTCTCTCTTTTTAAGAGCCTTGGACTCCTTCGCAGACTCTGAGCACTCTCCTCCCACTCCTCACACACTCAAGCTCAGCAGGCCTCACCCACCACAGGACCTTTGCACATTCTGTTCTTCTCTGTGAGAAGTTCCTCCCTCCACGTCAACTTCTAGGCCCCAGCACAGGTGCCCCTTCCTTGAAGAGCATTCTCAGCCACTGTCTGAGCAGAAAGCCCATCCCTCTCCCCAGCCACTGTCCACCTCAGTCCTTGCTGGTTTCTTCCACAGCACTTTGAGACTGTGTAGGAATTTTGTGCGCTCACTCATCTATTACATTAGCCCCCAGGCAGCATGGTGCTGCCATTGTCCCCACTCTATGCCACAGTACCCGGCACTGACTGGGAGCCGAATGGATGTTGAGTGACAGTGGAATAAATAACCTACTTGGCTCCACTCAGCAAAAGCAGAGAAAAAGTGTGGAAGTTTGCAGGCAAAGCCCCATCCTCAGCAGGCGGACGCGGGACCCCTCCCTTTCCCCAAACCCAGCAAGGCCACACCTGGCTGCCTGCAGTCAGCAGGGCTCAGAACCAGCTCGCCAGAGACAAATTGGAGGCAGTTCAGAGGAGCGGGCCAGGCAGGATTAAGTGGAGGGAGAGGGTGATTTATAAAGAAAGATAAAAGGGCCTTGCTTCATAAGGCTGGGCTGCAGGGTTATTTCGATAACAGTCTCCAAATGTTGGCAAGGTGTGTGCGCCAGGGGAGGCGGATGATTTCCCCACAAAAGTGAAGAGGTGGTCAGCGGGAGAGATGGCGAGGAAATCTCAGAGGACTCGACTCCTGGGAGGGAGCGGGAACTAAGGACCAAAGCTGGGAGCCTTCCTGCATCCAGGGAGAACCTCATCTCACACAGGCAGTGAGCAACTTACTTGAGCACACTGCGGAGCTTGGGAAGCAGAAAGCACAGGGTCTTTTAAGCAACCAGAGGAGAAAACCTGTTCTCCCTAAGTACTTGGCCAAAAGTGAAGGAAGACACCTCAGTAATCTCCTGGAATAGAGGTCAGGAAAGTATGCCTGGGGCTAAGTCTAGCCCACTGTGTGTTTTTGTAAATAAAGTTTTATTGGAACACAGCCCCGCCCATTTGCTCATTTGTTCTCCATGCTGCTTGTGCACTGCAACTTCCGAGCTAAGAAGTTGCCACAGGGAGGGTGTGACTTACAGTCTGAAATACTCTCGGGCCAAACAGAGTCTTAGGCAGCCTTGTGTTAGACTGTTGACTTAGAGGCAGAACACATCACCTTGAAAAAAATCTCTAGTCCAGGTGGGTCCTCCTGGTGCTCTTTGGGGTCCATAAGGGGCCCTTGGAAAAATGCCCGGAGTGCCCTGAATTTGGTTTAATTTTTACTATAGTGTTCCTTAAGTACACATACAACACACAGTGAGGTATAAGAAGCTTAGGTTTTTAGCTGTTACACAACTGGAAAACCCAAAACTATTCATGGATGAAATAGCAACAAAATGACAAAACCTTTAAAATTAAAATGAATGACATTAAAATAAAGCAGCTTTTTTTTTCCCCTAAGTGTAGAGTTAGAGAAATCAGGTCTTTCCACCCGCCCACCACTGTGATGATGGACACCTGCGGTGCTGCGAGCATTCCAGGGTGGGCATGCGCAGGTGGGCACACCTGAGTTGGACACGGGCATAAATGGGCGGCGTCATGAGGCCGCCAGGACCGACAGGACCAACAGTACTGACGAGCAGCAGCAGTAGAAGCAGCCGAGAGGGTGAGGTGCGCTGGGGGCTGGGAGGCCTGCCAGCCTCCCGGCTCCCCGGCACCCCTTCCTGCCATGTACCTGGCCACCTCTGACAATAAAAAGCATAAAAGCCACTGAGGGCTCCAAGACTCCTTCCATCCCCCCCCACCCCACCCCATCTGCTAAGAACCATCCAGCACCTTTCTCCTGTGCGGCCTTCCTGCCGCTACACTAAGGCATTGCTTCTCACAGCAGGGAAGGGCTGCTAGGGTGCAAATTTGTTTGCATTTAGCAAGACTGATATTAAAAAGTGCTATGTGATGATTCAATTCTCCCACTCGATTTTTCTCTTCTAACTATTGCAAAAACTTTTATTCTTGTAGAAAGCCCTGACATCATAGCCTTTGGTGGATACAAACACTTACTCAGCCCCTTCTGTTTTTGCTCTCCTCGGCCTGTGAGAATGAAAGGACCTAGTCCTGCTTAATCCACACCCAAAACACAGGCACTGAAATCTCACACCCAGGTTAAAGTGACCAGACACATGCACCATTTTTTAATTATCGGTAAAATAAAAACAGAATATTTAACCTACCTTTGAGAGGATCTGTCCACTGATCTGAACATCCCAGTTGGAAAAGCAGAGACCTGGTGCCTCCTCTGTAAACCGGGAAACTGAGTCTCTCGAAGGACCTGGAAAGACCACAGTGGAAGCTGGAGCTGAAGCCAGATTTGGATGTGGGCGTGTAGTTCCCAGTACCCTTCTTCTCTGTCCAAGAGTGGGCCCATAAGAGCCCAAGACCAGGTGGCAATAGAATTATTCCCACTGGAGCCCAGAGAGGGGCCACTATTATCTAGAGCCACAACTCTCCACTGAGAGGCTCTCCATAGTGGAGGAGGGAGAGGGCCCTCTGGACACTACAAACAATCATGCAATCAGCACCCAGGAGGCACACCTGGGGCTACGGGCTAGCCGATGGGCTGGAATGGTTTCCAAGGGCTCCTTATGGGCCCCAAAGAGCATCAGGAGGACCCTCCTGGACTCAGGGCTAGAACATTCGAGCTCAAAAGCCAAGCCAAGACTTCACTGCCTTGGGGACTTGCTCCCATATAAAGATCACACAGTTGCCACCTGGGCTGCTGGAGGCCAGCGTACTCTCCAACGCGGGTGACCACATTTCCATCATATGGGGAGTCCAGCATCTGGGAACCACACCTGGAGAGAGATGTGTGGGCAGCTCAAACTGTCCACAGTCCTCTGCATCTGAGAGACTCACGTAGGTAAGAGAAGCATGAGCAAGCCCACTGCTGCCTTCTTAGCACAGAAAAAAGTTATATGTGTGTGTGAATATGTCTATGCGTGCACACATGTATGTGTATATGCATGTATTTGTGTACATACACAACATATAGCTCCACACAACATGCATATATTTAAAGAAGTGGTTGGTTCAGACTAAGTAAGAATCTGAGATATTCCAGAATAGAACTTGACAAGATCTTTCAATAAAGGAACAAATTGTGAATATTTTAGACTGTAGATCACATGCAGTCTCTGTTAGATATTCTTTCTTTTTCTCTTACATTTTAAATATGTACAAAACACTTTTAGCTCGCATACGGTACAAACGCAGGTTGTGAGCTGAATTTGGTCCACAGGCAAGTATACTGTCCACCCCTGTTCTAGAATGTCACTAACTCAAGACTCCCTACAAGATCAACTGGGCCTCCATGGGACTACGAGCACCAGAGAGTGGGTGTGCTTCCAGTCTCATACTCACACAGATAGAACCATGTACACACTTACCATATGCATGGATGCACACACATTCAGTGTTTTGTCCACTCGGCTAAATTACATTCTTTGAAAACCCCAATATGAAAAGTCACTGTATCCAGGACTGGGCAGCTAGTAACTGTTCCTGTGGGTACATAAGACATAAGAGGAGATCAGAGTAGGCAGAAAGAAGGGCTTTGCCCATGATATAATTTGAAGGTTTCCATACTACTCATCAGAACCATGAGGTCTCTAAAGAGGGATCTCTGTGTTGGTCACTGCTTCTGACTGCCACACTCAAACCAACTAACCTGCCCTCCTTACTGCTGTAGGTGGATTTTTAGCTAAGATATGATCTAAAGGTAGGATTTCATGGCAAAATGGGTGAATGGGTGTTAAGCACAAATTGCTTCATGTCTGGTCCCTCTAAAGTTCTGGCAAGATTAAACCACATGCCACTGCAGCTGAGGAAAGCAGCCATCATGAAAGAGGATGTTGCTCTTTGGTTTACTATAGTCTCCACCACTCCCTATTGCCTTATACCAGTCTATTTTACTAATTAGTAGTACCTACCTGACCCTGGAGTATTTGAGTTTGTGGCTCCTACTCAACACTGTCTTAGATGGCATAATGAATGTGAAACCACTTCCTGAAGAGCAATACTGGGTTGTTTGGTGAAGTTGCCACTAGTTCCAAAATACTGAGCCACCAACATCATCATGCATCTTAGGTAACCACTGACTGATCTTGATATTTTCTTAATCTTTTGGATTTGTTTGTATCCCACTACATTCTAAAGAGTATTTTAGACAGCCTGTAAATATGCATATAGCACAATAAAATTTAAAAATAGATAAAGCAATCTGAGGGAAAGAAAATCAAATTAGAACAGTAGGATGAAGCTAAAGGAAAAGCTGGGACATGAAAATGCAAGTCAACAAGGTCTGCATGGTGGGCCTCCCTGGTGGCGCAGTGGGTTAAGCAACGCACTATGAAGCAGACCTCAGTCACTGCAGCACGAGTTCGATCCCTGCTGCTGGCCAGGGAGGGGACCCACATGGCACAACAGACCTCTNCTGCTGTGCCCACTGCTCCCCTCAGCAGTGTACTTCTGTTGATCTGCCTGTTCTGTTCCCCGCTCTGTCTGTGGTGAATCCTCTCACCCCTCACACCTCTGGCCTGTACCCCAGTGCTTGTATGCATAAATAAATCTTTAAAAAAAAAAAAGGTCTGCATGGTTTTTAATGGTAAGGATGGTTTTAATGAGTTATGATGGCTCATGGAAGCACATGGAACCACCCTACTCTAATAGCTGGAGAAACTGATCTAATTTAAAATACACACACATATCAAGGAAAGAGGCTCAACCAAAAGCCTTATACTTCAGAATTATCAATCAAGGAAAGAAACAAAAGAGTATGGAGCAGAGCAAAATGATTCAGAGCAGCAGAAAGATGCCCAACCCCTCTTTACACATAGACCCAGGAGCCATTTTAGGGAGGTGTGATAAGTTAACTTCATGTGTCAACTTGACCATGGACCAACTGGACTTTGGCATGCCCAGATGTCTGGCTAAACATCATCTCTGGGTGTGCTTGTTGAGGGTGTCTCTAGAAAAGCTTAGCACTTGGAGCAATAAACTGAACGAAGGGGGTAGCTCTCCCCAGTGTGCGTAGGATCATCCCACCCACTGAGGGCCTGGATAGGAAAGAAAGGTCAAGGAGGGGAGGACTTGTTTTCCCGGTGACTGTTGAGCTGGGACTGGAGTCATCTGACTTTCATGCTCCTGGTTCTTAGACACCTTGAATTGTCATCTGCACCATCTGTTCTCCAGTTCTTATGTCTTTGAACTATACCTCTGACCTTCCCGGGCCTGCAGATGGCAAGTCATGGGATTTTTCATAATCACATGAGCCAAGACTTTATAATACGTATAAATTACAATCCTTATAATACCTTAAAATGATGCCTTAATAACTATGATACCTCATAATAAATATAAAATAGAATTTAAATATAAATGACTCTTATTGGTTCTGTTTCTCTGGAGAACCCTAACACAGGGACCCACAAAATCTCAGGAATTCTCCCTAATACCATCAAATGGTACTGAAACCAAACAAAAGGAAATCCAGCTTCCCCTCCATGGACTGGGGAAGAGCAGACTCTGATGCTGGGAAGAAAGGGGAAAAACAGGAATATGATCAGGGCCTGTCTCTGACAGAAACGAGGATTTCTTCCAGGACTCCATGGAGATCTGAGGAAGCAATTCAAAGTCAAGAGGACCCCCAGGGTAATGATATACACTTTCCCACTGGGTATGGTGAGCAAGAGCGGATACTTAAAATTTCGGAAGTGGGAGTCTAATACAGATGCCTCTTTATTGGAGTTATTCAAGACAAAAATATGCGACTGCAATATGAAACACCATTCCTCAAACTGTAGCAAAGGATATGAACACCCACAGAAAAAGTCTGTAAGTGGATATTTATAGAAACTTTGTTTATAATCACCCCAAATTGGAAATAACTCAAATGATCATTAACTAGTAAATGAACAAGTAAGTTGTGGTACATTCATACAATGGAATAATGGTCCACACAATGTTGAGCAATAAATAAACGATAATAAAGCAACAAAAAAATAAAAGCTACTGATCCATGCAAGAAATACAGATGAATCTCAAAAGGATTATGCTGAAAGAGGCCATATGCAAAAGCTTGTATAACGTATCATCCTGTGTATATAAAATTCTAGAAAAGGCAAAACTTGGGACACAAAATAAATTAATGGTTGCCAAGGGCTAGGAGTGGGGAGAGAGAGAACTAAAAAGGGGCACGAGGGAACCTGGTGAGGTGATGGAAATCTTGATGGTGTAGGAGTTACACAACTGTAAACATTTGCCAATTCCATAGAGCCGGATGCCTGGCAAAGGATTATTACTGTGTATATATGATATTTCAATAAACCTGACTTTAAAAAAAAATAATGTCACCAAGGGAAAAGGCAAACCATTCTTAAGTGCAATTGGGGAAAAGTCAAGAAGTCAGCCATATCCCATCAGGGTAAAACAAGTGTCTGCAGAGAGCTGCTCAAGGTGAGCCAAGCGTAAAGAAGTGGGACAGCAGCTAAGAACTAAGATTCTCCAGCTGACGGACAGTCCTCCAGAACCAGAGCAAACAAAATAGAAGACAGATATGAATGGCCCTTAGAAGAAAGGTTACCAAAACAACCCAAGAAAACTCTTTACAAATGCACTAGCTGAAGAAAAATGCATTAAGAACATAAATCCATTGCTTAAAAAGAGCCCAAAATGACCATTCCAGCCCCCTGAAAGGCAAAAATAAAAAGACTAATAACACTCAATGTTGTCAAGAATCTGGAGCAATGGAACCTTCAAATGGTTGCTGGTGGTAGTGTGAGGCGATACACTGAACTGGGGACAGTTTGGCCATATCTCATAAAACTAAACACACACCTTCCCTATGACCTGACAATTCTAATCGTAGGGTATTTATCCAAGAGAAATGAAAACATATGTTTATAAAAAGACAGGTAGGCTCTTCCTAATAGCGTTATTCATATTTGGCAATACCTGAAAATATCCAAGATGTCCAACAAGTGAAAGAATGAACTGTGGTACAGTCATACAATGGAAAATTACAAAGCAAGAAAAAGGGACAAAACCCACAAAGAATGAATCTCAAAAACTGAGATTTTTAAATTTGCTGAGTGACAGAAGCCTTAAACAAAAATGCATTCTGTCTGATTCCATTTCTGTGGCGTTCTAGAGCAGGTAAAACTAATCTATGGTAGAAAACATTACAACAGTGGCTGCGTCAGTTAGGGAGCAGACATTGGCTGAGATTTAGGAGGGAACTTTATGAGGTATACTCCCTACTTGATAGTGGTTTGGCATGTATAGTTATATTTTCACTAAATAGATCATCTGTACATTTAAGCTTTGTGAATTTCATTGTTTATAAATTTTACCTCAAAAGAAAGTATTTGCTACTTCCTTTTTATACTTATGATAAAACAAGAATAATTAAATGTCAATACACCCCTCTAGGTCACACATTTATGGTTGTTTCCTGTACATTTGATAATTTTCACGATACATTTTTGGAGAAAACTCATCAAGCAGTGTAGTGGAACATAGGATCTGTGTTTATTGTATGCAAAATATCGTCATTGTATGCAAATTTCACCTTAAAGACAAAAACAGATAACTATTCAAATATTAAATTCTACTGAGTGATATTAATGCAGAAGTATTTAGAAGGAGTTATACCAATGTCAACACTTACTTTTGAAACATAGCAAAAAAAAAAAGACAGGTTATTGATTGAGGGGTGAAGTGATTAACAGATAAATGATGAAGCAATAAAATAAAATTTTAATCATAGAATCTGAGTGGTGATATATAGGTGTCCACTGAAATTCTTTCAATTTTTCTGTGTCTTTGAAATTTTCTTAATAAAGAGGTTAAAGGAATGTTAAAGCACAGAATGATTGCAAACCAAAGAAATAAATCATGGACCAAACAACAATACTTAAAAACAAACAGAATCACCCAGAATATACCAGATGTAGCTGAAATTCAAATCATTCACATAGAGGAACAGCTGGATAATTACAGAGAATATAGTTGAAAAAGACAAAGAAATCAGAACAAAGAGAATCCAACACAAGGGCAATTAGTGTTCCTGATTTAGAGAAACCAAGAAATGAGATGGAAAAAGTATTGAACATAAAACGGATTGAATGATATAATATAGTACTGTGAAATTCAGCAAGAACTGAATCCACAATACATAATGTCAGAGAAAAAAAATTCATTAAGAATAATCACACCATGATACGTCCTGATGAAGTAATTTAGCTTCAATAAAGAAGGAAAAATTTCTCAAGAGCTGAGGCATAAAGCAGATGACCATGCAGGAGGGAGAGGATCCCACGCTCTCAGGCTTCCCCAAGGCAAGGAGAACATCACAGAGGAGCAAAGTCACACCTCTCAGAAGGAAGGAAGGGAGACCCTGTGTGCACCCCCCACAAGGAGCTAGGAGGTAAAAAGGCAACAAAGACATTCTCGGACATTAAAAGAATTAAAAGACAAATGTTTAGAGCCTCCCTGGTGGCCTAGAGGTTAAATCTCAACGTTATTACCAGTTTGGCCTGAGTTCAATCCCCAGCCAGAGCTGACGCACATGGCGCCGCAGACCGCTCCTATCCCGCCCACTGCTCCCCTCAGCAGCGCACTTCAGTAAATCCACCTTCTCTGCTCCCCATTCTGTTTCTGATGAATCCTCTCACCCAACCCCCCACATCTGGCCTATACCCCAGTTCTTCTATGCAAAAAATTTTTTTTTTAAACTTGGCTAAAAAAGACAAATATTTTAAAAATTCAGACAATATAGTGTCTTCTTGACAAAACTATTTGACTATGAAATCAGTCAATTAAGAGAGAAATCAACATTGAGAAGTGAGAGACAGAGGTGTGGCAAAATGGCCGATGGTGGCAATAGAATCCATTTAAACCTAGAGTGAATACTGAACCTTTGTGTGAACTGCCAACATTTTATAAATCCTGAAAGGGTAATAATGATAAAACTAACAAAAATCACGTTATGGCGGAAGAGAGTGGGAGGAGGTGTGAACTCGCTAATGTCCTCGTCTTCCATGGCAGGGATTAACTGATAGTGTCTAAAATTGAAACACAAAGTTAGAAAAACATAATTACTCCAACTTCAATTTTTTTTTCATAAGCTCTTTTCTTAACCTTAGATCTTCTGGAAAAGAATCTCCACAATGGTGAAAAAAATTTATTTCAAGTTCAACGATTCTTTCCCTTTAGTTCTGTTCAATTTCCCTTTAGCTTCTTGTACTTCCTCCAAGTAAAGCCAACTTTAAGGTTTATGTTAAATGTGATAGACATGAGGTCTTTCTCAAGAATGGTCTTTAATGCACTAAAATAGAACATATGTACATATATGTACACTAAATAGATTAGTAGGTAAATGAAAGTGCATTCATGGATATTGATGTATATTACACATATATGTAATAATAGTTGGATAGCTTTCACCTAATGGCAATAATTGGAGTGATTTTTAAATTTCCATTTTCACATAAATTTATTGAAATATAGTTTTATATATAAATTCATACATTTATACCTTTTTCTATATTTTTCTATATTTATATATTTTTGAATTTTTTATATATTATTAATATTGTATTAGTAAAAATCAAGTGACTTGAGCCCTGAGCTTCCTAATAGCCAAAGAAATAAAGGACCTGGGCCTCCCTGGTGGCGCAGTGGGTTAAGCAACGCACTATGAAGCAAACCGCAGCCACTGCAGCACGAGTTCGATCCCTCCTGCCGGCCGGGGAGGGGGCCCACATGGTGCGGCAGACCTCTCCTGCTGTGCCCGCTGCTCCCCTCAGCAGTGTACTTCCGTTGATCTGCCTGTTCTGCTCCCTGCTCTCTGTGGTGAATCCTCTCACCCCCCCACACCTCTGGCCTGTACCCCAGTGCTTGTGTGCATAAATAAATAAATCTTTAAAAAAAAAAAAAAAAGAAATAAAGGACCTACATACAATCAGTCACAGTCTACACAGTCTAACCAAGCCCATATGGCGTCCACCAGATGGAAACCAACCAACCCAACAAAAGCACAAGAGTTTCCTTAGAAAAAGTACTTTTCTGGCACTCAGGTATGATAGAGGAGATTCTAACTGGTGTGCAGTGTGTCACCCTCACAGCCTGCCTTCACTAATCCAACAGGGGGTCCTTATCACACCAGCCCAGACTTTCCAAGGGCACTAGAACATACGTGCTCACCTGTCCCAGCTAGAGAAAGGCACCAGGTGACATTAACTTTGGACTCTAGACAATTGCCTGAGACTCATTCCCACCAGTCAGTGATTTTCCCTTGAAGTGGGATCTTGTGATGGACCCAGCTGGAAGAAGAAGAATCTTTCCCCATCCGCCTCCTACTTCCTCCCTCCCCCTACTACACAAATGCTTTCTACCCTCCAGTCATAAAACTCACATACAGAACATGGGCCAAACATTCTCACCCCAGGATGAGTTCCCATGAGCTGAACATAGTAGGTCTGGAACACCCAGATCTACTGAAAGCGGGGGAAGAAGGCAGGACTCACACCTCATGTCTGGCTCCTCTCCATGAGGGAAAAGCTGGCCCCTCTGCCCTGTGACAACATCAGGATGGTCCCCCAATGTAGAGAATGGAGAGAAGTCAGATTAGATGTAGGGACTGGTTGTGTGGCTCTCCACAGGCTCCTAAAGATGGAAGATTAGAGTTGGGAGGTGGGGGCAGGAAATCGATGCAGTCATTCAGCTCTCTGGGCGCCCTGTTGGAATTCCTGCAGGGTACCAAAACACCATCTGAGGCTCAGTCCCAATCTGATAATGGGGCAATAACTCATGCCTGACTACTTCCCAGGAATGCCATGAGAATCCAATAGGGTTCAAAATGCCCAAAGTTAGGGACTCTGGTACAAACCATATAATAGCCTTAAAAATATGAAGGGTAAAATGATTGTTGTCCTTTGCAACTATGCAGGAAATAATGGATTGTACCCACAGACACTTTGGGTTTCTTTTTAACAGCATTTTGGAAGCTTAGAAAATGTTTCCATCATAAATTGGGGGACTAGAAATGGCTTTTTACTTGATTCTCCCATATGTTCACCTAAAATAGATTGTATGCCAGAAGGGAAATAATATAAAATAAATTCAATCTCCCAGCACCAGATGAAATGAAATAATTAGATTTGAGGAGAGAGACTGGCTCATGATATAATTCTCAAAGACTATATATCAATATTGTCATGTGAGGTTCTAATAAGGATAACCTGTACGGTACCCTGTCATTTAAAAATAGAAGTCACCACATGTGCAAATTGAAAAGTGGCTACAAATTTCTCTTTCTCTCTCGCTCTCGCTCTCCTCCTCACCCCCTCTTTCATCTCAGTTTGCCCTTATAACTTACTTTGACCATTGGGACATTAACAATAATGACAGGAGCTGAGTCTTTAAAAACAATTGCATATTGAGGGATCTCTCCAAGCTGCTCTTGGAATGTGTGATGGCTATGTGGGCAAGCAGGCCAGGCTATTGGAAGACGAAAGATGCAAAGAAAGAAGCCTCAGTGTCCCCAGTCACCCCAGATAAGGCATCCTAAACCAACCAGACTACCGCATACACACTAGCAAGCCCAACCAAGATCAGCCAAGTCCAGCATTAACCAGAAGCTCAGTTCAGGTCAAACTGCTGACTGAAGAACTGTTACCTAAATAGTGGTGGATGTTGGAAGGTACTCCATTTGGTTTGATATGCAAAAAGTAAACTATGCATTGTAATATCCCAGAAGGCATCAGTAGACAGGGACCCTACTTTTAACTCTGTGTGACCTTTGGCAAGACACTTACTTAACATTTTGGGCACCTAGTTTCTTGCATGATAAAATGAGATGAGTCAATTAAGTTATCAAATTTAACTGAACATTAAAGATCTTTTCAAAAAAAAAAAAGATCTTTTCTAGTTAAATCTCATTCTGTGATTCTTTGTCTTAACAAATACTCATGCATGTGTTAAGATTTCTGAGAACCAAGCAAAGGTATAGCTGAATCTCAGAAGTTCTCTTCTGAGAAGAATTCTGAATTCTGCGATTCAGATACTGACAGATGAGCACAAGAAGCATATAAGATGCTTCTTCAGTATGGGATTTTCTAAAGCTCTTGTTGAAGTCTAGGCTAATATATGAAGTTGGAAAAATTTGACCAGAAAGAAATTGTAACTGATCCTGGCATGCAAAGAAAGGAAATTACCATCAACATCTAAATCCAGAAAGAGCTTTCTGCTGGCATGTAAGGCTTTCAGAAAATGCAAGCGTATTTGGAAGTAGGCATTCTAAAAAAGAAAACTGGAGATCATAATAGGAAAAAAGTCTTAGTGAACCTCAAGAATTTGCTGAATCCCCAAGTTCAAATTTTTACCCATCTGGAAACTGACACAATTTTCTTATCAAAAGTTACCTAGAGGATAAACTGAAAAAATATTTATATGCATTTTATTTTGTCAAATGATTTTACTAGAATAATGAACTTGTAAATGATCTCCAAATAGAACTGACATTTCATGAAGTTGCGTCCCTGGCACTGGAGCTAGACGTGATACAGAGCACGTATTAACCATGTGCGATTATTTTTCTGACTTCGTAATCAGTGCTCAGGAGGAACCAGAAATGGACAGAGCTGGTGTAGCTGGGAGATAGCTTGCTCGAGGGGAGCAGAGGGAATGGCCACTTTTCTAGAAGGAATGAGGAGCATGAGTTTCACGAGCTGGAACTGTGTGAACCACTGGGGTTACTTCCCAAATGTGCGCAGTTCCACTGAGTCTATGCACTGCATCGTCTAGGGCCATGGTTTTTCCCTTGAGTAGGGGATTTCTTAGCTTTTTTTGTGTATTGGTTTGGTGTGGTCTTTAGAAGGGGTAAAAGGGTTGTTGGTGGAGAATCTTACTTTTATATAAAAAGACACTTGGGTATACCTTGAAGCCAAATGCAATATTACATTAATTTTCCCATAAAATATCAAAAAAATCTTTCCGCACGTGGCTCCTCCCCACTGTCTTAAAGAACACCCATGTAATGAAAGGCAAGAAGCCCAGCAGTAAGCAATCTCCAAGGGCTGGAACACCCTGAGTCACTTTCAGAAGTTTTCTGAAATTTTTGTCTTCTGAGTAAACAAAATCATCAGAAGCACTGCATTTCCTCTGAGAGATGGTCTGGAATTAAAATATTGACACCACCATCCTGGGCCTGAGAAGGACATCTAGACACAGGCCTGAATGCCCCAGACCACCCCCTCAACACACACACACACACACACACACACACACACACACCATCTTTCATGGTTAGAGGAGAGCAAGGGGTCTCCTCTCCCAGGTGAGCCACAGAAGCAGAATACTTTCTCGAGGCTTCTCTTGAGTCCCAGGTACAGACCAGCACCCCCATAAATGTACTGCATCCAAGTAAGGGTCTCCCTAAACCACCCGCCCTCAGCAGCACAATTCCACTGCTTCACCTTTGTCTGCAGAACAGTATCCTGGCTCATGTGTCCATCTTCCTCAACACCAAAGAATGGTAAGGAAAGAACATCCACAAATCAACAGTGATTGACCCCAAGGTACAGGTGATCTTAGGCGCTCAGATCACTGACAGTGGAATGATCTGATGACCCAGAGCGCCTCCTGGCTCCCCCTTCAGTTTGGTTATTACTCCAGCAGACATTTTATTGAGTCCTCACTCTGGGCCAGGTCTGCTCTGGGCACTTGAGGTTCAGCGGGTTCTCTCTGGTGGAGCTGATGCCCACTTGGGAGGCAACATGACACAAGAAATTACACAAATATTTGTACATTAAGGAGTGTGTACTCTTGAGTATTTATTAGCCAACTGCCTCTATTCGTGAGGTTTCATAGGAAAACAAAATTTGTCATAATAATTTAAATGGTATTACCAACGAGTCAAGAACTTGTAGGACAGTTTCCACCCAAACAACCTATGTGACTTCAGCATCTATCACAGCCCAAAGAATTGTCATCACTTTTGATCCAGCTCTCTCTATGGGGGGTTATCCGACGGTATGATACACTTGGACTGCAAGTATACTACAAAGAGCAATTGAAGACTTCACCAAAGTTGATGGATTATGAGGCTGATGAGAGAACTGCTTAAACCCCAAACCAAGCCAATGACAGACGAGGCTCTGAAAGTTCAATTGGGTAACAACGAGAAAATGGGGCAGGGTTTGGCAAAGGTAATGAATGGATGGTCAAACAGAAGGGGGGGCCATCTGTGGTGAAGGAAAGCCCTTGGGAGAGTCCATGAAGACTCAGACTTTTTATTTAGCAATAAACAGCTTTTTTTGTTTATGTAGCAATTTTTTTTTAAAAATGAAACGAGAAGCCGTATCATACCACCATCCAATTTTTGTCAGAAAAATTACATTCTTCAAAATTATCAGCACCCAATTCATTCTTTGTTCATTCTAAAACATCAGTGTATGGTTTGAATTAGGATCTAAAATTGGATTTGTATAAGGTAAACATAAATTTCCTTTCATTGTTTCTATTTTTGGTTTCCAAAGTCAAGTCTAATCAAATCTTTGTTTTTAATCCATGAAATTTTGGCTCCCTTGTTAGGTGGATTTAGTCTAAGGCGACTATTCCAGGTGTGACCACCTATGGGTGGGAGGGCTGTGTCATGACCCTGGTGTAACTGCTATAAAGGAGAATGCAGACATCAATGAGACCCCTAAAGTAGGCTTAGGTAGTCTAGGGAAGTGACATCACAACTAAGGCTTGAAGGATGAGCAGACACTGGCAGTGAGAACACGCCCAGGAATGGCCCCGGGAAGTTGGCACAAGGAACTGGGAGCCAGCCAGCATCACAGGAGGCCAGACGGAGCAGGGAAGGGACAGATGAGCTCACAGGACTCGGGACCCAAGTAGTTGCTCTTCGTCGGACAAGCCATGGGCAGGCATGGCTGGGCTTTGAGCAGGAAAGTGACAGATTAGTGATTTAAAGACACTCTTAAGGGTCCCGCTTAGAAAAGCCTCCCTGGACATCTTGTCCCTTCTTGGAACCAAAACTTTGTTCAAAATTCACAGGCTTGATTCAGAATTTCCAATTTTTGGACCTCACTAAGAGATACTACTTCACTGCAGATTTATAAGAATGATTGGGGAGGAGAAAAACTATTGAGACAAAGCAGTACAACTGGCATTTGGAGTAGGTTGAGACTCTTCTCCAACTATGACAGGATTGATCCTCCCACCTTAAAAAAAGTGACAAGATATTACCTTAAACAACAGTCAGTGACCCCTGCAAGAAAGAAGGAAAAAGAAATGAGCTGAGTATTATGGTTGGCCAGTTTGCTGCTGTAGAGTGTCCAGACCATGGTACAGGATGGGAAAACCCAAACAGAGCCCAACTGTTATCCTAAGTTGAAAAGGTCTTTAGGAAGGCCCACGTGGCTAGAATTTAGAGAGTACCTGTGAGAAAAGAGCAACATAAAAATTATAAATCTGCACAGAGAAAGCTTAATGGATCTGCTCTTGCATCTTTGGTTGAGAGATGACCAGTGTGTGTGTGGGGGGGGGGGGGGTGTAAACTACTTGAAAGATGAACGGTTGAGGATTGGGAGATACCACAAGAGACTAAGCAGAGTTCACACTTGGCTAGGAATAGCTGGTGTTGCCACCAGCCAGAGTAGAATACCACAAGATACATAGACATCAAAGATACATGGACAAAAGAATGCTCTTACCACCAAAAAAAAAAAAAGCTTAAAAAATAAACCCCAAAAAGATGGAATGGTTAATGGTTTCTAAATAAATCATCTGTATCCCAGAGTAAGTTCAATATTATTTAGTGGAATAAAAACTATTAGGTACACAATAAGATAAATCTGACAATGTCTCACATTCAATCAAAAATTATTAGGCAGTTAAGCAGCAGGGAAATACAGTCCATAATGTGGAGAAAAATAAATCAATAGAAACAGACCTAAAATGACACAGATGATAGAATTGATAAATGAGTTCCCAGCTCCACTATCTGAAGATTTCTACAGTCACTTCAGGGCGAGCCTCCAAGAAAAAGTGGCCTTGCGAAAGCTACCAAGTGGAGTCACAGATCAGAATGAGTGTGCACATTGCCCCATGTTTTACACACACACCCCTTATCACCCCAGATCTCCAAAGTTCAGACACTCTTCTCAACAGAGGTGGTTTTCTTACAACTTTGAGACTAGAGTAGAAATCATTTCAGTTATTCAGTCGTTTAAAACAAGGACCTTCCTTGAGGGGCAGGGAAGGCATGAGTGAGTCTTAGCAAAGTCCATTAGAAAAGCAATCTATTCAGCTTTTAAAAATATTATTCAATCAAGTGTCTTATCAGGCACTAAATCAGCATGATTTTTTATTGGAAAGATAGCAAATTCTGGTTCCAACACAGCTTATTCAAACCCCTGCTTCACTCTCTGTTATCTAGTCTGCCATCCATATCTGCTATTTAAATCACGGGGGGAAATTAGTTATTTGAGAGACAGCACTCTATGATAACTTAAGAATATTCTCCATTGAAGTGATTATATTATTGCTGAGCTGTGTTAACATGTAAATTCTTTTCTACAATCAAGTGTGAGGACACAACACCAGGAGCCAGCAAATTTAAAAATGAAAAAAATCTCATTACATTTTCAAAATGACTAGTTGTGGGAATACCCTTTCCCCTAACAGGAACACAGCTAATTTTTAATATCCTCTGACTACAAAGTGGGAACCCAAATCCTAAGCCTTGACTTTACCTGGTGACTTTATTGCTCTTTTTTTTTTAAGGTTTATGTATTTATGCATACAAGAGCTGGGGTACAGGCCAGAGTCCAGGGAGGTGAGAGGATTCACCAGAGACAGAGTGGGGGAGCAGAACAGTCAGACTGACTGAAATATACTGCTGAGGGGAGCAGCGGGCGAGGCAGGAGAGGTCTGCTGCACCATGTGGGTCTCCTCCCTGGCCGGGGATCGAACTCGTGCTGCAGTGGCTGTGGTTTGCTTCATAGTGCATTGCTTAACCCACTGCGCGACCAGGGAGGCCCTACTGCTCTTTCTTTATTTGGTTTTATATTACAAAGTAATGTCTGCTTGCTATCACAAGTAAATCCATCCAAAGATAGAGAAGGAGAGTTAATCTTCCAACCCTATTGTCAACCTGTCTTAAGTACATGGAGAGTGTCTTCCATGGGCACACAAATGCCAGGTGGACCACAGACATAGACATGGCCTTTGGGTTAGTCTGATTTCATTTTTGCTAATATCATATCATATTAAATATTACTCTGGCGTTTGCTTCTGGTATTTAATATATCATAGCCACTCTACATCAACACTCTAATTTGTTTATCCTATCTTGTTTTAATGAACTTTTAGGTTTGCCTTCCTTTCACCCCCACCCCCAATTATTTTGGGTTTTTTTGGTTATGATACATAATGCTGGAGGAAAACAGTCTTGTATGTCCCCAGTGTGGAGAATCCAGAAGTCAAACTGTCTGTAGATTAAATTCCTCCAGTAGTTAATGCAGGGTCAAGAGTACATGCTGATGTATTTCTAATAGGGATCATCAGGTCACTTTCTCCATGAAACATTACAACGCAACATGTATGTAGGATAAATGAAGTAGCTCAGGCTTTGTTCATGCTGCCCCACTTCTACAGTGAGCACCTGAGGTCTTGCACTCCTGGGATTTTGGATGCCTGGGGCTGGAGAGCATGGGCCTGGGAGCATGTTCATGTGGCCACCTGTCCTGAGAGGCGAGGGATCAAAGGGCAGGTCACTCTGAGGTGAGCTACGAGACATGAGACTGAAAACGTCAGAGAGAAGTGAGGAGAAAGCTGGTCTCAGCTTTCTGATTCAGCATTAAAGGCCTGTAAAAATCTATGGAGGGCTTCAAAATTCTCTTTACATCAGTGAGAACCAACAATAAACCTACTCGTTCTGGGATGGTTGTGCAATGTATCAGAAATGAATTAAAGTGCCTGCATTCACTTAACTTGTACTCTGGAACTTTGGGAGAGGTGCTTAATAGCTCAGAGCCCAAATGTGGAAATAATAAGTGCATGTGAGTGGCACATGGACACTCACTGTATGAAAACTGTTGAGGATATTATTATTATTAGCATCATCATCATTAATCTAAAACCTTTGAAATTAGTGGAGCAGAGGTTTCAAATTACAAGCACTATCACATTGAGATAATAAAACCAAGCTGCATTTATTTGCAGCATCCAGAAAAAAATAGAACTGCCACCAAAAGTCTTTATAATGTTACAAAAAATAGTATTGTTTTGAAGCCTATATTAGAACAATTCTGTCATATGTTAGTTCTATTCTTGAGCTACTGTTCCACATCTTAACTCCTTCCCAGATTTTTGTTTTTTTACTATTGCCCTTTGGAAAAGATCTTTGCAAAAGTTTCTTTGGGAGTTCAATCTTGGTTGAGATGACAAATTAAATTTAATTTGGTTAATTTGACAAATTAAAATAAACAGGAGGATGTAGCTATATCTACTTGCACCCCCAATGAAACTCTCCAAGTGTTGGACGTAGTGTTGGAAAAGAATGAATATAGACCCAGCAGCAGTAAGGCCTAGGAGGGGCCCCCATTTCTATCATAGTGGGACCTCAAGAAGGTCACACTTCAGAGCCTCAGTTTCCTCATTTGTAAACTGGAGGTAATAATGTCTTCCCCAACAATGTGGATATGAATGCTTTAATGGAACATTCCTTAGGAAACAACCAATGCCCCAGCTCCTTGAAGCAGAGGCAGGCTGTGCGGTGGGAGGCCCAGCTTCAGGGGGTGGGCTCCAGGGCTGTGCACGCCCCAGCTGAGGTGGTCCTACAAAGGGCTGCAGCTGAAAAAGTCTGCGATCTCCCTTGTGTCTCCAGCTTGCTTCCTAGTTCTCTGTTTTCCAGATACCAATATGGAAAAGGGCAGGGAGGGAATGTGTGAGACCAAATACCCACTGCAATTGCCCTGTCCTATTATATGTTCATTCTGCAGCCGGGTCTGCCTCTTAGAGGTCAACCCCAATGCCCAGGAGACTCAGCGGAACACAGTTCTGGCAAGAGCCTCCCACCACTGTCTCCTTGCTGGGGACCCCCGTGTAGAGTAACTGGAAGTTAGCAGGTTTTTCCGCCCTCCGCCATTAGCATCACTGACAGACCCCTGCAGTCCTGCACGCGGACCTGATGGCGGCACCTGGAGTAGTGTTGGGTGTGCGTAGGTGGGCACACCTGGACTGAGAGACTGGGCAGTTAAGGGTGGTGTCATGAGCGTACCAGCAGGAAAAAGAGAAGGAGCCGAGGCTAGAGAGCCCAAAGAATGTGAAGGGGGGGTCTAGGAGGTCTGCCAGCTTCCTGGCCCTGCAGCTTCCCCGCATGCCGTGTACCATGTCGCCTCTGATGCAGGAAGATGAATAAAAGCCAGAAAAAGCCACTAAGAGCTCCAGGACTCTCCTCCTTTACCTGTCTGTCCACATCATATAGAACCTGCCTATGTGTCACCTTGCCCTGACACTGGGAGACTGTTTTTGCAACCATACTTGGCCAGGTAGTTTCATTGTTAGTTCTTGCAAATGATAAGAGAATTTTGGAGCTTGAGCAGATTTTTACAGGCCTTTAAAGCTGAATTAGGGGATAGACCAGCTTTCTCTCCCTGCATTTCTCTGGTGCTTCTATCTCAGAGTGATGGTGCCCTGGCAGCGCTGCCCTCCTAGCACAGGTGTGCACACTTACCCAGGCACACCTACACATGCGCATGCCCATGCTCTCTGGGCCCAAGTGTCTGTAATCATAGAAGGTGTGCAAGACTGCAGGTGCTAGCTGCAGAGGCTAATGGTAGGAGGGCAGAAGCAACCTGATTTTAACTCATTTACCCTACAGTTTTGCCCCTCCTCCTGGGGACCCTGGGCTATGGCAAGTTTCTGAGGAACAGCCACTGCAGAGCACCAGACTTCCATATTCCTACTGCTTCCCAGCAAGGGACCTGGGAGCTGAGCCCCCAACTGTAAAACTTGATATCCAGAAATGGGTCATGGAAAATTATTCATGAATAACCTCTCCTCTTCCTGCCTAGGCCCCAGTGCATCATCAGGCTCACGAAGCCAAGTGCCCTTCACGTCGTTTGTGTCCCTGTTATAGTTTCTGAGCAAACAGGAAATCTGCCTTTTTGTTACTACACAACAGCCTCAGTCATTTTCTCATGTTTTTATGGTGCCTGAAATGACCCATGATGTCATCAAATGGAAAGAGTTGCTGGTGGGTAGGAGGGTAATCTCTCTCCCCCTACCCCTATCTTTCTCTGTCTCCCCAAGAGGCCACTCTTGCCTTGCTCACCTGGAGTATGCTTTCTAGAGCTGGAGGTCCATGCTCGGAGGAGTCCAGAAAATCTAAAAGTCTCTCTGTTTTAGCCCAGGTGTCATCTCTCTCTGTGCACAGGCTAGGCAGAATTCTGCCATTAGCTGATAATAGCATACCAATTTTGACGCAAAAGCAAAAAAAAAAAAAAAAATCTCTCTAATATTTCGTCTTAGCAGCTGATAATGTAAAACAGGGTGGCATTTGGAGGCCTAGGATGATGCCAGTCTCTGGGGAGAGAAAGGTGTTAACTTCTAATAGCTTTTCAGTAATAGCCAAGCATCTGCAGTCCCCTATAAAAAAAGGGGGGGGGGGTTTAAAAATTAATAGAGCTGAATGTGCTTCACACTGAGGAGAATGCCAGATTAATAAGTGCATTAAGGGCCGCTTTGGATTGGAAATAATTATGGATGATGACAAGGAGCAGAGGGGGCACGGGCGGTGCTCACAGGAATGCATTTTAAAAAGCAGTTTAAAGAGCCTTCAGATGTTGGTATTATCCTGCGTGACCAAATTAAGAGCAAATGAGAAAAGTTTATCTGGCATTTTGGAGTATTGAAAGGGCTTAGTGTTATAAATTATACAGTATGAGGATAGGAAATGGTGAGTAAATTCATGTAAAATATTATTGGCAGTTTAAATAGCACTGCTTTATAAAGCATTAAACATTTTAATTTGGAATTAAAAATCCAAACCACAACATTCCCTCACCACCAAAAATTTTAAAAAGTTGTTTCAGTTATTTATTTGTCAGCACAATAATTAGAAGTTGCCTTGATCAGGAATTAATCTCCCTCAAGTCCAATTTGAGCTATCAGTGTGGTATGAATTTGGTTGGTCTGTGCCTTAGAACTGGTTTAGAACTCCTAAGACAGGAAATGTCAAAATGCTCTTCCAATATCTTAATCAGCCACTGGAAGCACATTGTCCTTGCAGCCTGGGCTGAGGCTTATCAATATTTAATCTAGCCTCATCCAGGCCCTCCTTTCTCACAGTGCTTCATAAAGTGGCAGTTGGCCAGAGATGGAAACCGGGTTTGTATGGGGGCAGAATTAACCATGTCCAAGAAAATGCCAAGCCTATGGTAAGGGAAAGTAATGTAAGTCCATGGAGACAGCTTTCTCCATCATCCCAAAACTCTAGTCATGTACACTCTCATCTCTGCTGATGGATGGACTAGTTGTCATTGTTTTTGTGGTAGGCAATTTGGGGACACTTAATAAAACCCTTCAAAAGATATACACCCAGCAATCCAGTTTCTTACTGTTTATCCTACTCAGATAAGATCACAAAGATTTATGTCCAAACACATTTATCATTTCATTTCTAACAATAGCAACAAAATATTAAGTGATCTAAATACCAAATAATAGAAGATAGTTGTAACAAAGAAAAACACATCTATAAAATAAAATATAATATAATTATAATGCAAGTATGCTGTAGACTCCTGGTATTCACCTAGAGTGAGAAAGAACTGAAAGAGCATCATTCCTGCTCTTTAAAGAAGAAAAAAATCAGGGAAGTTGTAAGATTACAATATTTATTGAACCCAACAGTCCTCAACAGAGAACTACAATCACAGGTCATCCAACTAACTGAAAATCTGGAGAAGCAAATGCTTAGACAGGGAGATAATACATGAGCACTCAAGAAACATATTGTAGGGTCAGAGAAATCAGGTCTTGCCACCTTCCTGCCACCTTCCCGCCATGTGCTGTGCACATGCCTAGGAGGGCATGCGCAAGTGGGCGCACCTGGGTCTGGGCATGGGCATATAGAGGCGGCATCATGAGGACACCAGTACCAACCAGCAGCAGCAAGTACCAACAAGCAGCAGCAGCAGAGGAGCAGCAAGGGCAGCAGTAGCAGAACAAGAGCAGCAGAACAAGAGAGAAGCAACAGCCAAAGTAGAAGCAGAAGCCAGCCTCCAGGCCCCCCAGCCCCATGCCTGCCATGTACCTGGCCACCTCTGACAATAAAAAGTGTAAAAGCCACCAAGGGCTCAAAACACCTCCCTTTACCCACCCCCATCTGCTAGAACCATCCCAAACTTGCTCAGGCGCCTTCCTGCCACTACACATATGAAGAAATAAAGGCTAAGAATTGTCCAAAATTAATGATAGATAACAAACTATAGGTCCTGAAAAATCAGAAAACACCAAGGAAGAACAATGAAAAGATAAACAAAGCATCTACTTAGGCATATAAGGTCAGAGGAGGGAGTCAAAGAAAAACTCTTAAAGCCAGTCAGAGAATACGACTTCTAAAAGAATAAGGGTGGGGGAAAAAGGTAATAATTACAGCAGAGTTCCCAATAGGAACCATGAAAGTCAAAAGATAATGACTTAACATCTTTTTTAAAAACTGCCAACCTTGAATTCTATACCTAGGAGAAATGGTTGTAAATGAAGTAGATATGAAGACATAATTAGGCAAACAGAAACTAAGGTAATTTATTGCCAGAACATTTACATTGGAAGAAATGTTAACGGAAATTTTTCAGGAAGAAGAAACAAGAGACAGGAACAGGATCTAAATAAAAAAAAAAAAGTAAAAATATTGAAAAAAATAAACTAAAATAGAATCCATTTTTTTTATTTCAATTGCTCTGAGATATAGACATGTAAAGCCAAAATAGTAGTAGCAATGTATTTCATGTTTATAACATATTTCTACACACATATTAATACCATGTATGCTCATGTTTTAGTAACATGAGATTTAGAGGGAAGGAATGAGGCTATGCCATTGGAATTTCTTATACTGGCCATCAAATATACTATTCATAATACACATTATAAACCCCAAGGCAGCTACTAAAACAATTTAAAAGAGATATAGTTAATGAACAGAAAAATTGAAATAATTTTGAAATGCCCAATGAACCTAAGAGAAATTACTAAAATAACAAAAAAGACAACAAAAAAAAACTAACAAAATGGTGGATTTTAATCCAAATATATCAATAATCCAAATAAATTAATAATTTAATGTGAATGGTCTAAGCAGGCAAATTAAGTCTGTCAGATTAGATATTTTATAAAGCAAGAGACTACTACATGGTGTCTATGAGAAACTCACTGTAGTTATGAAAGCATGCAGAGGTTAAAATAACAAAAGTAGTAAAAGGAGGTATCAGGCAAACACCAACCAAAACAAACCAGAGACCCTATATTAACATCATTCAAGGTAGACTTCAGAACAGAGATATATGCTTTATGCTTTATCTCAGAGATAGAAAGGAATATTGCATAATAATTTTTAAAAAGTCTATTCTCCAAGAAGACAGACATTGTCATCTTAACTATAGATATACCTGAAAACAGAGCTACAAGATATATAAGGCAAAAACTGATAGACCTGAAAAGAGAAAGCCATAACCCACAGTGTTACCTGGGAATATTATACTCCTCTTTCACTGATTAATAAAAAAAGTAGGCAGGGAATTAGTAAGACTTTATAAGGCTTGAAAAGTACTATCGACCCAAACTGACATGATTAACAATTATGAACACTCCAGCCCAAACAGAATACAAAGTGTTAAGGGCACATGCAACCTTAAGTACACATTCATAGAGGCAGATCATAATATGCAGCCATTAAGCCCAAACAAATCTAAAACAACATAAATCATATGAACTATATTCTTAGATCATAGTAGAATTAAACTTAACATCAATAACAGAGAGATATCTAAGTGTGTGAGCAGAGGCAAGATGTCCCCTCTTATCAACCCTTTCAACATCTTAATGAAAGTCTATCCATTGCAATACGGCAAGAAAACAAATCAAAAGGCATGCAGATTAGAAAGAATAAATAAAACAGACTCTATTTAAAGACCACATAAGTCTACTAGAAAATTACAAAGAATCTACCAAAGAGCTTCTTGAAAGTTGCAGTTCAACTCAACATACAAAAATAATCATATTTCTATATAGTAGGAATGAGCAATTGAAATTTTAAGTGTTAAAAGCACTGCAATTTATAATAGCTCCAAAACATTAAACGCTAAGCTATAAATCAAACAAACATGTATAGCCTTTCTATACTAACAAGTATTAAACACTGAAAATAAAGAGGCCCCAAGTCAATGAAAGAGATCATGTATATCACAGAGAGGAAGACTATATTGTTAAGATATCAATTCTCTGCAGATTAATTTGTAAACAATGCCATACTGATCAAAATCCAAACCAAGGTTTTTTTGTTTTGAATTTCTTTTGGTTAATTTTAGATAGCTGTTCTCCTTACTAGGTTTGAAAAGTAGGGGTTTTTTTATTTAGTTAACATTAGTTTATATCACTATTTGTGTTTTAGAGAGTAGCCTCTCCTTACCCCCCCTTTTGTTAAGAAATGAAGATAAATATATTTATATCCACAGAATAGTCTACATACACATATTTGCAAGCCCTATCTGCTTAAAGACTTAGAAGCAATAACATCCCAGTAGTAATGAAGACACGGAACCAGATTGTGGCTTCCAAATACCATTTTCAATCAAAGGAATTATGAGTTCATCAATGTAGTGGTTCATCCCAAGACAGGTCAGGGAAAATACTCAACAATCCTGGAGTTTCTCCAAGTACCATAAATTAATGAAATACTCAAAAAGAGATGGGAGGAGATATGTTGAAAACGTATAGGAACCAACCAGGGAGAGCTCCCGAAGGTCAAAGTTGGAATAATTTGGGCAACAAAATCAATATAAGTAGCAGTGGAGTCTAACTATATAACAGAACAATTATACAAATAAACAAACTGTTTTCCAGTACTGAAGCATTTGATTGAATACAGGTAGGAAGAAAACAGAAAATCACCATTAGGATACCACAGTAATAATTGTTGCAATTATGATCCACCAGGGATGCTGAAATCAGTAGGCTTGCATTTAAGCAGAAAAAGGATATTTTGATCCTCTCAAGGTAACTCCTCCAGGATTTATTAATTGCAGAAGAAAAAATAATACCTTTACATGAAGGAACCCAGCAGACATCACTTTAACCAAGTAATCAAGGTTAATATCCCCAGTACTAAGACTGAGCAACATCATGAAGCCCCTTGTGATCCACAGAAAACCATGAGGTGTAATCTTATCAAAATTGCATAGTACCATAAGAAAACATCAGATCAATCCAAATTGAGGGGTACTTCAAAAAATAAGTGACCTCTTCAAAAGGGATAAAATCATAAAAAGAAAGCCTGGAGAACTTTCAAGATAGGAGACATAAACAAGTGTGATATGGGATCCAGGATTGGATCTGGGAATGGAAAGGAGACTGGAATGAAAGAATGAGGAATCCAGTAAAGTCTAGTTCACATTAACTTCTTGTTGATAGTTTTTTATCATCACACTATGGTTTTGTTAGGTGCTAACATAGGGGAAGATCAGTGAAGAAAATACAAGAACTATGAGGGCAGAAAAGGGAGCACAGGGACTGTGGTGGTGCACTGGTGAATGGTGGTGGGTAATCCATGGGGACCACAATTGACGTCAAATATATATATAAAGAGAAAAAATAGAAAGAAAATACAAGAACTACCTACTATTTCTGCAAGTTTTTCCACGCTAAAGTTATTTCCCAAAAAAAACTTTTAGAAGGTATATATATTCATACATATGTATTTATGTACATTAAAGAGCTTCACAAAAAGCTAATCACAAAAGTGGTTACATATGATAACTTTATCAAAATAAGTATTTCTCTATGCATTTATGGTTCAAATGTAAATAGATACATATCTATATGCAAATAGTACAAATAGTCTGTGATCTTTGATGGTTCAACTTATGATATTTTCAATTATAATTGGTTGGTAAACTGAGGGATATCTGTCTACCTATCTACCATATCATATCATTCCAAAGTATTTTAAAAAAGTGTTACTATTAGTTTATCAGAATGGTTGGGATTGTGGATGGTTCTATTCTTCATTTGTCTTTATTTTCTAATTCTTTTACTATTAACTTGACTTCCTGTGTATTTCTAATTTGAGTCACTTGAATGTCTATCTGTAATCCAAGGACAAAGCTCAATTGGAGAACCAAGAAAAGCCCATCTGCAGAATTCAGCTCCAGGGCTGTGGTCAGGGAGGTTCTGTGATGGTCTTTCTCAAATTCAGTCTCCACTGTTTTATCCCAGAGCATCTCTCAGCTGACATTGAACCACTCTCCCCTTCTTTGATTTCCATCACCTACCAGTTATCTAACCGCTACCAATAGGTTTCTGGGATTTTCTGCTCTTCCTTCCCTCCAATATGCCAACCACAATATGTCAGGACCTCAAAGTCCTCTTGACTGGCAAACAGGTAAGTGACATGTTCAAGGCACACAGAAGTGTGGCCAATGGCTGAGAAACTCTGTACCTTCCAGGTGGGGAGAAGTAGCGGGAGGCATTGGCCCAGGCGCTTCCCTTATGATAGAATACGAGTGATGGAATACGAATATTACATGTATTCTCAGACTCCAAGAGAAAACTCAGTCCCTCATTCAAAACTTTCTACTATCTGAATTGTAGGAAACAAGGGTTTGTTCCCAAGATGGACCATCATTTATGTTAACCACTCCCTTTGGGAAAGCATTCTGCCTGCTCAGATCTACAATAAACTTAATCTTATGTGCACTATTGTAAGTCTTCACAAGAGAAGGCAGATGGGAGAGGCCAAGGCAGGTCTGCCCTAGGAGAAGGAAGGCAGGAAGAACCAAACTGTACAATTAGCATGATTTGTTCGTTACATGGCCCCTTGACACAGTGGAAGCCAGTGCTGGCCCCTCGGAATTTCAACTCCAGCTTCTCAGAGATTTATTTTGTCTTTTGAAACAATTTCTGACAGCGTTTGATCTTCTAAACTGAAAAAAAATCAAAGAAATCTGTTTCTCTGGAGTATTAATAGCAAAGGAATTTCTGGATGCTGCAAAGTAAGAAAGGAACATAATAGCATCTCAGTTTTATTCATCTTCAAAGCAAACTAAATATAGTTTTTAAAAAATAGAAGCAGGATACCCTACAGATTTTTGGAGGGATAGAATAAACCTCCTTGCATAAGAAAAGATGACATGAAATTTATCTTGAAGGACAGTCACTGGGCTCTTGTCCACTTAGTACCTACAAGAGGGCCGTCTGAAGGGATCAGTGCTTTACATCATAAGTAAAACTAGTCATTTGGGTAACTTGCAAACTCAACTCTTCTCATCAATACTTGGCATTGTCTCCCTTGCCCTGTTGAGATATCAATACCATCTGTCCTCTGAAGCACAAGGACATTACAAATTTCAGATTTTTCTGATTAACACCCATTAGTCAATGTGCATGTAAAACTGAGCAGCATCTTCATGATCCCTTAGCCCAAACCCAGTCTTTACTATCCCTCTCTGGTAGTAAGTGAAAGACATGTTTGCATTTAGCTGGGGTGTAGATGACAAGGCACACATATGGGCAGAAAATAGTTATCAAGGTGCAACTATGAGCCCAATGCTTCTCTAGACACTAGAGACATAGCAGTGCCTGCAAATACACATATAAGTCTATTTCTGATTGTGACATGTGCTACAAAAGAAATAAAGGAAATGATGGAGAATTCTGGAGAGTTAGAGGCTGTTAGAGATGAACTATCCGAGGAAGAGACTCTGGACTAAGAGCTGGAGGATGAAAGCCTCACACCTTGGACTTCTCCCACCCCAGTGGGAGACTCTGATCACAGCTGTGCAGAGGGTGGGGTGCAGGACATGAGGCTAAGGCAAGGCAGCCAAAAAGGGGGCCACTCAACTGCACAGGCACAAGATGGTGGCAGGGGGGCTAAACGGGAAGGTGACGAAGCAGGAAGTACAGATTGCAGTGGCGGGGAGGAAGAGGGGCTACGGCCCAAGGCTGTCTCCCAAGGAACTGGATAATGGTGGTGGGGGTGGAGAAGTCCTTTGAACCAAGAGTGGAAACACAGAAGGAGGTAAGAGTGGAACATACAAGAACTTTTGTCCAGCTGTTAAGAGAAGGGTTGACTTCAGAATCTTTCCAATTAAGAATTAAAAATGTTTGGAAAACAGAGCTGGTTAATTACTGAGGTGTCCAGAGAGGAGCAGAAGGAGATTGACAATCCCACCCCCTAACTCTCCCCCAGGGGTCATAGTTGGAAAGATCCTGGAGTGGTCAGAGTCCCTCTTTTCAGCCACAGATCAGAGTTGGGGTGTTTCCTGGCCCAGGACACACAGCCCTGAGAGCTCCAGAACCAAGTTCAGGGACTCCTGGGGCCCTGCTCCTCCTCCACAGCTGGGAGGCCAAGGAGTAATGAGGACTTAGCGTTCTTGGCCCCCTCTCCCGCCCAGCTGTCCTTTGGCTGAGGACGTTTTGAGCCATGTGAGAGCCTCACCCCTAGAAGCAGAACTCCCCTGAATCTGCTTGTCCCACTCCCTGACCATGTCCATGTCCTGGCTCAGCAAGTGCCCATGATGCTTTATGCTTTTTGCTGTTAGAAGACGCTGTACCACCCTGGCACCCTGCTCCAGCAGCCACTCATTGTTCAGAAGCTTCAGGTGCTTTTGGACCAGGTGGTAAGCAGGGAGGAGGGAATACAAAAATCACTGCGTTTGGTGTTGAGGCCTGGATTTGAGTCACAGTCTTGCTATAAGCCAGCTGTGTGACCCTGGGAAAATCATGTGGCCTCACTGACCCACAGGTTCCTTCCTCTACAAATTGAAGGTCATGATACTGACTCCATCAACATCAAAATGCAGTGAAGGAAGATGAAGGGATGTGATGGGCAAGTCCATGCTGCACCCTGAAAAATCTCTATGGAAACACAAGGGACCCATGATACTCAGGTCTGTCACTTTCTGTGCCATAAGTAGCGATAACTCTCATTATCATTATTGCTCTTCAAAGAGGCCTAGAGTAGGGGAGCAGGACAGAGCGAACAGGGGTGGGACAATGGGATGGGACCTCCACAAATACTAGCTTCACTTTTGTTCCATCAAACTTTCCCTCAGAGCCTATTTATTTACTCTTCCTTTAAGCATAATCAGCACAAACTTGTTTATCTAATTCCCAACTCAACGTTCTTGAAAAATAACAAGGGAAGGTGAAAGAATGGGCAAGGAAAACTTTCTCATTAACTGAAAAAAGTGAGACAGAAACACTCTGAAAGTTGGTGCAAAAGCTCTACTCTCATGGTTTAGGGCATGTAGCAAAACAAAAAACAAAAAACAGGCAGTCTTAGGCTCTCGTTGCAACCTTGAGTCACCAAAAATAAAAACAGACAAGACCTTGAATTCACTACAGCATACCCTTATAGGAAGCCACAGCTTTTTAAAATGGTCATATCCTTTAAAACCAGCAATTCCACTTCTAACATATGTCCTAAGAAATTAATCAGACAAGGGCACAGAAGCACATGCATAAGATTATTCTTTCAGTATTATTTTTAGTAATGGAAAAATTGGAAACACTATAATTTATGTCATCCATTCCAGGATTTTTCTTTAAATTGATCCTTTCGTGTTACACAAATCAATGTATTTTCATTTAGAAAAATCTATCATACCCTAAACAGAACAGTCCGTTGTCATAAATGAAGGTAACACAGTGCTAATATCCACAGTGCTAAGAAAACGTTATTAAAATCTAGCTTGGTAAGTTTTCCTGTTTAGATCTGTGAGATCTACTTAGAAAGTGAGAAAGAAAAGAATGGATTAAGGCAAGTGAGGAGGAAAGGAAAATCATAAAAAAAAAAGCAGAGGAATATTAGAAGTGTTAACAACACACTCCCAACAAAATGAGATTCCCTTTGATGTAAACAGATGGGTTGACATTTCATTGAAATTCATGAATTATTATCTCACTATGTGAATCAATATTATTTAAGAATTGCTCTATAAAATAAACTTAAGAAACACAACAACCAGTGAAAAGTATTCTCCCTGTTTCGGTCCTGTTCATTCAAAACAATTATAAAAAAAGATTAAAGACTATAGGGGAAACCTGATGGTAGACCAGATGGCCCCAGGGAAACAAGGTTAGTTTCATTTCATATAAGAAAGTATATTTTTTTTAAGATTTATTTATTTATGCATAGAAGAACTGGGGTATAGGCCAGAGGTGCGAGGGGTGAGAGGAGTCAAAAGAGACAGAGTGAGGAGCAGAACAGACAGATCTACTGAAATACATTGCTAAAGGGAGCAGGAGGAGATAGAAGAGGTCTGCTGCACCATATGGGTTAGCTCCCTGGCCAGGGATCAAACTCAGACCACAGCAGTCATAATGCTAAGACTTAGGCCACCCCAGGCCACCAGGGAGGCCCCAAAGAAAGTATCTTTTATTTTTTTTCTCAAGTGAAGCATATTAAAGGATGCATGGGTAAATGACAAGGTAACTGTATTTGCTTTAAAATACTTCAGCAAAAGAAAAAAAAACTAAGTAAGAGGTAGAGAAAAGTGGCAAAATCTTAATAATTACTGCACCCACGTGATGGGTCTTTGAGGGTTCCTTGGGCTGTCCTCTAGACTTTTAAGTGTTTAAAAATTTGCACAACAGAAAAGCAACCCCCAAAAAACACAAATATAGACCTCAGGGGCCTACAAAGCCCATGTCCTTCTGAGAAGTTCACGGACTCTCATTGGGGAGCTGCAAACCCTAATTTCTATGCAGCTCAGTGAGCATTCTGTGCACTTCTGTCTGACCATTTTCAATGACTGAGTCAGACTCTACAAACATAAATAATA
Organism: Galemys pyrenaicus; assembly: GCA_019455555.1. Classification (NCBI taxonomy): domain Eukaryota; kingdom Metazoa; phylum Chordata; class Mammalia; order Eulipotyphla; family Talpidae; genus Galemys; species Galemys pyrenaicus. The sequence continues at coordinate 8,903,501 of JAGFMF010011658.1, read as the reverse complement.
ATAATGATGGATTCACATGTAACATCAGGAAAGGTGTCCAAGGCAGATTGCTGAGTGGGAAAATGTGCTGGAGAAGAGTATCTGCGTGGTCCCATTTGTGTAAAACTGTAAAGGAAAATCCCATGAGTCTTTGGGCCCAGAGGGAGTCTGGGACCTGGGCACCAGATACTAAGAGTAGTTATCTCGGGGTGGAGAGGTGCTGCTTGCCTTTGCTTTTATCTTTATCCTTGTCTGTATTGTGTAAAATTTTATATTTTACAATTGAACAGATATCATACTTATAATCAGGTGAATGACTATTGCCGTTTTAAGGAAAAAGGAAATCACAAAAACATTTCTATCTATATAATGAAGTTATTTAAATACATAAAAGGCTGTTCAACAGAAAATTAAATTTCCACTATTACCGCTGTCACCTGTGACACTCTGCATTCGGTGGCAGGGGCTGGTAAAGGTGCTAGGAAGGGCCTCCTGGAAATTAATCTCAGCACAGGAAACCCTGAATGAAGCTGGGGGAGAAGTTTGGGGTTTCCTTGACTTCACCACTTTGCTCAAGCTGTGCTGCCGGCCTGGCCTCCTCCTTGGCTCTTCTTTCTCCCTGTAATCTTCCTCTGAGATTCAGCTGCAGAAAAGCTGCTCTAAAGCCCAGCCCAGCTCTCCTCACAGAGCCTGGGAGGCACTATCCAATCTGCTCCTTTGACAGGTGTCAACCTCCAGTCCTCCATCTCCATCCTCACCCTGGATTGCCCAGGCCTCATTCTGAGTAGGCCACACGCCCTACTGGGTACAGGCCATACAGTACAGTGGAGAGCATCCCAGACCTGCTTCATGTCCCTGCTCGTCTCAGGTGACCTGTGAAGTCATTTAACCTGTGAAGGCCTCAGTTTTCACAGCTGTAAAATGGAAGTAAATGAACTTAGTCCCTATAAGCCTCTCTGGATAATTAAATAACACAAAGAGTTTCCTAATACATAAAGCATCTGATTAAAAATTATATTAGTATGATTACTACCTTATTAATTTCTGTTGATAATAATGAAGACAGTATTAAGGATTTTATTATCTTCCCATAACTCACTGGGACATAGTCTTAATGATATCTTCCAAATTTTCCTAGGGAAAAAATCAGAAATGTGCTCAAAAATGCACGAGCAAGGATGATTACAGTCCATATGTGGTAAACATGGAAAATTATTTCTTACAGTTTAAGCAGCTATTAAAGGTGTTAAAATAGGTTGAGTGGCTTAGGAATGCTTATAATATATGTCCAGTTTTAAAGTCCAAAGTAGAATCTTTATAAAAAAAGAGTAAGTATATGTGAGTATGTATATATATTTATATTTAAGCGTATGAGATACAGAGAAAGAAAGCTACATAGACAGAATTTTCAAAAAAATCTCTAAAAGAATCACTACAAAAATATTGATATCTCTAGAATAAAGGATTACAGGTAACTTTGTTTATTTCCTTCTTTTTATGTATCTGGATTTTCTAAATTTGTCTAAAAACAGCACTTATTACTGGTGTGACACTTCTAAGTTATTCTTTAACATCCACCACCAATGTCTAGTCTGAAAATTAATGAGAAAAGGTTGTTCCCAGGCTCCCAGCCTCCGGCTGTGAGGGTCCCAAGGTCACGCAACTGTCCCCCATGCCCCTTGCTGTCCACGTGGAAGAGTCTGATGTGATTTCCACGAGCACTGAATGGACACGGTGGGTGAACAATTAGCCAGTTCCAGACAGAGAAACTGCCTCCCGGGAGGCTCACACAGGAACCAAGACTTTGGGAATAAATAGGAGTACTCTCAAACTAATTCCCATAAAGGGGGGGGGGTCAATTGGAAACCTTAACACCTAGGAATCACCCCCCCTCCTCCAGCACATAACTTGATAGGCTGGACCTGAGGGTCCAGGAGAAGGGGGAAGGGAACAAGCAGATGGGAAGGGACAAGAGTGGGGGGCTGGGCCTATTCCTTCCTCTTACTCTCCCACTGACTCTCCCAACCAGGCTCTCATACTCTCTAGTCTCCTTTCTCACCTGTGCCTCATTGCTCCTCTTCACTGTACAATTTTCTTTTCTCCAAAAAAATCCACAGTCTCTCTAGGAATCTTCCCAGATACATGATATTATAAAATGTCAGAGCTGAAAATATCATTTTACTCTCTTGTTTTCCAGTTGAGGAAACTGGTTCAAAGAGATTAGTCAATGTATCCAAAGTTTGTCCTCCGAGCCAAGATTCTAACTCAGATGTCTTTACTCCTAGCCAGGTGTCTTTGTTCCCCACCATTCTGTTTCCTGTACTGAAATGCAGTATCATGCTTAAGGACAGAGACTCCAAGGCTGAACCCCAGGTTCAAGGTGCAGCTCTGGCATGTATCACCAGTTTGCTAATCAGAGAAATGGGCATTATAGTAGTAACTACATCACAGGTTTGTGAAAAGACTGAGTTAAGGTATATTTAGGATGGAGTCTGGCATATGACAAATGTTAAATCTTCACTATTTGATTATTGATTTTGTCAGCCAATAAGTCCATGAGAAGAAATCAGAAAAGGGCATAGATGGACTAAGTAATTGAGTAGAGGAAAAACTGGATATCCTCAGAAAGCAAGAGTTCAGCACCTTCATCTTCCTCAGGAACGTGATGAAACCCAGGTCACCTACCATTCATCCGTGAGGTATTCACTGAGCCAAATTAACAGAAATCAGAAACAGATATCACATATCTGGCTACCTGGTTTATGGTGGGAAGACAGTGCTTGCGTACTGCAGAGCCAAAATGCATGACTCCATGGAGAAGAAGCCAAAGATGACCCCAACCTCACACCATACACAAATGTCTATCTGTGGAATACAGACCCAAATGTGAAGTGCAATGATGAAACTTTCTCAAAGGTAATATAAGAGAATAGCCTTACAACCTTAGGGTAGGCAAAAATTTCTTAACAAGAAACAGAAATCAATCATCCATCATAAAGGAAATGATTGCTAAGTTGGACTTCATTAAAATTAAGAATTTCTCAATAATTAAAAAGTAAAAATTATTTTTAAAAATAATGTTGGAAAAACTCCTATGAGGATTTACAATCTTTTATCATCATTGGAGTCTATTAAAAAGCAATTAGTTTACACTTAAAATAATTTCTGTTCAGAACACCTCCACGCTGGTCTTGACAGTGTGAAGGTGTGTGAGTGAGAGCCAAGGTACCAAGCAGCAGCCTTGGTCCTAGCAGGAGCTGAAGAAGCAGCAATCCTGGCCACAGTAGCCCCAGCACCAGGAAGTCAAAGGCAAAGATGGGCTTTTCCCCACCCTTAGATGTTCAGAACCCCCAAAAAAGACTCCAACAGGCACTTCTCAAAAAAGGAAGTCCAAATGACAAAAAAGGAAGTCCAAATACTCAGAAGAAAAAATGTTCAACATACTCATCAAAGTAATGCTTACTAACATCATACTGATATACTTTTACATACCCACCGGAACAGTTTAAAAAATAAAAATAATGCCAAGTCTTGACAAGGATGTAGAGCAACTGGAATATTGTTGATGGGCATATAAATCAATACAAGGACACTGAGGGAAAATTTGGCAGGATTTTTGGAAATTAAACATATACACCACCTTAGAGCCAAGAAATTCTACTCTTAAGTGTATATTCAACACAAATGTGTAGATATTTGCTCCAAGATACGAGAATGTTCACTGCAGCATTATTCCTGATAACCTCAAGTAGAAACCATCTAAACATCCATCAGCAGTAGAAAGGAAACATACATTGATCATTCATCAGATAATGGAATATGAGGATGAATGACATTAAAATACACACTTGCACATGGATGGATCTCACAAACATAAGCGCAGATAGGAAAAGAGTGTTGGAAAAGCATCCTTATTACACAACTCCATTGAAATACATTCAAAACTAGGCAAAACCAATCCACAAAGCTGGAAGACAGGAAAGCAGTGGTAATGGGGTTGGGGAGGAGGGAGAGAGTAGGGTAATGCCTAGGAGGGGCCATGAGGGAGGCCTGGGACTGGTGATGAGTATATGTCCTACCTCTTATCTTGGGTGGCGGTTACATGGGCATGTTCACTAAGAGAAATTCACCCAACCATACACCTGAGATTCATACATATCTCTGCATGTATGTTATACTTGAACTTTCAAACACAGACTTAAAAAGCCCTTTACTGAACACCTGTATCTGTCCCCAGTATACAATGTTAAATAGGTAGAACCTGTTCCCAAAAAAACAGTAATCCAGGTGTTTTCCAAACAGGCAGAGCTAATGCCATAGAAGACAACAACTCTAGCATCATCTTTGAAAAGCATTCTCATTTCCACATCACTTTCTCATTCCATTTCTTCAGTGATCTTAAAAATTATTGCAGCTTTAAAAAATCAACTTTGATGGAATCCTTCAAATGTGACCCTCTCAGGGTTTTACAATAAAAATTGAGTTTCTAAGAAGAAAAACTTGTCCAAGATCACCCAGAATCTAAGTGTCAAGACCAAAGAATAATCATGTGATGTGGAGCCCACTGCATGCTGGGAAGACAGAGTCAGGGTTCAAATCCCAGCTCCGCCTTTTCCTAGTATGTGATTCAACCAGATTGTCTAACTTCTAGATAATCTGCCCTTGAAATAGGGATGAAAATACCTACAGAAACGGATAGCTGTCCCAAGGCTCATGGAGACACTGCTCCTGAAAGCCATTCAGCTGTTTTTACAATAAATACAGGGAAGATTCCAGGATTAGAAAATCCATTTAAAGTGGGGGTCATTTTGGGGCCTCCCTGGTGGTGCAGTGGGTTAAGCAACGCACTAGGAAGCACACCACAGCCACTGCAGCATGAGTTCGATCCCTGCCGCCAGCCAGGGAGGGGACCCACATGGCGCAGCAGACTTCTCCTGCCTCGCCCGCTGCTGCCCTCAGCAGTGTTTCTCTCAGTCTGACTGTTCTGCTCCCCACTCTGTCTCTGGTGAATCCTCTCACCTCCTGTGACTCTGGCCTGTACCCCAGCTCTTGTGTGCATAAATAAATAAATCTTTAAAAAAAAAAAAAGTAGGAGTCATTTTAAGAACATGCCTTTGAGGAAGCAGGGAATCAAGACCCTGAAGACCCTGATCACAGCACTTCCAAGTGCCAGTCACGGGAACAATGGGGACTAGTCCAGAGTTCCTGGGGAGCAGACATTGGGGTTACCTCCACTTGTCTGACAGAGATGGTCCACACCCTCATCCTCAAAGTCCTTCCTACTCTGACCTCTTTTTAGACCACTGCAGCCTCCCACCCACCTCCAGCAGTCTGGTGTTTCCACACCACCAGATGACACCCACAAAACTAGACTCAGAATAGCTGCACAGAATCTACTCTAAGGTGAGAGATTTTAAAATATGAAACAATGGCAGCAGGGTTTTGACCCACAAGGGGAAGTATAATCCAGAAGTTTTCAAGCCCAGCTATACATTAGACTCATTTAGGCCAACAGAATGGCATCTGTCTTAGGTGGGGAAAGCGCTGGAACACTTTCAAAGCAGGTTCAGGTGCCTTGAATGTGCATCCTCGCCCTTTTGGTCCATCTTGACTTGGTGTTACTACTCCAAGTGCCCTTCCTCTTTTCCTCCACATCCCACCTTTATTTGGGCTGGGAGGTGCCAGCATTATCTCTTTCTCACATACTTCATTTCATTCTCGCCAGTAGTGATTCTAGAATCTACTTCTCTGACAGACAGGATTAGGCAATGTGGATAATCTCATCGTCTTAGTCACACAGCTGGAGGACGGATTTGAACTCAGGCTTCCAACTCCCAAGAGCAAATGCTGAGCCACAGACCGATTATAGTTTTCCTCAGTCCAGGAGAATAGTTCCTTCATTAGAAACCACATTTTCCTTTCCTTCAACATGATTAAAGATTAACCTCCTCTGTGACTTGGACACAGAATGAGAGTTGTGGGAAGGTCAGCTCCCAGGACACCAAGAGTTCCACACAAGCCTGTGATCTCTCCTCTGCTGGGTGGAGATGGAGCCAAGGAGCCCTTCACTCCAGGGGCCCTCTCCCACCCCCTTCCTGGGGCTCCTCCCCCACACTGGCAGCTCTGTCTTTACTGTTCCCTCCACCCCTCATGACAGACTGCTAATTTTTGAGAGTTAAATCATCTAGCCCCAGGCTAGAAATTTGGGTGTCCTTTTGGACATAAACAATCACTTCTGACTTCTTTAGAGCATTAATAAAGTCTTGTAATTATTAGATTTTAATCTCTTCTTAAAAATACAATGCGTACACCCGCACTCGCACATGATAGCTAGATGCTTAATGATGACTGTTGCCAAGATTCTCCTTTTTGCTTTAGTCATCTCCCAGCTGAACTGCTGTAATTTGCTCTTGGCTCGTCCTCCTTCATCTATTATATCATTTGTCCTCTTCAAAATCTGGCCGCACATTTGGCCTCAACTCTTCCCGGCGTCCCAGGTACCACAGGCAGGCTAATCACAACACCACCCACTCACTGGGTGGGGTGAGAGACCCTCGTTGCCCTTGAAGGACCTTCCGTTCAGTCCCTTGGAGATAAGGTTCAACCTGCCGACTTCAATACTCCACGTACCCTCATGTCACTAAATTATTGCTGATGCCATCTGGTCACCCTCTGCAGTTTTTCTATAATCAAGTCTTCAAACTACTTAACTCCCCACCTCCCAGTAGAAATGTCAGCTATGCCCATTCTTCATCAGAGATATTCTCTCTCTTCAAATCCCCTTGGCCCGCCTGTTATTTCAGCAATTGTTTAAACTTGAAAGCAAGATGCAGGGCTAGGATGATTGCTTAACAAAGCAATACATCATATCATCTTACATCATTCCCCCTACCCTGCTCCCCACGCTGCCCGACTCCCCTCGGTCTTGTGGAGTCCACGCTAAGTCATGCTCCAGGAAAAGAACAAGGGAATGTTTGCCTTTTGTTTTGTTTTACCAAAGAGATTGAACATTTCCCTTTTCAGAGCCAATGCTTTCTTATGCACAGTTAGCTCTCACCCCTGCCTGCCTTTCTTCTGGTGGCCAAATGTAAACAGCTAACCAGAAGTCAGTGGGATGGCTTGGTTTGTTAGGGCTGTTTAACCAACTGCCACAAACCTGTTGGCTTTGAAAATGGAAATGTCTTCTTTCATGCTTCTGGCAGCCAGACCTCCAAAAGCAAGATGTCAGCAGGATCATGCTCCCTCCAAAGACTCTTCCAGTCTCTAGGGTTTCCTGCAGTCCTTGGCCTGTGGCCACATCGCTCTGGTCTCTGCCTCTGTCTTCATGTGGCCTTCTTCCCTCTGTCCCTGCAACCTCTCCTCTTCTATCATGACACCAGCTATTGGATTTAGGGCTCATCCTAAACACAAGAAAATATCTTCTCAAAATACATAGCTAGGGCCTCCCTGGTGGCGCAAGGGGTTGAACGCCGCACTGTGGGGCTTCCACAGCCACTGCAGTGCAAGTTCGAGCCCCGGCCAGGGAGGGGACACACATGGCACAGCAGACCTCTCCTATCTCACCCACTGCTCCCCTCAGCACTGTATTTTGGTCACTCTGCCTGTTCTGCTCCCCACTCTGTCTCTGGTGAATCCTCTCACCATCTCCATGCCTCTGGCTTGTACCCCAGCTCTTGTGTGCATAAATAAAATCTTAAAAAAAAAAATACATAGCTAACAACATCTGGGATGACCCTATTTCCAGTGGAGGTCATATTTGGATAGGCACAAATTGGCAGTAGCGGGGGCAGGGGGGACACTCTTCAAGCCACTACACAGAATGTAGAAGAATCAGTGCTTCTCTCCCAAGAGTCCGGTCCCTGTCTGACTGCCCCCAACCTGCAGAGACAGCTACACAATGTTGCTTCGGTTGGTTGTAAGATATTTGTGAAACTACTGGGGATGTTATCGTGGAGTTGCAGTGACTATTAAAGGACCATGGAAATGGGGTGCTGATCACACTGTACCTGTAAGGTGTGCAAGAGGTGAGGACAGTCGCTGAGCAGCCATCAGGTACTGTTTCACTGCACCAGCGCCTCCAAGCCTTACCGTGGATGTGTCCCCAACTCACCCCAGCAGCTCTTGGCATTGAAGAGAGTGTTGCATCCACCCTGCAGGTGAAAACACTGAGGTGGGGGAGTCAGGTATAGGGCACTTGGACCACAGGTATTTTAAAATCTTGGGAACCAATGTCAAGCCAAGGGTCCCCAGCTCATTCTGAGTGCGGTTTGGGTTCCAGGTTCTCAGGGGTCCCCTGAGCGATGGCTGCTAGAACCTCCAGAAATGTCAGAGTCTGATTCTTTCTACTGAGTTCTGTTTGCAAAGAGCAAGAGGCTCCCAGTCCCAGACTGTGACCAGTAACCTCACGACAACAAAGCAAAATGTAGAAGGTGAAGTCAAACTAGTCACTTGCTTTTGTGAAGATTAAAAAAGGAGAAGATAAGAATTCAGCCTATTATTTTCTCTTTAATTTAGTCACATCTATTTATACAGATAGACACATGGAATTAGAGTTGGAGAGCTGGTAACCAAGCCTTAAAAATAGCACCCCACCCAGAAGTGAAATGTGATCTTAGGGGTCTCCGAGTCCAGAAAAGCCCTGGCCAACCTTCTAGGGCTCAAAAGACTGTAGGGAACTAGAGAATCGTATTTTAATCAATTTTAAGTCAAGAAGGTTTTGTGGTCCCGAGGAGTTCCCTTCTTAGCATTTCCACCTCGACCTGTTACAACCATATCCACAGCTTCATTCTCAGGAATAAGATCCCAAGGAACTCAGAAAACCCACAGCCAGAGCAGGGGGAGGGGTCAAAGTTCAATCTGCCAGAACTTTCTTTTCAATCCAGAGTTGCATTAAGCCAACCAGTTCAAGAAGAAGAAATCAGCTTGCCAGTGGTGCTTTTGTTTTCCCCTTGTTGGTTGTGTGGCAGCTCGTTAAGAGCCAGGAGAAAGGAGGGTTTGTGTATAAACACCAGGGCCGAGCAAGGAGCATATTTCTTTCCCCCTCTCTAAATCTGCACCCTTCCCCTCTCGCCAGTGCTACAATTTCCTCTGGCACTTGAGACAGACATATGTTATTTCTGGTTTGCTATATCCCTGCACACATGGCCTGGGCACTGCAAATATAAATACATGTGGGCGTCTGCATTTCAACCACTGGCCTCTCGCCACTTTTTTTTTAATGCAGTGTAACTCAAGTGAATTGTCACCGCAGCCAAGCAGCGTGACCAAATCTTCCAACAAAGTCAAGATTTGCCTAGCCAATTCCTCCTTCACATGGCAAAATTCTTGCTGTTAGCCACCCGCTCCCCATTCTGATTTTGACAAATGCTCAAACCTGGTCCAGGGGGCAACACTCTATAATGACCCTCTTATTACTCTAATCTGATGATAATAAAAGCACTGCTGGGGCTTTTGCAAACATAGACTTTTCCCAATAGTACTTATTGCAGCATAATAAAAGCCTATGACAAACTTGAGCTTTGCAGATACTCTGATAGAAAATGAGAGATTATCTGCAAATTCAATTGTGCTGAACGGGTTGGTGCCCTTTCAGGTAGCTGCAGGTATGTAGTCCAGGTGCTAAGCTATGGGAATTTTAACAGCCTCCCCGCCCCCGTGCACTCTCAGCTGGCGCACAAACCAGGGATCAGTGGTATGGTGATGGCATACTAATATAGAGGAAGATGCGGGATTTTTCTCGAGATTCTGAAGATCTATAGATGCCAGAAGATGATGGAAGGTAAGGTTGATAAAAATAAAAACAGTAACTTCCATTTAGCGTGAGCTTCCTCATTTTAGTTTCATAAATAATTATCACCACTTAACAAACAAGGAAACTAGCTCCTTGTAAGACCAAAGAAATGCCAAGATCTTGTGGCACAAGGTCTCTGTGAATCGAAGCCTATGAATCCTTCCTGCCTCCTAGTAAAATGTTTGAAGCTGTCAGGTACAGTGTGTTTTGTTTTAGCTGTTTAATCTAATCTCACAAAACCCTTGAAGATAGATATGGTCAGCCTTTTACATATCAGAGGATAAAACTCAGAGAAGTTGAGTAACATGCCCAGGGTAACTTGGGCAATATATGAGCAAAGGTATCAACCAATGTGACCTAACTCCAAAGCTTATGCCCTACAACAGGCGTCTACAGCTTCTGCTACCAGCTGGGCACAGGGCCGCAGGTGCAAACATCCAGGCTGGGCCTCTGCTTCTCCTGACTGCACCTTCTATCACTCTTCCCTTGCTCTCTCTGCCCCAGGTGCAGGGCTGTACTGCTCTTCAGAGTGCCTGGCCTCCTATAGCCACAGGGCCTTTGCACTTGCTGTTTGTCCTTGCCTGGGCATTGTCCTTTCAGATCCCTTCACTCCCTGTGTTCTTTGCCCCATTCTGGGCTTTCAGCATGGCCTTCCCTGACTTCCCTATGAAGACTTCCACCCCATGCCCAAGCCAGCATTTCCAACATTCCCTCTCTCCTCCACCCCTGCTTGCTTTCTCTCTGTGGCATTATCATTTTATTGGTAGGTTTCACTTGTTTTTTGTCTGTACTTCCTCCACTAGAATGCAAGCTCGAGGACAGCAGCATCCTGGTTTGTCTGTTTTGGTGACTGCGACAGATCCCCAGATCTCAGAATAGTACCTGGCACATACTGCGCATCCCGCGAACATGTGCTGAGTGACTGATTAAATTAGGGACTGTCAGGAACTCGTCCTTTGAGCCAGCCAGACTTGGCCCTGGCAGAGCTGCCCTGGAAGGTGGCCACTTGGCCGGGGTGCCTTCTGGAACCAGTTGGGCACTGCCCAGGGTAGAGTTGGGGGCCCCAGCACCTCGTATCAACAGGTGATGTTGTCACTGACCACACAAAGCATAGTGGCCCTGGGGGCGGGGCCAGCTGCAGAGAACAGGGAAACCAAGAACCCCCACCCCGGCCTCACTGTCCCCGTGCTGACCTCTGTCCACCTGCGCCATCGTCCAGTGCTCCTGAGGCCCTTGCAGCTCTCCCTTCCTCTGGCGTGAGTGTCTTCCTGGAGGGGAAACGATGCGTTAGAGGGAATGACGAGAGCGAGGCTGAGAGGTGCTTCTAGCAGCCCCACAGCCCACCTGCACCAGGGGCCCAGTGGAGGCAGGGCTGGTGGGAACCCATGAGTCTGTAACCCGACACTTTGTTTTATGAATGAACTCATTTTCCATAGGCGCCTTCTAGCTGGGAAACAGCCCAGAGGTGCACTAACCTTTAACATTAGGTGTAATTAAGGAGCAGCCTGGTCACGTGATCCGTGAAGGGCCCCAGACCAGAGCCGATAAATCGCCCCCACACAGAGCTGGGAGCTCCCCACAGGTGGCTCCGGCTCCAGCCCAGGAGGCCCACCCAAGGGTACAGCGCCCCAGCCCAGGCTGAGCACATTGGAGCAGGGCGGAGGGACACCTTCTGCCACCCCTGGCCCGCACAGGCCAGTGTGTTTGAGATTCCAGGCCTCACACAAAGCTCCCTCCGCCCACGGTTGTGTCCTGCTCTTCAATGGCCACATCTTGCTGAGGTGGAATGACCTGGACCCCCATTTTTAAGAGGTGAACACTGAGGCTCACAGGGTGTAGGGTCAGTGATCAGGCCTTTCCACCATCCCGCCATTGGTGCTGATGATGGACACCCTGATGGTGGCACCTCAAGTAGGGTATGGGCATGCGCAAGTGGGCGCACCTGGGCTGAGGCACAGGCGTATAAGGATGGGGTCACAAGGACGCCAGCAGGAGAAGAGAGAAGAGAGAGGGGAAGGAGAGTAGAGGCGGAAGAATAAGCAGCAGCAGTAGCAGAGACACGAGAGCCCAGAGAGTGAAGATGCACCGAGGGCTAGGAGGCCTGCCAGCCTCCTGGCCCCCCGGCCCCCCTGCCTGCCACCCTCCTGGCCCCCCCAGCCTCCCTGCCTGCCGTGTACCTGGTCTCCTCTGATAATAAAAGCCTAAAAAAGCCACCGAGGGCCCCAGAACTCCTCCTTGATCCATGTAGGGTCAGAGAAAAGTTATCAGGTTTTTCCGCTCTCCGCCATCGGCGTGATGATGGACACCCGCGGTGTTGCACGCAGGCCTGAGTGGGCATGCGCAAGTGGGCGCACCTGGGCTTAGACACGGTGTATACAGGCCGCGTCATGAGGACACCAGCAGAGCATAGCAGAACATAGCAGAACGAGAGCAGCAGAGGAGACAGGAGAACAAGAGAAGCAGAAGCAGAGATGAGAGGCTACGGAGCCCAGAAAGAATGAGATGTGCCGGGGGCTAGGAGGCCTGTCAGCCTCCTGGCTGCCGTGTACCTGGTCGCCTCTGACAATAAAAGCATAAAAAGCCACCGAGGGCTCCAGGACCCTTCCTTTACCCTGTCTGCCAGAACCATGGAAAACCTGCTCTGTGCCCCTTCCTGGCAAAACAATCCGTCTACTCTGATCATGGAGAACCTGCTCCGTGCCCTCCTAGCCCTGCACAGGGCTAATGCTGTACTCAAAGTCCTCAGCTAGTGACGGCTCAACCTAGATTTGCACTGCCGCTAACACCCTGTGTTTAATCACAAAGCCTTAAACTCCTGACATCACTGTCCTGAAACAAATTTGGGGTTTGCAGGTTGGGCCTGGGGCAGGATCTCGAGCTGTTTCATCAGAAGCACAAAACAGTCTCTTACCTTCCAGTGGGCACAGCTGGGGTCTCCTTCCCTGGCCTTTAGTGGTAAACTCAAATGAGGGAAGCCTGGGGAAAATGACTGATTCGCAGAGGGGTGCCCCATGTCAGGGCTCCTCCCTTCCAACTGTGGCCCCAGCCTCACCTGGAGGAGGGCCTGTGCTGGACCAGACAGGACCCTACAGCGCTGTTCTTCCTCTGGGAAAGTTAAAACAAGGCTAGAAGGGAGCCCTGGACACAGCAGAGTCACCATCAGTACCAGTCCCCTCCCGTGAGCACATGCCTGGACGAATGGACAGCCGGGACTCAGATGCAAGTCCACATCGAAGCAGCCAGAGATGCAAACAACCCAAAGGTCCAAGGACAGAGGAACGGGTTATGGAATGTGGAGTGATGGAATGATCCTCTGCCTGAAAGCAAGTGAAATTCTGACATAGGTATAATCAGGATAAAGACGTTTTGCTGAGTCTGAGAAGCCCCACATGAAAGCACAAATCCTGTATGATTCCATATAGAAAGGAACCAGGACGAGTCAAATTCACAGAAACAGGAAATACAGGAGGGTACCAAGGGCTGGGTGGAGGTTGATGGGGACATGCTATTGGATGCAGACAGGAGCGATGGAAAGTTCTGGAAGTGTGATGTTTGCACAATGTGAATGGACTTGGTGCCATGGGATTGTATACTTAAAAATGTGGCAATTTTTCATGTTACACATATTCTCTCACAATTGAGATAAATGGTAACCGCCTTCGTCAATCAGTCTGGTGCAGCTCTGGGAAATGAATTGCTGTCAAGATGGGGAGGCAGAGTCCAACAGCCCACTGCCCTCTAGGGGCTGCGCTGCGTGCCCCGAGCAGCTGGCAGCCCCTCTGAGCCACGCGCCGCTCGGGGCCAGCTGGCTTTCCGGGAGCTCAGGAAGCCTCTGGTTACTTGCATCTGAGCAAGCTGCAGGGGGGGACAATTCAGTTGACCCAAGAGGGCAGGACCCCCCCCCACCCCACCATGTGACAACAATAGATACCTTTTCTTTTCCCTTCACTGAAAAAATTCCAGCAAGGTGCCAAAGACTGCCAGGCAGACGCACATCCACACAGCTAGGACTGGCCTCCCACAGCCGTCTCAACAAGAGTTAAGACCCCCACTGCCAGCCAGGAGAGACAGAAGGGGCGCCCGCCTTGTTCATGGCCAATCCCATGGCAGGGAGCTTCTGCAGGTCTCGTCTGTACCCAAGTCCCAGGTGGATTCTCTTCAACAAACCAGCATCCCTGAAGAAGGGAAACAAGACTGCCACCTTGTAGGGTAAAATGGGAAAGTGATCAGGCTTTTCTGCCCTCCCAACATTGGTGTTGATGACAGACACCTGCGGTCCTGCACGCGTGCCTCCCTCAAGTAGGGTAAGGGCATGCGCGAGTGGGCGCACCTGGGCTGAAACACAGGCGTATAAGGGCAGCGTCACAAGGACGCCAGGAGAGAGAGAGAAGAAAGAGAGCAGAGGTCAGAGAGATACGCAGAAGAAGCAGCAGCAGAGGCAGCCCAGAGAGTGAGGATGCGCCGGGAGCTGGGAGGCCTGCCAGCCTCCTGGTCCCCCAGCCCCCCAGCCGTGTCCCTGGTCGCCTCTGACATAACGATGCAATAAAAGCCTGAAAAAACCACCGAGGCCTCCAGGACTCCTCCTGACCCGTTTGCCAGAATCGAGAATCTGCTCCGTGCCTTGCTGGCGCTCCACACCCTGAGGAAAAAATAATACAAGGATGTGGCATCACCAAGTAGTAGAACTGTCTGCTCTTTCTGCCCCAAAGTCCAGCAGACAACCCCCTCCCAACACATACACCCGAAGGGGGAAGGCCCCCCCTCCCAGCAGAGCTCCCATCGCTAGCAGCCAGGTACCCCTCGCGTGCTCCAGAACGAAGGAGACACCACCTGGTTCAGTCCAGCTCAAGTCCCAACCAAGGAGATGAAAAGGACCTCTGGGAAACAGGTCCGCCCCCAGGGCACCCAGCTCCTCCCTGACATGGTCCCTGCTCTCCCCCTGTGGTCATTCAAGAGGTAGACCCTAGAACCCCAAGATTCCTTCTCGCCTTAATGCTCCCCAGGGAAAGGTCACCTCTTCTGTCCTAATGGAAATGTGAGCCCTCCCTCTCCTCCCGTCCTTGCCTCTCCCAGCATTTCTGAAGCCTGCGGGGGTGATGGCACAGGTATGGGAGTCCCGCTCGCCCCAGGCCCAGTGCCCGCCCAGCCTGGGGGCGATGTGCGCTTTCGCCACGTCTGCTGGGAGGGCCCTGGGGAGAGAGGCGTGGCCTCCCTCTTCACCCCGGTACTTGACTGTTAATGATCCCCGGGCACACTTCCCCCACCTAGTCCCGGGAGACATTTCCAGAGTTGTTTTATGAGCGAGGCTGGGGAAATCTATTAATGAGAGCGGTAATTGTTACCTTTGGGCACCGAAGGCTGATTTACGACGGTTAATGCCTTAGATTCCAGAGGCATAAATTTTAGCTTTTCCACCATTTTGTCTGGAGCAAAACAAAACAAAGGGAGGTGACCGGTCCCGGGCTACAGATTTTTGGCTGCACAGAGCATTTTCGAGGTGGGGGAGAGTTACTTAATTTAATTGGCAATCTCGTGTCCCCATCTGTCTTGCAACCATCCCAGACAGAGTAGGTTCAGCATCGGTTCAGTCTCCTCGTTCTTAGGCGTCTTCATATCATCTACCTGACTCCGCCAGTCTCCACCGCCACGCTTCGGCTTCTCCTCCGCTGGTGGCGCTCCCATAACACTCCCCTTATGCTCCTCGTGCCTCGGCCCCGCTGCACGCACCTGCGCATGCCCACTTAGGCGTGCGTGCAGGGCTGCAGGTGTGCGGCATGGACACCAGTGGCAGGAGGGCGGAAAAGCCTGATCACTTTTCCATTTCCCCTACAGCATCGCTCACTGAGCCGCGCGCACCTCCCCGCCGGCAGAGGCCTGGACCGCGCTCCCGGCGGCTCCTGCGGGGCCTGAGCGCCAACGGCCAGCCAACGCCCCCTGCCCGAGTGGATGGGGCGAGCCCTCCGTCCAGGAGGCGACACGGCCTCCCAAGTTGCCCCTTCACCCTCAGGAGGTGGCCGTGTGTCTAGGTTGCTCAGCCAAGCTCTTGGGGTTCACAGGGGGAAAGACTTCAAAGATCCGGGGAGGTGGCCCCTTTGGAGGGCGATTCTGTGTCAGTGGCAGGGAAGCTGACCCTGTTTTCCTTCTAAATGATTATCAGGTGGAGTCAGAAATTCAAAGATGAATTCTGGTTTTGGGATTCATCCAGTCACAGTTTCCAGAAACTCCTGTAAGGACTATAAAGCCACAGTAATTTATTCCCAAAAGGAAAGAGGGAAAAACAGGCGCATGTGAACAGAAGAACACAAGCCCTCCCCAGCTCGCCTGCTGTTAGAAATCTGTCTTCCCATCTTGGCTGACAGGGGTGCATCTGGGACAGTAATGGCCTCGACAGCACACAGGTACCAGCAGGCTGCAGGGCTGGCCCCCAGCCTGCCTGGCCCCCAAACTGCCTGCCCCCCCAACCTACCTGGCCCACAATCTGCCTGGACCCCAATCTGCCCAGCTCCTAGCCTGCCAGGCCCCCAGCCTGCTGGGCCCCCAACCTGCCTGGCCCCAGCCTGCGCTGCCAGCTGCCCCGTCGGAGACCCAGGCCAGGACACAAGCAGCCCGCCCGAGCACAGGCCTAGTTGTGTTGCAGCTCAAGCAGCCCCTGGGATTCCAGTCATTCAGCAAATATTTGCCGCGTGTTCGCTACGTGCAAGACACAGTACAAACAGGCCTGAAGGGATTTCTGGCCCATTCCTAGGCCAGTTTTGAGTGAGAGTTTAGTAATAGCTCATCCCTGCCTCCTATATGATTGCTGATGCTTTTCAAAGCCCTGGTCATATTTGAACAAGCCAACAGCCCGCTAGGGTGGAGACCACCTCCACCTTACAGAAAAAGAATAAACCATGTAGGAAGCAAAATGACCTTCCCTAGGTCAACCTGGCAGGAAAGAAAAGGCAGAACTGATGGTTGAACTCATGTTTCATGGTCACTGAGAAGGGGCTGCGGTCAGTTAAATCGGTGTCCTACAAGAGCGAAGCAAAGTGGACTTTAAGTGTGTCTGGACCACAGAGGTCCAAGTTCTCTTTTTTCTGGGAAGGTGCCTTTGTTAAAGCAAAAATCTGTACAGGTTTTGCATGTGCGTGGGTGCAGGGAGGGTGGGGGGCGGTGTTCGGGGATCCCTGGCCTGTGTGAGAAGCCATTAAGAGGAGGAAGCAAGAGCAACTATCAGATTTCATTCTTAGTTTTAGCATTGCCATCCAGCCTCAGAAAATTTGGGCTGGAGAAGTCTGTGAATTGCTAATCCCTTGTCTTATGGTTGGGGAAACTGAGTCCAGACAAGGTGCGAAGGGCCCCACTCACAGGAGTCAGAGCTGGCTGGAGAACCAGGGGTCCAGGTCACTGCCCCTTTCCCTTTGCAGCCAGGACGCTGTTGGTTGAGAGAAGAATCAGCTCCGTGTGAAATGTGCAGATGGCCTCAGAGTGCTCCTCTCTTCTTTAGATGTTTCCCTTGTCCAGGATGGGAGGCAAAAGGAAGCACGTGGCTCCAGGAACCCCTCCTCCCGAGAGGCAGACCACCGCAGGTGCTGCGGGAAGAGGCGGGTCCTTGGCAAGAGCACCTTGGGCTTCCTCCCAGGCCTACGCAGGGGCCCCCAGTGGGGCTCTCCGAGTAAGGGGTAAGGTGATGGGGGAGGCTGGGAGCAAGTTAATGACTGCCCTGAGGTTTCTGGATGGCTTCCTCTGATGTGTGGGATGAGAACTTTCTCCAAGGAAAGTTGGTGTAGACTTTTCTAGACCCATCTGTCGCATCTGAGAACTCAGACACAGCAAAAAGCAGGATGTGAGTCCACCGCACCCATAGTCTGCTCCCGGAGCAGACCCTGCTAATCAACTGCAGCCTTCTCATGCCCCGGTGGCAGCCGGCACCGATCCACCAATCCACGGAGTCGGTGTGCAAAGAAATCCGTGCGAGCTGCAAAGACCTCACTTACTTTGGGGCTGGGCTCACCAACTTCCTTCTGGGAAAGGAACCACAGGGTCTTTGCCGATTTGATAGGGCTGTCAATCAAGTGGCCACAGTTATTTCCTCCAAGTTAGTCAGCCAATCAGACTGCAAAATCAGTACTCCAAGCACAATCCCCAAAACTTGATTGGAGAGGACATGTGACCCACATCTGCCAATCAGAGTCTGCATCAGAGAGGCGGGGAAAAGAGGGCAGCATCTCAGGCTGGGGTAAGGAGTTTCGAAGCCAATGTAAACCTGGCCTTACTGACCATTGAAAATTAAGGAAACGCCGAGGAAAGCAGAGCAGAAACCAGCAGTGGGGACACTGTTTAGACCTTGGATGAGGCCAGGTCTATGCCCCAAAGTTTCCAGTTCTGCGGTAAGTGGGAGTCAGCCGGCAGAGCATCATATAACTCCACTTTGCTGTGCTGTGTGCCGAGGCTGCCCCTGGTGGGAACTGGAATCGACGGGGCTGCCGTGGTCATCCTGCCTGTTACTGCACGCGTCAGCATCCTTGCAGCCTCAAGATCCTTGTGCAAAGTGGTCCCTCACGGAGAGGAGCCCTGGGGCTCCATCAGACCCTTTGCAAGGACGGTAATAGCAGGAAGAGCAGCCCCAAGACATTCTCAGAACCTGAGTTTTCACACGCAAAGTACCAATGAGTAGGCGAGGAATAGGTAGACCAGGACAGAACCAAGTCTTATTTTCGAAGAGAATAAAAGATGATAAAATGAGTAGGTAATTTGATGGCGTGACGCTTCATACGCCACGTGAGCTCACAGCCCAGTCTGGGGGCTGGGTCGTGTGGCACACCCCACAGCTGCCCACTGTTCCCAGTGGCCGCAGCCACTCTCCCTGGGTTCACACTGCCCTGTACCTGGCACTCCCCGGTGTGGTCAGAAGGTCTTGTAGTGCAATCGAATGCAAAAGCAGCAGAGAGAATTAACAAAAAGGACAGTGATGAGCTAGCAGCATTTACAAATTTCTTGCAAAATGATGCTTGAAAAACTCCAACTCCAGGTTGGGAATGAAAGCCCCATCCACCAAGGTGTTCAAATAGAAGTAACCAGATCATTCCACCTCTAGGACTTTAAGTTAGCTGGCATTCTTTGGGGTGCAGGGACATAAACACCAGTCATAAAAGGGAGTGGGAGGTATCTGTAGGCTCATAGAACAGATCATTTTAGTGGCATAGTCGAAACCAGCTCCTCTAACAATGTTGTAAGAAAACTGTCTCTCCATTTCTAAACTCTTCTTTCTTCTCTAATTACTTTGTTCTCAAACAGGCTTTCCCACATGACTACTAATAATGCCAGACTTAAGTGCTAATAGAAGAAATGTTCCTCATTCCCAATATTACCAGGAAAAATCTCTGGACTCAGCCTGATCAGATGGGCGTGGGACACCTTTCCACCCCGAAGCATTCACCATGGTTAGTGGGGAGTGGACTCTCCTGATTGGCCAAGGCTTATCCTGAATCAGGGAGTGATGTCAACCTACTCAAACCTAATGGAATAAGACTAGAAAGATCTGTTTTCTCCCAGAGGGGGAAAAGAATGTGTTGTGTTTCCCAATACAAGTGGAATGATGTTGAGTCAGTAAAAACAAAACAACAAAGCATCGTCTGCAGTCGCCTCCACCCATCCTAGATTCTATGACTTGCTTGGCCAGGCTTCTTGAAATGTGCTCCTTTTGCCTCACACATGTGAAGTCATGCTCACTCACTCTGACTGCATTTCCAAGACAGAATCCTCCAACTGTTGACACATAGGCAAGCCTCAAGTGGATGCACCTGTTTCTGACCACATTCCTGTAAATCCAGGGACACACACAAACCCAAATGTGTATGCTGAGGAGGCAGACTCTTCCCCCAAAATAAAATCCCCTAGACTTCTAAGGTATGGGAATAGCTCAGTTCTCTGCCAGAAAGCCCTCCTTCTCCCCCAACCCACGCAGGCGCTGAGTGGACTTCACTGCTCTGACTTATTTCCATTCTTGGCAAAGGGAAGAGACCTTAATACCTGTCTGTCCTTCCCTTTCTCTATCAATTGTATTCCAAGAACTCAGGCCTTAGCCCTCGCTACAGGCCACGTCCACAAAGGCATTTCTCATCCGAGAGTCAATAACTTGACCTCCTTGGACCCCAGATGTCCCCAAGTCCCTCCTCACTCTGAGGTCCACCCCAGAGGCACCAGTCTGGTCCCCCATTCTCAGCTGAACATTTGGCATCTGCCCACCTCATTAAGCCAGGAGGACTCAGCCAGTGAGATGAGAAGAGCACACAGGACACTTGAGGGCTTTGTATCCAGAGCCACATGCTAATTGGATGAAGTGTTAATAAGTCCTTTCATGTCACTCCTCTTGGCCAAGCCATTGTCTGCAATATTTGGCAATGCTGGATGAACAAAATCCCTGGTACCTATGACAAACAGAAGCATGTAACTCTCCCAACCCCAGGTTCCAGAAAAATCCCTGCCTGCAGGATCCTTGCCTAGGAAAGAGAGGAAATGCACAGGTAGGCACAGCAGTAAATGCAAACACCCCAGGGAAGTGGTGACCTCAGAAGGAGCACCTGACCTGGGACAGTCCCACGCAACCACAAGCACCTAAAGTTCAAGTGTCCCCTGTGGGATTCTCATGGGAACTCAGGGCTGCTGCCAGGACAGAGCAAAGTCACAGTGGGGGGAGCCTGAGAACAGAGTCCTGAAATCCAACACGACTCTTGAGAAGCACGGAGAGAAGGACGCGCCTTCAGGAAAAGCCAGACTGTGGTTAATAACAGCCGCCATTTCCACAGTGCTGTGCACACGCCGGGCTGTGTTCCATGCCGACTCACTAGCTCCGTTCATCCGGCACACACATGCTGGGACTCTTACTGTCCCCATTTTCCAGATAAGAAAATGAAGGTCAGAGAGGTGTGCGGGGGGGCACCCAGCTAATTGTGGGCAGGGGCGTGTGCCTGTGGCCACACATCCTTCCTGTTGAGGAAGGTTCTTTCCCTGTTACCTTGGCATTCATTGTCTCCAAGGACCAGACCATTATTTTTGACCTGGGACTGCTAAGGGCCTCAAAGGTTAGACGTTCTGCTCTTTTAATTACTCATCCACCTGACAAAAGCCACTTTAATTAGGAAGGCTCTCTCCCAAAGAAAATGCAGCCGCAGGGGCTGAGCCCTGCCATCCACTGAGTGTGCCAGCTCCCCACTCTCAGCACAAACAATTATAGTCGCCCCTCCTTACTGGTGGATACCAAAGGACCCCGCGGGTACCACAGCCTGAGGATGCCCAAGTCCCTTATTTGAAACGGTGCCGCATTTGCATATAAGCTACTCCCATCCTCCCATGCCTGAGTCATCGCTGGCTACTTGTAATACCGAATGCAGCACAAACGCTACGTAAATAGTTGTACTATATTGCCAGGGAAAAAATGACAAAGAGTCTGCACACGCTTAGCACCGCTGCAATGTCGTAGCCCTAACTGCATGGTAGTATTTTCCATCCTCAATCAGTTGAACCCCAAATGCACAGAACCTGTGGAGGCCCCACTGAGGTCTCGAGAATTTCTCCTGTACTTTTTCCCACACCTTTGCCTCTTCTGCTTCCTGCTCTACCATGTCCTAGTTCAGCTTTTCACCCCTCACATCTGGACAACCCAGTGTCTCCACCTGGCTCCGCCTCCCCACCCCCACCCACCACCGCCCGTGCTCTCCCATCTTCCACTGCCCTTGGGGAATCACTTGGCTGCTTTTACTCTGAAACCTGCAGTGGCTCCCCACTCCCCACAGTTTGAAAGTTCAGGCCTACACATTGCAAAGCCAGCTCCTTTCCACCCCCACAGCCCCCAGCCTTTACTTTAGCCAGGAGCTCGGGCCTCACTGCTCCCAGAGGCTCACCGAGCGTCAGGTCTCTTGCCTGGAACATGCTCCGACTGCAGCGGGGCCTGGGGAGAGGCCGTGGGCAGGGAGACTGAACAGCTGGAAGCGCAGTTGAGACTTCCCACACACATCACACCTCAGCCCGCTCCCTTTCGGGCTTCAGAACTTCCCGCCCAGCAGGCAGGATGGGAGGCCCTCTGGGGGAGCCATCAAGGGACTGGGGGCCAAGCCTCAGGCACCTGCGGAAGCCAAGGCATAGCTGGAGGGTCTCCCCGATATGAAAAGTCTGGGCCCAGGATGAGCTTCAGGAGTGACATCCCACCCACGAGAAAGGAACATCCATAAAGCCCCTTCTGGGTCCTGCGTCCCTTCTGCCTCTCCCCACTCCCGGAGCCCTGCCTTGTTATTCCTCCCCGTGGCAATCCAAAACGGCAACCCTAGCACTCCCAGAGTAGTTCGGGGGGCCAAAGACCTTCTCCCCAGTCTCACAGCACGGACATGAGCAGACAGCGGCCGTGCTTGGCATGTGCCAGGGAGGCGCCTGCGTGTGGAGGCCCACTGAGCTCGGCCTGCTCTTTGAATGTCCAGTTGTTTCAAGACGCATGTGAGTTAGCGTCACTGCAATGTGATGCTGTGCCGAAACACACGCGTCACTCACTCAACCAGACGCTCTGCCTTCCGCGTCTATGGTTTGACTTGGTTGTGCAGAATCGCGTGGATGCAGGAGCAATACTTACATGACTTGCCCAAAACTCCCGCCTGGCTTTCCTTGATGCGACTCACCAAAGGAGCCACCCCACTCTGGCTCATGGGCCGCATGAGCCCCCCACACACAGCTGCCTGGAACCCATGAGTGGGCCCACATCCTCTAGCGATGCCCCGACACCCACCCACCCCTCACTGGAAGGGAGGGCCCGCCTCAGGGCATCCCGTGGCAGTAGAAGTGGGTGTCCCTTGCCCACGGCCGTAGTGTTTGCCCCTCGCCAGGAGGATGATGAGAAAAAACAGCCGTGTCCAAGCTCAGTGGGCCCCAGAGCCTGGAGTCCACCCTATTGACTGGGAGAGCGGTCAAGGTTGAGCCACGTCCAGGTAGTACATGTCCATAGGCCTAGAGCCCGCGGAGGCCAGGTGAGCCACAGGGGGCTGGCGGGTGGGCACCTGCTGCTTTCTGTCGCGTCCACTGTTGGGAAGGGTTGAGTAGAGGAGTAGGACAAGGTGCATGGAGCTTCCTTTGCCTCCCAGCATGGAGCCAGGTACCCGGGAGGCACCCAGCACTGTGGGGTGAGGTCCGTGACCTGCATGGGATCCACCAGCCCACGCACTGCCCAGATAACCCCCGTTCTTTGTTCCCGGCTCCTGAGCACAACAAAGAAAACAGCACCGGTTCCCCTTGGTGGTGGACCCTTCTGGCATTTCCACCCCACTCCAGTCTGCTCACTCCCTCTTGCTGGCCTCCTGTCCCACGGTGGCTCCAGCCAGAGCGCCATGATGCGGGGGCAGCAGTGAGGGGCTGTGGACACCGGTCAGCATGTCGCCCGCCTCCCTGCGCCACCTCTGCCCGCTGGGGTTTCCGGGCCTGCCAGCAGCTGTGTTCCCTGAACACGCCTTGGAGACTTCCAAACCCCAGGGGGGGACCACTGTTCAGACACCTAGAATATAGATCATTAAAACTGTGTACATGGTGAAGGGTCACCAGGGAGCCCCAAGATGCTACTATAATTTGTATTTGACACTGAAGTGGGTGGTGCAGGATATAGAAGGTGTAAGGAAAATTAGCACCACGTTATAATTTAATTGTTGTTTGTTTTTTTTTTTTTAACTTCAGAAAACTAATTTCTTGGCAATATGGAGAATGTTGGTTAGGATGAAAAGTCTCCTCCCCACCTACTGGGACCACCAAGGAAGGAGGAAGGCACTTCGGTGTCCATGCCAGCCAGTATTCCGAGGGCAGAGGTGCAGGGAGCCAGAAAGAAAATCTAATTAGGTGCCACCTTTTCTGGCTGTGTCCCTTATATGTTGTTTCCATCGCACATTTGGAGTGGAACATCCGCTTGGCGACCCATTGAGAAGCTTGATCATTTGTGCTTTTTTTAAAATTATTTTAAAGATCTATTTATTTATGCATCCAAGAGTTGAGGTATAGACCAGAGGTGTGGGGGATGAGAGGATTCACCAGAGACAGAGTGGGGAGCAGAACAGGCAGACTGACCAAAACACACTGCTGAGGGGAGCAGCAGGTGAGGTAGGAGAGGTGTGCTACGCCATGTGGGTCCCCTCCCTGGCTGGCAGCAGGGATCGAACTCGTGCTTGCAGTGACTGCGGTTTGCTTCATAGTGCGTGCTTAACCCACTGCGCCACCAGGGAGGCCCGATCATTTGTGCTTTGACGTTGGACTTTGGTTTCAGCCATTGGCTGGGTTAAAGTGCTTCTTTCCATCTTGCTTGTGTGCACCCAACTTTTTCAAGTCCCACCTAGCCCAAGCCCCCACATTTTACTGACCATGGACCTGAGTCCCAGACAGCCGTGATGCTGCAAGGTCACCCAACAACCCAGTGGCAAGACCTCTGCTCTCTTTCGTCCCAACAGCGTCCACCAGACTATGGGAGATATTTGGAAACTTATTTTAAAATGGCCTGTGTCTTGTTTCCAGCTTCTCCCCAGGTAGAAGTTTGCTTAAAGCAGAAAGCAACACTCCCGACACCCTCATCTTTGCCTTCATTTTCTCAAGTGTACCAAAGATGCTCACTTGAAAGCATGGACTAAAGATAATCCCAAATAATTTTTAATTAAAGATCATCATCTAAAATGTATCATTTTGTAAGTCTAACGGCGATTAACTACATTAGGGATTTTGGTGACACGCGTCACAATTAAGTGTTTTCAGTGTTGAGCCAATTAAGGGTTAACAGGCTGCAAATACCTACTTTGCACATTTTTGCTTAATGAATTCGTAGTGGGAAACTATTCTCATTAGGTTAATTTGTCAACACAATCAAGTTATAGCACCAGGATTTTTCTTTGAGCTCGTACATTTATGAGCCTTTGTATCATCGTGCACGCTTTTGCATTTGATTACTGGCTGTTGGAAGAAAACCCTTTTTCATGAAAAGAAAGGAAGTGCAGAGAAGATTTTCAGGTCTTGGTCTTAATTCTCACCTTCTAGACATAGGCATGTTTGTGTCGTTGTATCGAGCTCTCTGGGGCTTTCTGTCTGTATTTCCCTAGTAGGTTGTCATGCGGGAGAGTAAAACACGCATCTGTGTACTTGTAGAGGGAGAGCTTCAGCCCCTAAGACAGGAGTGATGGCCGCAGGGAAAACTACTGTCCCTGAACTCGCTCGGTGAGAGAAGGCTGCGGGCATTTCCCTTACCAGCTCGAAAAACACCGGCCTCCCTCCACAAGGCTTCTTCCTTCTGATAAAGTTGGTTATCGTCGCCCTAGAAGAGAAAACACGCTTTCTCACTCCGGCGCTGTCTGCATGCTAATTAGCCTATGTAGGGGGATCAGCAGTTAATCGTGTGAGCAAGTCTTTTATAGGACCTGAAACATCGTTCTCCTCCCAGAAGCTCTAGGATGTACATGGCCTCGGCTGTGTCCAAAACAAACCCTGTTTTCAACAGCAAAGGGAGTGGACACAACCTCCCTACCCAGTGAGGGGATGGGCGGTAGAGTCACACGCAGCACGTAAAGGAGCACTTCAACATGACGCTGGGACTCAGGACTGTGCTGACCGGCGTGGAAACCTGTCAGAGTGAGGTTAACTTGCAGATGCACGTTGCAAAGTACGGTGTCGGGTGCAGGGAACTGTGTCAGGGGCGGTAGCACTGGTTTTCCAGCATGTGCACGTGCTTACAAGCATGGAGAAAGGTCTGGAAGAACATACCCAAATGTCATGACAGAGGTTCTCTCAGGAGCTGGCTTACAGGGAGTTTTTCTTTTCTTCCTCATTTATGCCTCCCCCCTGTATCGTCTGGTGCTTCATAAGTATAGCTCACTTTGGCAATCAGAACACTCTGTTTTATTGGGGCGGGGGGGGTAAGTGAGCACGTGGGTGAGTCCCAGTGGCCTGGGAATCAGGTGAGAGAAGAATCCAGAGCCCCTAAGCTAAAATGCTAAGAATAAAAGGAAAGAAATATGAAATCAGAGTGTCCTGGTTTCTTTCCAGAGCTATTTTGACTGATGTTTCCCTTACACAAAAAGACAAGTTTGGGTGGGAAGGATCTGATCTGGATTTGCATTTGATTTTAACATAACAAGTACCCAGCACAAAACAGCAGTGAAAAAGAAATAAAAGTTCAAAAAGCTATTTATTTGAATGTTTCTGCACCATTCATTCCACAAGCCTGGACTGAGTGCTTGCCACGTGCGATGTTCCTTCTTGAGACGGGGTCACAGAAATGAATCAGACAGGCCACCCCCCAGCAGCCCACAATTCCGTCTAGGGGTCCCAAAGCAAAGGGATCATCTCCATTAAATGCGGGAGGGGCTGACTCGACAGGAGGTCGGCATGAGTTGGATGGAGCCCAGAGCTGGTGGGCTGTTCTAGCCTGGAATGACAGGGGAGAGCTTTCTGGAAGAGGAGTTCTGAGGGAGGCCTGAAACACAGACTGTGCCAGGCAAAGCACCGGGCAAGGGCCGCTCTGTCCTCTCCGGAGGGCGTGGCTGGTGACTGGATGTGCAGGGTGGTGCGGCTGTCCAGGGCCTGGGGGAGAGGCAGAGGGCTTTGCCACGACAGCAGGTGCAGAAAGACAGACACGTGGACTAAACCCATCTTCACTCGAAGGCCTGCCCAGGAAATTGCTCTCTTGCACAAACCTTCACTCTGGCTCCTTCTCTGTGTGTCTCTCGCTCATAAAACACAGTACAGCAAAAATGTGGAGTATTTGGACTTTCCAGTCCGGACTTGGGTAAACAGAGTCACGTATGCACATGTCCAGCGCTACAAGGGGTCTTGCCCGGCCTCTGGGTACCCTGTGGCACACAGAATAGATTCTCAGTCTGGTTTTTTCAGTGTGGAAAGTGGAAGCTGGTAGCCAACCCGGCATCCAGGTGAGTCAAATCTGTAGGCGTCAACATTAGCCTGAGAAATGTGGTCTCTAGCTACTGTCCCCTGGTGTGGGCGATGGCTACTTCCGAGAGCCACGGTCACGCTAAGAACTGCTGCAGTGGCCTGTGTGTGTGTGTGTGCATCACGCGTGTCCCTGACCGCATCTGGTTTACTGTAGCGCCCATTATAGGTGTTACATTAAGGGCTGGTCGTTCTCATTCCCATTTCACAGATGAGGACAGTAAAGTTTCAAGAATCTGGGTTTCCTAGCCGGTGTCACACAGGATAGAGGTGGGATTTGAACCCAAATCCTTCTAAACCCAAAGTCACAACATTGCCCCCAGCCCCACCTCACCCACCCTTGTAGGCAGCCTGGATTCCCCTTAACAAGTCTGGACCTAGAGGATAAACAGCGCTAAGCTGTGCCCTGAAAACAATGCTATACCTGGGATTGGCCTCTGGAACTCCACACCCCTCATTCTGGAGCAGCCCCTCTAAACTGCAATGACACTGTTACTTGGGACAAGACCAGCACTGTAATGACAGGATGGGTGTGGTGGGGTGCGGTGGGGTGGAACAGGAGTGAATGGATGGAGTAAAAACAAGGTAGATGAATGCAGTGCAAGGAAGGGTAAGTGCTGTTTCACGACATTTTATTTCACTTTGCACCTGTGCGTGCAAGGGATAGCCGGTAGCTTGACCTTCACGCTCCAGCCCAGCTCAACCAGCCCAACCCCGGGCGCTTACCTGGGCCACATGCCCAGGTAAAGAGCTGTTGCCAGGCTGTGCTAACTAGGCTGTGTCTACCAGAGGGACCTTTTTCCTCCCGACAAAGATCCTCATGCAAAAGAGGCTGGAGCAATGCTGAGCTGGCCCCAGAGGGGTGGCCAAACAAGAGAGGCCAGTGAGAAAGAGCAGCCTTGGGTGTCAGCATGGGAGTGGGGGTGGCTAGGAACGGGGTTTCTTTGGTCTCAGTTTCTTTGGCCAAAATATGGGCATAGAACTCCATGACCTGTGGGCTCCAGCCGCCTGGGTTGAAGGTCCCGCTGTGGCAGCCGATCGTTTGTGGGTCCCAAGCCTCATGTCCCGGAGCATCACACTTGGGCTTAATCTCAGAGAAAGTCA
This sequence comes from Galemys pyrenaicus, assembly GCA_019455555.1. Lineage (NCBI taxonomy): Eukaryota > Metazoa > Chordata > Mammalia > Eulipotyphla > Talpidae > Galemys > Galemys pyrenaicus. The sequence continues at coordinate 8,875,696 of JAGFMF010011658.1, read as the reverse complement.
GGGTGACATCTCAGCACACGATGGGGCTCAGCAGCGCCTCCTCCAGCCCCTTCCTCTGCAGCGCCCGTTCTTCCACACCATGGTGGCCTCCTGGATTTTGTGTTAAAACCACGTCACATCGCGTGTGTCCCCTCAAACTCCCCAATTATGAGTCATTGTCTTCCTCTGAATATTTTTATACCTAACTCATAATCAAGTCGCCTTGCCAAAATTGTGAGCAAAAGCTGTTCACAGCCGCCCCTCAGAAGGAGAAGGCCGGAGGCTGCGGACGGGTGCTGCAGGAGTCCGGGAATCCCGGGGTCCCTGCGGCCCCACCCCGCAGTCCACGTGAGAGAGATGGGGGTGGGAGGAGTCTTCCCCAGGCCACGCCCCCTTGAGAGTGGGCGAGACCAAGCATAGGGCCACCAGACACCACCAGCGTGGGCTCACTCTCTGTAGGGCTTGCCCCAGGGGTCTCTGGGTGTCCGGCCACACGACAGTGCACGCCGCTTTGCAGCTCCTCTTTGCTACCAGATGGGGAAGCTGAGCCGGCGACTGTGACTGCTAGCTCGTGGCTGCACCAGGAAAAGGGACCTCACAGCCATCAGCCTAATATGACCCAGGCTCCCCAAGCCCCGTGGTTCCTGCCAGACTAGAAGCTCGAGGCCACAGGAGGGCCCGAGCTCACCTGCCGCCTCTCAGCTGCCAGACGTCGGTCCAGCCTCACGCCCTGCGCAGCCATTTTCCACCCATAAACCCGGAGGGTAACGCCCGCACCCCAGTTTCTATGTATAGAGAGGCACTCTGTATGGAGCGCTTGGCATCCAACCGACTATAGATATTTGCACGGAGGGTTAAACCTGGCAGGCACTGCAGTGAAACTGCCTGAAATAAACGCTCAGCTTTGCCCCTTCCCCAGCCTGTGACTTGGGCAACTTCCGCCATCTTAATGAATCTCCATTTGTCTCACCTGCAAAGCAGGAATGACAGCGCCTGCCTCCCACAGAGGCCTGGAGGGATAAATCACTTAAATGAGACAAGTGGTAAGAGGAGTTAGATAGTAATGTTCATCCACTTTTAAACTTTTAAAATTCCAGACTTCAAAAGTTGCGAAAGTGTCCAAAGCGTTTCCATTGCACCCGTCCCTCAACTTGCCCAAATGTTAACATGTTCCCAATTTGCTTTGCCATTCTCTTGCTCACACAGGCAAACTGTGTGCTATAGATCTAGTATTTTCTGAAAGTTTTGAGAGTAAGGCGGAGGGATCCTTCCATCTCTAAATACTTCATGGACACTTCCTGTAAGAAAGAAAAGACGTGTCTCCCGCAGAACCACAGCGCCTTTATCAAAACCAGGAAACTGACGCCGACGAACCCCACTATCTAATCCGCAGACTTGATTCAGATTTCACCCACGAATGTTCTTTTCCTGATCCGGTGTCCGGTCCGGGGTCCGGTCCGGGTTCGGTGTGCTAGCCCATCGTGACTTCCGGTCTGGGGCTGTCCTCGGTTCTCGTCTTTCACGGTGATGACGACGTTGAAGAGGAAAAGCAGTTATTCGGGGTACTGCTAATGTCTCCTGGAGGTCAGGTGCATCTCCGGCACTTGAGCTGGAGCCCGGGTGGGCTGAGGCAGGCGTAGATTTGTCCCCGCGGCTGGTGATGCTGACTTTGGTCCTTAGTACCCGCCCCTGGCGCATGCAGGTGTCTCTACAGGGGGACCAGTGTCCCTCCTATAATTAATAAGTATCTTTGGAGAGAAACCTTGAAACCGTATAACTATTCTGTTTTTCATCATAATTTCAACTCAAAATTTTAACATCCACGGATGTTTCTTGCCTGAAACAACTGTAATCACAGCCGATTGCCAAATGGTGATGCCCGGCCCGTCATCCTTTCCAGTCCTGTTATCTGAAAGCTGCTGTGACGCTGCACACCCCTTCCTGTATCCAGCCATTCCTTTAGGTCCTGAGTCTCCCATTTATTCTTTTAAAGATTTATGTTTATTTGTTTAGGCATACAAGAGCTGGGGTGTAGGCCAGAAGTGGCCATGGGGGTGGGGCGTGAGAGGATTCACCAGAGACAGAGCAGGGAACAGAATTGGTGAATTGACTGAGGGGAGAGGCAGGCAAGATAGGAGAGGTCTGCTGTGCCACGTGTGTCAGCTCTCTGGCCAGGGATGGAACTCATGTCCAGTGGCTGCTGATAGCTTGATAGTGCTGAGACTTTTGCCCCGGCACCAGAGTCTCCCATTTAGAGAACACCACTGATTCATGACAGAGACCACCACCGATGACTAAGCAGCCACCAAGTGTCGGGCACAAACGAAGCATTTTACTCACATCATCTCATTTAATTCCCTGTGAGACCCTGTACGACAAGCCCCATTATTTCAGGTGGGGGGTGGGGGGAATTGATGCTTTGGAGAGAGTAATGAGTAATATGCCCAAATCAGCCATGAGTGTCTAGTCAACCAGGTAGAACTTTCAAAAATTGGGAGTGAGGCAGAAGCTTGGCCCAGTTCCCCGGCTCCCTCTCACCCCCAGCCCAGCAGCCTCAGAAGCACTGCAAGAGCCCGTCCTGGGGTCCAGTGCTTCTTTCGCTCTGGAGGCCTCCAGGGTGTCCCCAGCTTCCTAGAATGTCAGGATTCAGGAGTCTCTAAGCCTCCCTTCTAGAACCCTCTTCTGACAGAAGAGAAAAATGACCCAAGAGAGTAAAGGTCCCCTGCTGGGGTGTCACAGTGTGGTCCAGCGACCCAGTGACACGGTCAGAGCTGAAGCAAAGAACAGCGACATCACTAATCCCAAAAGCATCTCTGCAAGGAACAAAGGTCATGACACTGAACCAGAGACAACTGCCTATGAGGCCCAGCTCACAGCCCGCGAAGCGTCGAGGTGCCCGCCAGCCTCTTTGACCGGCCTGCGACCCACTCCCTCCTAGTCTCGGAGTCAGGGCACAGGGGCCTGTTCCTGGCTTCATGTGACCACTGGGTGCCACTATGTCCTAGTTAGGCCAACTGACTTTTCGCTCTTGTGGTAAATGCACATCACATCACACTGCCCATGGTCTCCAGTGTTAAGCTGACAGTGCTGCTGCATTAAGTTCATTCACCCTGTTATGCAGCCAGCACCACCTCTCAGTTCTTCGATACCCTAAAGTACTCTGCACCCACTAAATAGTAACTCCCTAACCTGTCTTCCCTGAAGGCCTGGTGATCACCGTTCTGCTTTCTGTCTCTGAATCTGACACACGCAAGGAGGCTCTGTGTGCCATGAGCTGGAGGCGCACATACGGGCATCAATTGTAGCAATTGCACCTGGCTTGTTTCACCCAGCACAATGTGTTCAAGGTCCCTCCTTGCTATAGTACATATCAGAAGTTCGTTTCTTTCAAGGGCTGAAGAATATTCTGGTGTATGTACTCAGCACATCTGGTTTATCCATCCATCTGCAGATGGACCATTGGGTTATTTGCCCCTTTAGGCTGCTGTGAATAATACTGCTATGAACATGGGTGCGCTGCTTTTAATACTATGGGATGCATACCCAGAAGTGGAATTACTGGATCATATCATAAATCCCAGGCTTAATTTTTTTTTTGACAAACTGCCATATTGTTTTCCAAGGACCGAATGGCTATCAACACACTAGTGCCCAAGCCTCCTCTCCCTCCCCCCATGCCTACCCTCCTTTATTTCAGACTTCAGAGACATGGGGTGGATAATAATGAGCTGAAGCTTTAGCCTCAAGGGATTGTGAGAGCCACAGAAAATCCCCCTCTGCCAGAAAGCCCTCTAAATTAGGACCCTGCCTGCCCGCCATGTTGGGGAATGGAACTTGGAGTCTCAGTAACACCTGGTGGCGACTTCCAAGCAGGGAATGATCTTCACCCAAGCAAGGACCAGACAGAAGGGCCGCTGATCTGCAGGCCCGGAAGGGCGAGGAAAAGCACAGGAGAGCCACCTCCACCAAAATACAAGTGTCTGCTCTGCCCCCTGTCTAATTATGATCCAGTGTCTCCACGCCCCCTGGGGACTGGGGACTTGTTTGTTCGAGCTGACATATCTATTATTACTCTTTAGGTAGTTAGGAGAATCATTTGCAGCGTTCATTAACAAGTATCACCTTATGGATTACTAAACAGCAGCTCTGCTTTAGCTAATGAGCCCCAATAGTGTAATACTTTACATATTTTATAGTGAGACAATTAAGCCATGTCTTGCTTTTATAGCAGGCCTTAAAATAAATCGTTTGGGATACAATGAGGAGATAGAGATAATGGAACCTATAGTAGGTTTGCGGCTAAAATTGGGGATGTTAAACTCGCTTCCATCCAATCTCATTATGCACACATGCACGCACGCACGCACGCACATGCACACACACACACTCAGTCTGCAGAGAAATAACAGCTTTGCCGAGCTTTTTTGCCCAATTTCCCAGCTTCATAAATACAGAATATTTAAGTAATGTGTGTATTGCTCACATGCAAATGAGGACGGAAGAAATGGGAAAGAGAGAATAAGTGACTGGAATTTGTTTTTATAACAAGGAAGGATGACAAAAGCGCATGTGGATTGAATGACTACCTCTACCAGGCACTGCTACCCATCCCTTGCTTCATTTTCATAATATCGTGCAAATTAGGTATTAGAATCCCCGTTGTACAGATGAAGCAACAGCCTCTCTCGCAGAGAGGCCGAGAGAGGCTGTTGCTTACTCCAGATCAACAACTTGCAAGTGTCATTACGAACTTGGCTGCAGCAGGATTTACATTAGGCCTGCGTGACCCCAAAGACCTGATCCTCCCAGGGCTCTGTGTCAAGGCCACGGCAAAATGTCCTGCCTTCCATTGAGCAAGGTGTTTCCAATCTGCTCGCCTTCCCAGGAACAGAGAGGGTACCCCCAGGCTACAAGTTTCTCTGCATGGTGCTGACTTGGACACGACGACAGATGGACTCCTTCCTAGGGGTGCCTCTGTGGCAAGACCCTTCTCTGGCCCTGCCCAGGACTCCCGTTTGGACCGCACAGCCAACAGAAAGATGTCAATGTCTGATGATGAGTCTGAGTTTAGCTGCCATATTAATAGGGTCCCCTCTACACTACAAGGTTGGATGGAACAGCAGAATTCCAGGCTCAACCTTGTACCCAACAAAGAGGAGAATTTAGCTATGAGAAGTTTTACCATAAGTCACTCCCACCACTCACCCAAACCTCAGGACCACTGGTCCACAGCTCCTCCCAGCCCAACACACTTGTTAGGGCTGCAGAAAGGGTACATATCAGGGGCCTCCCTGGTGGCGCAGTGGGTTAAGCAATGCACTGTGAAGCAAACCGCAGCCACTGCAGCACCAGTTCGATCCCTGCTGCCGGCCAGGGAGGGGACCCACATGGTGTAGTAGACCTCTCCTGCCTTTCCTGCTGCTCTCCTCAGCAGCGTGTTTCTGTCAGTCTGCCTGTTCTGCTCCCCACTCTGTCTCTGGTGAATCCTCTTACACCCCATGACTCTGGCCTGTACCCCAGCTCTTGTATGCATAAATAAATCTTAAAAAAAAAAGAAAGGGCACATATTTGTGACCATAGGTCACAGTCACCTACCAGCCTCCAGCAGCAGGTACGCTCGGGAACTCGACTCACAGAGGCATGGCTTCCCCTCTGTGCCACGGAGGTAGGTGCTTCTCTTTGCCTTCAGAGCATGAGTCTCCAGTCATGGAAGGAGACCTCTGGCCGCTTCTCTGAGTGGGGACGTCATCCCCAAGGCAGGCCCTCATCCTATTTGCTTTAATGGTTCTCCAGCGGCAGTGACCAGCCTTTGACTCCTGCAGGAGGCCTGCCAGGGGTGACGTGGCAGGGATGAGGCCAATGGGGAGTACCTCCTGGGCTCTGTTGAAAACTACCCAGGTCTCCCTATGAAGCTATTACCAGCCACTGTGACATGAGTTCAACACCTGCCAGGGAGGGGACCCACATGGCGCAGCAGACCACCCCTGCCTCCCTGTTGCTCCCCTCAGCAGTGTGTTTCAGTCAATCCGCCTGTCCTGCTCCCCACTCTGTCTAGTGGATCCTCTCGCCCCACACACACACCTCTGGCCTACACCCCAGCTCTTGTATGCATAAATAAAATAAATCTTTTAAAAAAAAGAAAGGAAGCCCACAAATGGGCAGAAGAGGGTATAGCAGCACACAGTAGGTAGGCGAGTCCCATGCCACATCTGCCGTGTGGCCTGACAAGACACAGAGACTCTACACAAATGTTTCAATCTCCATTCAAGTCTGTCTTCAACTGATTGCTAATTAGCCAAAGCCCCTCAAAAGCCGGGGAGGTCCCCCCATGGCCATCTCCAACTTTCCCACCTCTAAACTCTTCGATATACCCAGATTGGGAGACTCTCCTGCCGGGTTCTGCTCTGGGTCCATGTGGCCCCTCCAGCCGGCTCCCCGCATGCGGTGTGCAGAGCTGGGACCAGGGGGGCCTGTGGAGCTAGCGCTCGCGCCTACAGAATAAGCACTATTTTTTTCTTACCATTTGACTGGAAAGGAAATTAATGTGATTCAAGTCAGCGTACTGAAGGGCAGACTCTGACAATCTGATGATATTTGAGAGCAAAACCGAAGTCCTCAAAAGCAGACCCACGAACTCTCGCTCATTGCTGGTGGGAACGCAAAATGGCACAGCCGCTCTGGAAGAGCACTTAGCAGGTTCTGACAAAATGCACCGTACCTGACTGTACAACGTAGCAATTGAGCTCCTTGGCATCTGCTCAAATGAACTGAAAACATCTGTGCACGCAAGACCTGCACCACGACATTTACAGCAGCTGGATTCTAACTGCCAAATCTTGGAAGTCACCAAGATGGCCTTCAGGAGCTGAATGGATAAACCTGTGCACCCAGACAATGGAATTTTTTATTCAGCGCTAAGAATAAATGAGCTACCGAGCCATGGTAAGACATGAGGGAACCTGCAGTGAAAGAAACCAATCTAAAAAACCTACCTAGTTATGATCTCAACTCTGACATTCTGGAAAAAAAGCCAGAGCAGAGAGCAAAAGGACCAGTGGTTTCTGGGTGTTGGGGGAAGGACAAATGAACAGGCAGAGCCCCCATTTTTTGGGACAGTAACCCTAGGATGGTGTCTGTTTTAAGTTTGAGTGGGCAAGGACCAGAGGGAAACTTAATGTAAACTATGAATTCTGAGTGATAATAATATATCCACATAGGTTCATCAGTTGTCACAAATGGGAGGGTGTCTTTAATGGGTGGGGTGGGTCAAGCCTGTGTAGGGGCAGGAGGCATATGTAAAATCCACATTACTTTCACTCTATTTTTCTATGATGCTAAATCTGTTCTAAAAAGGAAAGTCTATTTTTATAACAGGAGACCCACAGTTCCTGAATCTCTGAAGCTGGCCTCGAGGACCCAGGGTCCCTGGGTTACAGCGCAGAAACATTTCTGTTCATCGGGCCTGGCATCCAGAGACTAGTATGCTCTGCAGGCTCTTCTTAGTAAGGAAACAACTTGGATGGTGAATTTTTAAATCATCCTATTAAAAGTAGTCACTAGAGCTTGAATGAAAACACTTGGCTTCTAGAAATTTCTCTACTGACAACAACTAAGAACGACGTGATGTTTGAGAACGGCACTCCTGGTAAGTCAGATGGCACTAAGGCACTGCTCACTTGGGGGAGCGGATGGGGAGTGGTGAACATCATCCAGTTAGGATGTGGTTCCAACGTACTGAGGACCCGCCACACCATGCAAGGCTTGACTGTGACTCCCTCTGCTTTACTTTACTTCCTGCCAAGAGGAGCATTCTTGGTGGGAGGGGAGGTCTCAAGAAGCCAAGGTCCAGAAGAGGAAGCTGAAAGGCGTCCTCCCATAGAAATGGCATCCAGGTGACTCCATAGAAGCCACGTGAAGTCTTTAAGCAACACTGAAAAATTCAGAACCACCCCCACCCTACCCATCCCTCCAAACACTCCCAGCCCACAAGTCCTGACCACCTGAGAGACTCAAGACCATCCCTCTGAGAGGTCATCACCACCTGACAATGACAGACAAGGATAGAAGACATAATGTGCAAAGGGCCAATGAACAGAAGGAGAGCCACAGTGTCTGAACTGAGCAGGCAGCACAGCTTCCTGGACAGGGTGTGGCCACTGTCACTCTGCAGGGCTAAAAATAGAGGTGCCGATGAGCCACCATCTGCGGGGTGGGAGCAGAGCCACCCCCCCTCCAGGAAACCACATCAAAGCACCAACAGGTGAAGCTAATATCCCACCAGGCCAACCCTGAACATGAAGTCGGTCAGCACACACCTACCCAGGCACATGCCTGTACTCATCACTATGTGGGCATCCCCAGGGGAATGCCCAGAGCGTGATGACAAAGAACCAAGCAAGACTTCACCTGGAAAGAACGAGGACTCTACACATGAGCACCAACCACTGCACTCTGGACAAAAGAAACAGCAGTGAGAAGAAATCAGGGGTGGACATCAATCAGCGACCACCATTTCCTGAAAACCAGGCTATGTTCTGGGTACCAGAACAGTGTATGAGTGAGTCCCTGCTCTCACCCAACTTATTCCAAAGGTGGAGACAACCAACAAGTAAATACACATACATAAATCAAGAATGAGAAATTCATTAAGCTATTAAGAGAATGAAAAAGAATGACGGGAGAGCAACCTTGACAATGATGGAAGTGGGCTTTGCAGCAGGCACCTAGTGGGGGCTTCTCTGATGAGAACTGAGACTGAGCTCCCCCAGAGCAGCAGCCATGTTGAAATCTGAGGGCAGGTATCCCAGAAGGTAGAGGAAGTGAGAAAACTCTAAGGCAGGAACAAATTTGAGTCTAACAAAAATACCAGCGAGGGTGGCATGGACAAATAAAGGAAGGAAGAGTGGATGATGAGATTGTAGATGTTCATAGGGTGTCATCATGGAGGACCTGGAAAATGGAAGGAAAGAAGCCAAAGCACCAGATAAGAGGCCATGTTAGGAGTCAAGGAGCAATGGACTAGAGAAAAAGCAAAGGACATGAAGAGAGGAAATCAGAAATATATTTTATGGTAGATATCTTTAAATACTTGTTAATGGGTTGAGTGCAATGGATAAGAGATGGATAAAAGTATCAAGTGAAACTCATTATCACTTTTACATGTACCTTTTCTAGTACCTGTATTGCCTACACCTGGAACTAATTAATAATTGCATGTTTGGTTGTCTTCTACTAGGGTGACTGGTTGGTTGGTTACTTGGAGGGTTTATTGATTAAATAGTTGATTGGCTAGATGGATGGCTAGATATTAGTTAATAGTTAAGTGGATGGGTAGTTGACTGGTTGGGTGGGAGTTGAAAAGTGGAACTGGTAGTTGAGAAGAAGAGTAGATAAATGTTTGGTTGTGGTTGGGTAGATGGGGATTAGAGAGGTTGGTTGTATGACATGACATTTTCTGCTCACTGTAAACCTCTCCTACATTGGCCCTCCCCCTCCCTTGAGCCTGATTCTCTGCTCTGACCAACATCCAACACTTGTCATTCAACCCCAGTAGTTGCTATTTCTCCCCAGATGCATCCTCAGGACTTTCCAAAACTACCCAGGAGCCAACATTGAGTTGCAGGTCCTAGAAGATTTTTGGTGTAGTAGTCAGGTATATATAGTAAGTCCTAGGCTCAAGCAGAGCCCAGGTTTGCCTCTTAGTTAAGGCCATATGAAGCAAGAGAGGTCATGCTACCTTAGCTCCACTTTGATAAAACTCAACTAAGAACACCTGGCCCATTTACTCACAGGCTTATGAGAATCAAATTAGAATCTAAGTGTGAAGATATTGAACAGATGTCAGGGATTATTCTCATTATCCTGCTCTTGCAGTTATGGAGCAAGAATTTCCTGTTTGGAGCAGGCATTTCCCAAGTTCTAGGACCTTCGGTCCTCTTCACCTGCTGTTGCTCTCACAGCCAGCCCACCCTGGACATGGAGCTCAGACCGCTGCCCTTGGTGTAATCCATGTCTCCTTGTCTTGCTCTTCTATCTTGGATGTCCTGCTCTCTGCTGTGTCAACACCTGTCATTCTTGGGGTGCATTTTGACTATTTCTTAGACAAAGCCCCCGCAATGTCATCTGCCTTTTTGTTCTACAGTTAAAAATCAAAACTCATCTCCATGGCAAGATCTCAAGCCCAGCCCATAGCACAGGGGCATAAGTGCTCAGAAAGTATGTGTGAATGATGCCCACTGATTTTCCAAACTATCTTTTACCTGAGCTTATATATATATTGATGTAAGTATAACCAACCACACCAAAATGAAGTATCTTCAAATAGCAAACATGACCAGTGTCTAAAACCTGTGGGTTGGTTGGCAGTTCTTTCAATCTGGGTGTCCAAGCTGAGTCAGGTGGTCTAGGATATCCTTGGGCACATGTCTGGGACTTCTGGAGTGACTGCAACTTCTCTCCACGAGCTCTCTCATCCTCAAGGAGGTTGACCTGGCCCTTTCACAAGATGGCAGATGAGTTTCCAGCACTAAGCCCAATGCACATGCACCATTTAACACCCTGCTTGCATCATATTGCTAATGTCTGTGGCCAACACAAACCACACAGCCAAGTGCAGAGTATTCCAGGCAGACCACACAAGAGCATTGACGCGGGAGGTATTTGATGAATTGGGGTCCATCTCTGCAGCCAACTATCACTCTAGGCAACTCAGGACAGGCATGACTGAGCCCACATTCCATAAGCCACTCGGGAAGCAGAGCACAGAAGACTTCTGGGGGAATTAGGACGATCACAGAGCAGCTAGCTTGGAGCTGTCAGGCCAAGCAGGAACACTGAGACAGGAACCGGAAGTTCCTACCAACAGGATCCTCACACACACACACCAGCATCCACCTCTGTGTTAGTCAGCAGTTGACATACCACACTGCACAACAAACAGCCTCAGTGTGCCAGTAACTTACAACAGACACTCATTTTTCTTGCTTACAGATCTGTGACTCAGTCGCTCTCTTCCACATGTCACTTTCTGGAGTTCAGACAGAAAGGGCAGTGGTGACACAGGTGACATACTTCTCAGCAAGAGGAGACGGTCAAGAGAGAGAACATAATCCTTTCCTAGCACATCTGCAAACATTCCATTGGCCAAAGCAAGTTCCATGCTGAGCCCAAAGCCGGCGGGCAGGGAGGTAGCCATCCAATGAACACGAGACAGGGTGTGGCTCTAGACTGCTCCTAAAATGGAAGGGAATAACTGCACTTAATTTTTCAGGCAATCACAATTCTTCATCTTGTCCTCACCTCATCCCGCCTCACCTTTCCATTTCCCCAATCTCAGCTCCGTCACTTCAAAGCTAGAAGAACAGGTAGTCAGCTGGCTTTGGCCTTCCAAGTGACCAGCACGTTCTCTGAGACTCCTCTAATCCCAGAGTGCAACAGACCAGATGGGAATAAGGTGACATGGCCAGAAAGGTGGCGTGGTGATAAGGTTCCATCTTCCCACAAAGAAGGAAGCCCTGACATGATAGGGTTCCCTGTTATCAGAGCAGGAAAGTCCAATTTGCCTATTTTGACATCTCACACCATTCCCAGTATCCAAAGTCACCAGCATCTTACGGTCAGGGCTGAAGACGGGGCTACTGACTGAGCTCCCTGCCCGACAGAGACTCATGTCCAGCCCATATTTTTATCATTAAACTCCTTCTAGTGGTTAAAATAGCAGAATGTGATGAGGCGACTGGGCAAATCTTCTGCAGGAAACATGCTGATTTCAACCACCTGGGAAGAGCGGATGCCCTTATCGTCTTTTTATCTTGCTGAACACCTTTGCTGATTTATTACCTTCTCCTAGCTTATGTAAAAGGAGATTCCACTCATGAGTTGAGGGGATGTTAGAAAACAAGAAACTTTGAAGAGCACACCTGCCAAGTGCCTGCATTTCTCGGGAGCTTCATACAGCCGAGCACCATGAGGTCCTTGTCCACATGAGCACACACATGTGGGAGAACCATAAGGAAGAAGAGACAGTACCAGACGCAGGTGATAAATCCTGCAGGCATTTTGAAGGAGACATTTCCCTGGACTAGGGTGCAACTTGAGATCATCAACACTTGGTGTCCAAAGGAGCTGAGATTGAGAAAGATGCAATGGCTGCCCAGTGAGGATAGTAGAGCTCAGCTCTCCTGGATCTGGGTTCCAGAAATGTCCACGCTGACAAAAAATGCCTCCCCTTGCTGATAACTTGTCAGGAACATAAGGTTGTCCAGATAGAGATGCATTTGTAAACTCCACAGTGACTTTCCTAATCTAAGTTCTAGACCTGGATTTACCCTCTTTTCAGTTATTTAATTCCCAGCAAATCATTCTGTTGGAATCTATTTTTCTTCATCTGTGGGAAGGGTATAAAAATCAGCAAATACCAGAATTGTTAGAGATCGTGCAGGCCATCTGTTCCAAGCAGCCACAAGATACTTGAATGCCTTCCCAGTGGAGGAGACGTAGCCTGGACTTGAATGCTCCTGATGACCATGAACTCACTGGGGAAGCATTTATCATCTTTGGACAGCACGATGAGGACGTAAGCATCGGAAAGTCTTCACAGTGAGCTGAAATTAATCTCCCTGCTTACTCTACTTGTAGATCTTTATTCTCCCCCTTTGAAACAGCCTAAATCCTCAACTTTGTCCACCACAGGAGAGGTCTTCCTTCATCCTAGGACCTCATACACGGGGCCCCTGAGTCTTCTCTTCTGTCTGGTGGACAGGAATCCCAAATTCCTTCCATCACTTCAGTGAACTGATTTCAAGTCCCATCAGCAATGTTAACTTTCTTCTCTGGACAGGCTTCCACTTCTTCTCCCAGCTCTAAAAGCCAAAGATAGATGCCACTGGCAAGTTCATACCAGCCCAGGACAGAGAAACCCTTCTCCTTCCCAGCAGCAGCACTTATGATTTTACAGAGAGACACTGGAGCAGCATTTCTTCCCATTGCGCTCATTCTAGTTTATCAGCCCATGAGGTCCGTTTTGCACATATCAATAAGCCACACTGCCCTGGTTTCTCATTAGCAGGTTGCATCTGGATTAATCCTTACACTTATCTTTGTTATACTTCAACTTCCTGGGTTCAATTCTCCGCTTCAAATGTCAAGATTAATTTGTGTCCTTTAGGGTTTATTTGCTTTTTTTGTTGATTTGACTTGCTCTGGAGTCGTTTGCACTGAAACCTAAAAGAGCAATACAGTCCTCTCATCTGTTTATTTATTTCTATTTTCTTTGTATGATTTGTTATAATTCTAAAGGGGAGAGCAAAAGTTATTAATGGGTATTTTTGCCAAGCATGTCTAATAGCTCTTAAATATATGAAAAACTGGCCATCCTGATGCATAATAAAAGGAAGATTACCCACCAAATAGATAAAGATCAAAAATTGTGCAAAGTGTAGAAAATGATGATAACAATATAAATAGAAAATTTCACAAAAACAATGTGAAAATCTTTCAAATTACAGCTATAAATACATATTAATATATATAAAAGTGTAGTTCCATATATATTGTCTCCTCATTGACACACTTAAAATTTATTCTACAGATGTCTTTAGACATGTGTGAAATTTAAAAAGTATGATGAGTTATACTTCATTACTGTTTACAAAATAAAAAGAGCAAAAAGCCCCATAAATGCCTACCAATAGGGAAGTGATTCACTAAGTTATGGTATAACCCACAATGGAATATTATACAGATTTTTTAATAAAAAAGGAATTTCTATCTGTGGCTATGACTGGAAAGCTAGCCCTGAGAGGACTGTACCTGAGAGGAAAAGTCAAACATACAAAAATTAACACTGATGTAAAATACATATTTAAATAAATATAGTCAATTAAAAGAAAGAATAATAGCTTTTAAATACTGAACATGAGGTAGATTTCTATAGAATAGGTAAATAGGTAGGTAGATTGTAGGTAGGTAGTCAACAAGAATCTAAAGTCATTTAAAAACTGCCTCTAAAATGGAAACTAATGGTATTTTCATTTTCCCTTACCCCCCCCCAAAAAAAAAGGCTAGGAAAATTAAACAGCCAACAGATATATGCACTACCATGAAAAAATGAAGGACTTCTTTCAGGTTGAAAGATATGGACTCAGGGGCCCATCTGGTGGCGCAGTGGGTTGAGCAACACACTATGAAACAAACCGCAGCCACTGTAGCACGAGTTCGATCCCTGCCACCGGCCAGGGAGGGGACCCACATGGCGTGGCAGACCTCTCCTGCCTCGCCCGCTGCTCCCCTCAGCAGTGTGTTTCATTGATCTGCCTGTTCTGCTCCCCACTCTCTCTGGTGGATTCTCTCACCCTCCCACACCTCTGGCCTGTACCTCAGTGCTTGTATGCATAAATAAAAATAAATCTTTAAAAAAAAAGAAAGAAAGAAAATATGGACTCAGCTCTGTCCACATGAGAAAATGTAGAGTACTGGATTTCATGACTATGTGGATAACTCCAAAATATTTCTTCTCATTTTCAATTTCTCTAAAAGATAATTGACACAGTATTGTAGCATTTATTATAACACAAATGAGATATGTGAAAGCATAGCACAAAATAAAGAGAGAGAAGTATTAGTTATGAGATTCATACATTATATGGACTGATATATTGTTTGAAGGTAGATGAAGTTAAAGATGCTTATTGTAAGTCTTTGAACTATCACTAGAGAAAAGAAGTGATATAGCCAATATGCTGATAAAAAAGACAGCAAAACGTACTAAAATTACTCCACTAATCCAAAAAAAATTAGGAATAAGGGACTAAAAAAATGAGGTTAAGGGAAAATGAAGAATAAAATTGCAGGCTTAAATCCAATCATATCATTGTTACATTATATTTAAATAGAATTGAAAGAATTTAAATAAAATTAAATATTTCAATACCTTTGAAAGACAGATAATAGCACACTAAGTAAAAAAGTCAAAATCTACTATATTCTGTCCAAGAGACATAGTTTAAATATAAAGACACAAGATTAAAAGTAAAGGAACAGAAAAATATATGCCTGGACAATAATAATTATAAGAAAGTAAAACAGTAATATACAAATTATACTTCAGGACAAAGAATATTATCACAAATGAAGGGGTCATCCATAGTGATAAATAAGACACAGAAATCCTAAAGGTGTACCTATTAAGTTTTAAATTACATTACTCAAAAGCTGATGGATCTGAAGAGATAACTAGACAAATCCACAACTATCATTAATAAATTTAACTCTTCTCTCATTCATTATTAGAAAAAGTAGATTATCAATAGTGATAGAGAAGATCTGAACAACCTGACATATCAATTAGACTTAATTGATGTTTACAGATCACTACCCCCAAGAACTGCAGAATGCATTCTTTTCAAGTGTATGTAGAGCATTCCCTAAGGTAGACCAGATGTTGGGTCATCAAACATTTCTCAAAAATGCAAGAAGATTGAAAACTATATGGAGTATGTTCTTTGGCCACAAGATAATTAAGTTATAAATCAATAACAAAAAGATACCTGGAAAATTCCCAAGTATTTGAAATTAAGCACACATTTCTAAGAAAAAAAAAATACATGGATAAAAATGAAATCACATGAAATTTTTAAAAAGTCAAACTGAATATAGGAAAAGTACAACATATTAAAATCATGGAGCTACATAGCACTTAATGGGAAAATCGTAGCTTTGGTATTCAAATGAAAAAGGAAACAATACTCAAATAAATAATCTATAAGATTTTAATTTAAGAAAGAACTAATTAAGCTCAAAATGAATAGAAGGAAGGGAAAAATAAACATCAGAATAGAAGTAAGTGAAATTTAAAGATAAAGAAATAATGGGGGAAACTAATGAAATCAAAAGTTGGTTATTTGAAAAGAGTAATAAAACTGATAAACTTCTAGCTCAATTGAATAAGAAAAAAAAGAGGGGAAACAGCACTAACTACCAAGACAGATGAAAGAAGGGGGACATAAGCCAGATCCTATAGACACTAAGAGGTTCTTAAGGAAATAAATGAGAGGAGTTTATATATACAGCTTTATGCCTGTGAATTCAACAACTTCCATGCAATAGAACAATTTCTAGAAAGCCAAAAATTACCAGAAGTGATATGAGAAAAAAGGAAAAAATTGATTTCTAGGTCAATTTTATATCAATTAAAGAAATTAAATTCATCATAAGAACAAAACCTAAAGGAAATCATAAATACAGATAACCTCATCAGTTAACTCTAACAAACACTTAATGAATGATTATTATCAATCTTAGTTGATATTAATATCAGTTCTTTCAGAAAATTGAGAAGGAACACTTGCCAACCTTGTGAAGTTAAATTTATCTGATGACAAAGTCAGACACGGATAGTATAAGAACAAAAAACAGACCAATATCTCTTGTAAACATAGATACAAGAAAAAAAAAGCCTTTATAAATGTTACAAATCAAATCCAGAACTATTTTAAAGGGGTAATATATTATATGGAGCAGGAGTAAAAGGTTTAACGTTTGAAAATCAATGGAATTCACCACATTAACAAATAAAGGAGAATATGAAGTCACCTCACAGACACAGGAAAAAAGCACTGGACAAAATTCAGCACATATTTATGGTTCAAAAAGAAGAGATAAACTCAACAAACAGGGAATTAAAGCAAACTTCCTCAACCTAGTAAGTGGTATACTTGGAAATCTTACAGATAATATATACTTAATGGTGAGATAAATACTTCTCATCATTTCTATTCCATATGTCTAGAGATCCTAACTAGTGTGATAAAGAAACAAAGCACTTGGGCCTCCCTGGTGGCGCAGTGGGTTAAGCAACGCACTATGAAACAAACCGCAGCCACTGCAGCAGCCACTGCAACACGAGTTCAATTCCTGCTGCCGGCCAGGGAGGGGACCCACATGGCACAGCAGACCTCTCCTGCCTTGCCCGCTGCTCCCCTCAGCAGTGTGTTTCAGTCAGTCTGCCTGTTCTGCTCCCCGCTCTTCTCTTGTGCATCCTCTCACCCCCTGCATTTCTGGCCTGTACACCAGCTCTTGTTTGCATAAATAAATAAATCTTAAAAAAAAAAAGAAACAAAGCACTTGCAGAAAACATGGTTACTTATATCTAATGAATTTATAAAATAACAATGAAAATAACTCGTTTAGCAAAGTCACAAAATCAAGGTTAATATACAAAAATTAATTGTAATAGCAGGAAAGACAGATCTACAAAGCATTTAAATCTATAAAAATAACCCTATATAAATTAAATAGAGGAAAGTATTGTGTTTACACATTGAAAGACTCGATATTGTCACACTGTTAATTCACCCCAAGTTAATCTATGAGTGTTACAAATATATAAAACTCCTTACAAACTTATTTGATGTGCTGATGATTAAAATTTATTTAGAAATGCAGAGGAGTTAAGAATAGCTAAATTAACTTTAATCTGCAGTACAAAGTGGGAAGCATTGCATTACCTGATTTCAAGAATTCCCAGAAAACTATAGTAATTAAGACAAAGTGGTAATCAAATAAGAATAGCTATATGGAAGCCAGAAATAGTCTGATCTTTCACAAACACAGCATACTGAGTCTATGGGGGAAAGAATAGTCTTTTCAACAAACAGTGCTGGAACGAGTGCACATCCATATAGGAAAAAATTAATCTTGCCCCAAAGTTCACAGTACACACATACAAAATAATAATAACTTGAAATGGATCATAGATCCAGACACAGCTCAAATTATAAGGTTCTAGAAGAAAAGGTAGCAGAAAACTTTTGTGACCTTGAGATAGGCTAAGTTTCTTAGATAAGACAAAAAAGAACACTAACCATAAAATGATAAAGTAAATTTCATCAAAATTTTAAAATTCAAAAGGTACTATTAAGAAAAAGGATAAGCAACATATTATAAGAATCAATATATACCATAAAGAATATGCATTTAAAATATAAAAAATTACAATAAGACAAATAACCCAATAAAAAATGGGCAAAAGATTTGAACAGAGACTTCACAGAAGATGTACAGCTGGGTAATAAGCACATGAAAAGATGCTCAATGTGAGGAGTCGCCAGGGAAATGCAAATTAAAAGTATAATGAGATTCCCCTACACAATTACTCGAAGTGCTACAAAAAAAAAAAAAAAAGACAATGCAGAATAAGACTTGTTCAAGGTAAGTTCCCATTTTGGAACCAGAGCCTCAATTAGTCTTCAAGAAAAATCTGCCTAGTTTAGGTCTTGGCCAAAATAACACCTAGAAGAGCCACTAACTTGAAACTTTGATACCAACAAAAGAATTTGCTGAGAAGAAGAATTTGCTGAACCACAGTGAAGATTCTAGACACCTTAGAACTCAATTACCTTGAATATCATTATAGCCACAAACTGAGTGATGTGCAGGGGGCCCTGATCTGGCCAACCTCCCCCTCACTTAGCCAGGAATAACTAAGAAAGGATGGTGGCTCCAAGCTTAGATTTGAGGGATGCACGCCTGGCCCCCAGCTCCAGCTCTGCCACTCGAGCAAGCCAGAGCCTCTGTTTCCTCATCCATGAAAGGGAGATAAGACCACCTGCCTCCCGGGACGGGTCTGAAAGAGTCCCTGGAATCAAGCACCACTGGCAAGTGAGCCATGCTGCAATGGCGCGGTTGCTACTATTAACTCAGCCTGACTTTCTCCTAACTGAGATGTCCTGTTAGTCTCCTCCGCCATCCCGTCCTAGGTGCTGTGCCAGGATAGACCCGTTTGCTCTCAGAGCTGCACTACGGCCTCTTCCCCGGGGGGAGCTGGGGTGACCCATCCGGCTGCAGCGCCCGGCGTCCTGGGTTGGCCAGTGGGAAGCTGGCGGGGTGCAAAGGCCGCCTGGGGTGCCTTCTGGCAGCAGCGCCTTCCTTGCACACGTGCCAGGCGCTCCCTCGATCTCGTGGCTCCCTCACGCAGCCCTCTGGACAGGCCTGTCTGGCTCTCGGTTTCGCTGTGCTCTAGGAAGCTGTCTCTTCCCTGTTACTCCGGCTTCGGGGGCGGGCCCTTCCTGCCCTGGCTGGTCTGAGTCACCGGACAGCCCTGCTGGGCGACCCACATCACCCCATCTTCACCAGTGGCCGCCCTACATTCCCTGACTTGGCGTCTTCCTCCGCTCAGCTCCTGACCGCACAGGTGGGCCCGCCCCAGGGGGCGCAGGGATACCCTGACCCTGGCGGCCACAGGCCCAGCCGCGCTCCCTCCCCCACTCACTGCAGAAGCTCTGCCTCCCCCAGCCCCTGAGCAAAACGCTGCTGCTAATCGCTTACCCAAGGGGACGCTTCTCTGTCTTCAGCGCTGTACAGACAGATGCCCGGCTCGGCTCGCAGAGTAGCTTCTGGGTGCGCCTCTGGCGTAGGAATGGGATAGCTGACCTGTCTCTTGGGTTGAGAACAGTAACTTCCTGATCGAGATCCCGGTTAATGGCGATCCTTTTTCTCGCCATCGGGCAGAACCCTGGCCGGTGCACGCGACACGCACGCGCCTCTTCACCCTTCGCCCCGCCCACGCCAGCCCGCTCGTCTCATCGTCCCGCACACGCCTGCGCCACTTGCTCATCTCACACTCGCGCATGCGCGGCACGGTGGGCTGAATTAGCACGGGGCCAGGTGCTGTGCAGGACGCGCGGGCCTGTCAGACACCAGAACCGGCTCCCTGGTTTGTGAGCCCCGAGCAACATGAAGGGCGTGTTAAGTCAGAGGACGCAAAGGGCAGGAAGAGGGCGCAAAACCGCGCAGGCGCCTGCCTTGGGCCTGGGTCTTCCCAACCTCTGGGAGCGGCCACCTCTAGAGGAACCAGAGAATCAGTCCGCAGGTGCCCACGGCAGTGCCGCCTGAGACGGACACGTGGCCACATGGCTGTATGTGGTCTCGGGAAGTCCGGGGATAAGGACTTGGCCACCTGGACGGCGTGCCCGGAGGCCGGGAGAGCAGGAGAGACTAGCTTGCCCTGAAATTCCACCAGCCCAGGGAGCCGATTTTACCGAATAATCAAGCTACATGCCCTGCCCTCCTTCCCGCCCCAGCCCCAGCCTCGCCCCTGCCCCCCATTTTGGCCCTGGAGGCTCCACAGCTCAGTCCTCTTTCTGGGGTGCTCCAGCCGTGACTGCCTCATTTGGAAAGAGCCGCCAGGACCTGACCAAGCGGGGGACAGACTCCTGCAGCCGAGCCAAGAGCTGGGCAATCAGTCATCACCTCTCAGCATGGAGAACAGAATCCTCACACGAAGACCGGGACTGACAGGGCACGGGCACCTAAGGACAAGGAAAAGACCCGGCCCCTGGGGACCTGCCTGCTCGGGTCTGACACTTAGTGGGGCGCTGCAGATGTAACCTGGATGGGGGAGGGGCTGAGGGTTTGAATTCTGGCTCTGCGGCCTGCTGTGTGGCCTTGGGATAGAAGATTTCAGTTCCCAGACCCTACATTTTATCATCTGTAAAACGAGGACGCTGTCTATGTAATTGTGGGTTAAGGGGAACGTGTCAAAATGGCTGGTCTAGCGCATATGCAGTACTGGGTTCTCCTAAATGGAAGGTGGCGTATATGGATCGTATGTTATACATATGGGGATATCACACGTACATAAATCAATAGATGCATAGTTGTGTGATATGTTTCCTTACGTCTCTGTAAGTGTAGTTGTGTAACCATCATATTGACAACTTTCTCCAGCCCCCACCATCATGTCTAACTCTCCCTTCAAACCACCTTTGGGCTGTTTTGTTTTCCTACCCTGGGGGTAAAAACTCAGGCAGGCCGCCCATCACTTAGCTCACTCTGGGACAACAAACAGTCCTGTAGTCACTTTGGTCCCAAGCACAGTTTTCCTGCAGTAATTATAATGTCAGGCCCAGGGTAATAATTACGCCATTCCTGCCCTCTCTCAGGGAAGGGTCCCCCAGCTCAGGTCAGCTTCAGCAGTGGGAGGCCCACCTCTAGCCATGACAGGGCTGGCGCTCCCTGTCCGCCTTTCCTCTGCTCCCCCTACTCCCAGCCATGAGACTTGGAGGTGAGCAGGAAAAAGACAGCTCTCGTTGACGGAATTGTGGGCTGAGAATGTTCCAAGTTCACGCTCTTGGACAGGATGATTTTTCTGAGTTCACCTGGGATGCCTCTGTTGGGAAGTCCCTGCTAGCCCCTGGACTTGCAAAGGCCCCAGCTCAGGCACCCCCACTTGGGGTCAGGTTGCCCCAACAGCCAACGACAGACCCCTGGTGTAGGGTCAGAGAACTATCAGGTCTTCCCACCCTCCCGCCACCAGTAGGATGATGGACACCTGCAGTGCTGCACGCATGCCTAGGAGGGCATGCGCAAGTGGGCGCACCTGAGTTGGACACGGGCTTAAATGGGCAGCGTCATGAGGCCGCCAGGACCAACAGTACTGACCAACACAAGCAGCAAGAGCAGCAGCAGCAAAGCAGCTGAGAGGGTGAGATGCGCCGGGGGCTGGAAGGCCTGCCAGCCTCCCGGCCCCCCTGCCTGCCGTGCACCTGATGCCACCTCTGACAATAAAAAGCATAAAAGCCACCGAGGGCTCCAAGACTCCTTCCTTTACCCCCATCTGCTAGTAACCATCCTGAACCTGCCCTGTACCCCTTCCTGCCACTACACCTGGTCTCATGGGAATGCTCCTGTGCCAGGCCCAGTTCTAGGGCCTGTTCTAGGGGACAGACGTCCAGCTTTCTGAAGGTTCCTCCCTGAGTCTCTCTCCCTTGGCTCGCCATGAGGAGAAAATACTACCATAACCAGAAAATCCCCGCTGTTTCCTGGGAAGCCCGGGCAGGGACTGTGTCTCCTCCTGCCCCAGTGCAAGGTCCCCTCCTCATGACGGTTCCCACACATGCCTCCCCCACACCCCTCCAATCAGTACTGGAATCTGAGCTTCTAGACCTGTTCGCTGGTACCCACTTCTCACTCCTCATTTGCATTCAGAGTACTACAGGAAACCTGACTTACTCTGACTGTGTAGTGAACGAACAGATGCCGAGTGTCTTAGTTTATCTATTGAACAAAGAGAAGATGCTAAGTTACCATGCGCAGACACTGCCAAAACTTTTCAAATATTAACTCAGCTAATCCTCATAACAACCCTTAAGAGGTACCTATTATGAACAACCCCCTTCATAGATGATGAAACTGAGCCAGATTGTCTGATGCCAAGGTCTGCCTATACCAGCGCTATCTCCACACCAGCAGCATCCACAGCTCTGGGCTGGGGGGAGAGGAAGAGGGGGCGTTGGTGGTGGAAATTCTTATTCCCAGGCCCAGATAAGCTCCTCAATGTTTTCTTTTTAACAAGCTCTATGCAGTGATTCCCGCACCTGCTGTCATTGCAGTAGCCATGATCACACCTGTCAAGTTTCCCCAGTCATACTGTTCCTATCATATGACTCACCTGTGGCCTTATTAAAAGGACAACTTTTTATATTGTTATTAATGAAGTACCAGTCTTACAACCTTGTTCATGTTTTGACAACCTAGTAGTCCTCTCCTCAGCTGTGGTCTCTGTAGCTTTTCCGCCACCAAAGCCCTCACTGTGTTCTTTGTGCTATCTCGCACCACCCCCTCGTTCCTCCCCCCTCTTTCCCTCCCCTTTGGATGCCTCAGCTCCATGGTCAAATTCCAAGCACTGGTTTTAAAGTTTGTGTACAGCTGCCCCCCTCCTTGGTGTCTCCATGGCCCACATATAAGTGACACCAGGCGGATTTCATCTTCCTGCTTCTGGCTTATTTTGCTCATTCCATCCATGTTGTCACAAATGAAATGCATTTATCATTTTTTATTTTATCACTTATTTGGGGGCTTTTAGGTTTAAACACAGCTCCTTAACACCACCCCTTTCCAACCTACTGAATCAATGAGGAGGGGGGTGTAGCGGCCAGGAAGGCGAACGGAGCAAGTTCGGGACAGACGGGTCAAGGAAGAGGGAGGAGTCTTGGAGCCTTTGGTGGCTTTTCATGCTTTTATTAGTAGAGGTGGCCAGGTACATGGCAGGCAGGGGGGCCGGGGGGCCGGGAGGCTGGCAGGCCTCCCAGCCCCCAGCGTATCTCGGTTGCTTTGCTGCTGCTGCTGCTCGCATCAGTCAGTACTGTCAGTCCTGTTGATTCTGTCGGTTGGTCCTGGCACCCCCATGATGCCACCCATTTAAGCCCGTGTCCAAACTCAGGTGTGCCCACTTGCGCATGCCCACCCTGGAATGCTCGCAGCACCGCAGGTGTCCATCATCACAGTGTGGGGGGGGGGGGTTAGAAAGACCTGATTTCTCTAACCCTACCGGGGGTACTTGGGAACCGGACTTATTTTACCAAACCCCCTCACTGGGCAACTTTTGGAACTCAGATCATCCCACTGCTCATATTTTAACTCTACTCTGGAAGAGAATAGGTAAGACTTCACTGGGTGGGGGGGGGGGAGGATGGGTATGTAGATGGATGGCGAGTACAGCTGATGCAGGCAGGCTCCTCTTTCCTGGAGGTCTAGGCACAAGGCACCGCTGTTCCATCTTGGGGTTCAGAGACAGTCCAACATTGCAGGGATGTCACAGGAATGGCCTTCCCTCCCCATCCTGGGGTTCACAGCTTCCTGCTGAGAAGAGCGGATGCCACCTCCTGCAGGAATGCTAACACAGGTGAGTTAGATGCGTGCAGAGCCGCCTCGGAGTCCAAAGCCCCAGGCAAAAGTTTGCCTTTATTGCTGTCTCTTTGAGAAACATAGATCATCCCCTCCAAATATTTCCTGTAATAAATACCTTTGTCATCTTGACTGAAGAAGCTGTTGACCCGAAACACCTTGGGCTGAAATATTACCTCAGATGACCTCACCTGGGCTATTGCAGGGTTTGGGTTCGGTGGAAGGAGGGGAGAGAATGAGCAATGAGCAGAGAGGTGCTCAATCACCACTGAGAAGTGCTATTTCCTTTCTTTCTCCAAATCTTCTGGGTTTTACCTACTACCAAAACCTAAAGGGGAATGATGGGAAAAATGGAGGCATAACTTGGCAGAATTTTTCAGATAAATATTTCCAAACAAAAAGGGTAAATCCAGGCATGTGGCTTTGAGCCAGTTTCAATTTCTGATGTGCTCTGGAATATTCATGATGAAAATGCACCAAGCAAAGCCCTTCCCAGGCACCACTGGCCCATCAGGGAGACCTCGAGGGAGCCTTTCCAGCTCTCTGAGTAGCTCTGCAGTGAAGGTTGCCACGCCCCCACACACCAAGTTCAGCCCACAGGATTCTTGGGAGGATTGTACCAGAAGGCGGCTGTGAAGAGAGTTTTGCAAACTAGTGCTAAAGTGCTCTCCACATGTGGGAGGTTTTCCTAGTGTCCCAGCAAGGATGTGGGGGGCTCCCTGATGGTGCAGCAGGTCGAGCGGCACACTATGAAGCATCCACGGCACAGCAGCGTGAGTTTGATTCCCAGCCAGGGAGGGGATGCATATGGCGCAGCAGACCTCTCCTGCCTCTCCCGCTGCTCCCCTCAGCAGTGTGTTTCAGTCGATGTACCTGTTCTGCTCCCCGCTCTGTCTCTGGTGGATCCTCTCACCTCCTGTGACTCTGGCCTGTACCCCAATTCTTGTATGCATAAATAAATAAATCTTAAAAAAAAAAGAATGGGCTCAGTGCAGATCCCAGACCTGGAAGCTTCAGACACAAAAGAAAGGAGTGGACAGTGTGGTGTGTGTGTGTGTGTGCGTGTGTGTGAGGGGGGTCAGGGGTGCAAGGATGGGTGATGTCTGATTGACTCTCATAATGAAATCCACGTCCTCAGATTGTCAGTATGATACCCACATAGCCGGAACCTGAGAATTCAACTCTGGCAAAAGAGATGTTAGAGTCTTACCGGGTCAGTCCCTTCCTTGCAGGGAACCAGCTCACTCTGGCTTCCAGAAGTCAATTGTGCAACTCCTCCCAACCCCACCCACAGTGACATCATGTTAATAGAATGAATTGTCCATGGCGGAAATATTTACACCACAGAAATGGGCAAACTCAGTAACTCAGGGCACTTTTTTATTTCCCGAGAGCAAGCTGTTAAACACTTACCAGTGTACCACTGAACAGCAGAAATAGAATGTTGCTGCTGGAATCTGGAGGCCGCTGCAAGAGTTGAAGAGAGCAGTAAGGACATTTTCTCCTCCACTCGAGAGTGGGAATGCCATTAAACTATAACATTTCTGCTGATCAATCTAGGAAGACTTCTCAGAGATGAGAGTATTTTGCAGAGGTTGCCTTCTGTCTATGTGGCAGTGGGCAAATTCCACTCCCCTAACAGAGATGCTCCATTAGCAGACCCAGTGCCACCACCTCCAGGCAGTCTTCCCTGATACTTCTCATCTTATTCTGGCAACATTTCTGTTCCTACATAGATAGCAGAAGGTAATTCTTCAGAGCTCAGGCTTTGGAGTCAAAGGCTTGAGTGTAAAGTCCTTATTTGGCCACTGACTAGCTATTTATGGGAAAGTCAGAGAAGCCATCTGAAGTGAGGCAAAAGGCCTCTCTAGTTACCAAGGATGGTTAAGAAAAATGAGCTGATGTTTATAAAGTACTTACCATAGTCCTGGCACACTGTAAATGCTTAAGAAATATTAACCAATTCTTTTGCACTATCACTCACTTTTCATAGGCTAAAGTTTCATGAGAATCGAGACCTTGCTCATCAATGTCTCAGTCCTCCCCATTGCCTGAAAGGGCCCGACACATAGGAAATCCATGTTGACTTAGGCAGGCAGTTTTCCTCCCTACAAAGTCTCTTTCTAAAGACTGGATGAAGTAGTGACCAAAAATTTCCAGGTGGGAACAGGTGAATGGTGAGACCACAGGTCTCTGCTGTGCCATGCAGCCCAGATCCCACAGGTGAGTCTTTCTCCAGAACTTGCCCTTGTCCAGAAGAGGCAGCTCATTCAAGGTTACATGCCTCCTGGGGCAGCCAGTGCCACTAATGGAGCCATGTGCACATACAAGCCCCCACCCTCCCTAACTCAAGACATCTCCAAAGGGCTGTCCCAGCTCCCAAGATC
This sequence comes from Galemys pyrenaicus, assembly GCA_019455555.1. Taxonomy (NCBI): domain Eukaryota; kingdom Metazoa; phylum Chordata; class Mammalia; order Eulipotyphla; family Talpidae; genus Galemys; species Galemys pyrenaicus. The sequence goes on along the minus strand of JAGFMF010011658.1, from coordinate 8,849,648 downwards.
TCATGGGACAATCTAGGGGCCCTGTTATAATTGCATCATGGCTCAATCTCCCTGTTCTCCTCACTCCTTTGTAGATTTGTTCCAAGAGCACCCCTTTATTATTGTCCTGCACACGGAACTCTGTCTTCGACTAAGGCAGTGGCCAGCATGTCTGTACCCCTGCCATAGCCAGAAACCACTCCCCAACTTCCACCTCTGACATTCGGAAGAGGGTGAGATCTCTGAGAGCCCAGCTCATTTCTGCAAGGAAAATGGAGGGGCTCTGGCTCTCTTCCACCCTCCAGCCACTGGCCTGTGGCTGGCACCTGAGGTCTTGCATCCCTCCGGGGCTGTGTTACCCACGCAGATGCCTGGGACCGAGAGCCATGGGCATGGGGCATATGCACCTCTGATCATGGACACCTGGGCCCCGAGAGCATGGGGTGTGCACATGTGCAAATGCAGACACCTGGGCCGTGGCGTCGAGGATCAAAGGGCTCCACAGCTCTGGCGTTCACATAGGCTGCATCACTCTGAGGCTAGGGGCTCAGTTGTGCCAGCCTCCCCGGCCCCCTGCTTGCCCTCTGTAGGGTCAGAGAATGATCAGGTATTTCCACCCTACCACCACTGATGATGGACACCTGTGGTGCTGCGAGCATTCCAGAGTGGGCATGCGCAAGTGGGAGCACCTGAGTTGACACGGGCATAAATGGGCGGCGTCATAAGGACGCCAGAACTGCGAGGACCAACCAACAGAACCAAGAGAACCAACAGGCCCAACAGCAGTAGCAGCAGCAGAGAGAGAGAAGAAGCAGCCGAGAGGGTGAGATGCACCGGGGGCTGGGAGGGCTGCCAGCCTCCCGGCCCCCCGGCACCCCTGCCTGCCATGTACCTGGCCACCTCTACTAAATAAAGCATAAAAGCCACTGAGGGCTCTGAGAGACCCATCTGCCCAGAACCATCCCGAACCCTGCCTCCTGTGCTGCCTTCCTGCTGCTACACCCTCCAATTCCCAGAGTCTAGACCCTTCTCAGCCACTTCTGCTTCACCTCTCCAGCCGTAGCTTCATTAAGGACTCCCCTCAAGCGTCCAGTTTGGGCAAAGGAGTACCCCTCTTTCCTGATCCGCCTTTCCGCCATCTTGATCCTGGCACCTTCTTCCTCTGGTACCTGTCGTAGGTCAGGCTCAGAGGCAGACCCTCAGGTGAGGATTGGAGAATTTGCCTACAAGTGATTTATCCAGGAACTGCTCCAGGAGAGACTGGCGCCAAGCAGCGAGGCAGGGAAGGGAGAGAAAGGAAGCAAGGGTGCCTTTCCTGGTGAGGTCCCAGACCTGCCTGATCCCCAGAGCTCTGGAGTATGAGTCACACCTGGGAGTTTGTCCTCCCTGGAGGCGAGTTTGCTGGGCCCCCACTCCTGCCCAGAATCCCTGCCTGCAGACCACCCAGGGACCCTAACCTCAGGCCCTTTCAGCCTTCGGCCTGGGGAAAGTAGCTCCAGTAGCTCAAAGAAAGTTGCAGTCCAGAGGCACTGGAAGGGGAGTGGTGGGTGGACCCACAAATGGCGAAAGGGGTCCCTGGGTCTGGGTGGAGCTACAGTCACAGCCGTGTGTCACCACCACTGATACTTAACTTGGGAAGGAAAACAGAAATGGCTTCTGGGGAAATGCTCGGGGTCAGGAAGAGAGGACAGATGGCTGAAACCCAGCCCTGCCTGGCCTTTGCTGTGTGATCTTGAGCAAGTCTCAGCACCTCTCTGAGCTTCCTCTTCACCACCTGTAAACAAGGCCAAGGAGCCATCACTAGGCCTCAGGGCTGTTGGGTGGTTTAAAGAGAGTTCTGCGGGGGATGTGTCTTGCCAGCCATGTGGGGATGCTGCCCAGCCATGAGCCTGTGTCCCAGCAACCCCCCTGCTGTCACCAGTCTAGCCTTCTTCCAAAACCCAGCTTGCGCGTTCCCCCTGCTCCCTGCACTCTGCCTTGTTCTTTACTCCTTTCTTCTTAAAGGCATCGCTGTTGGCAATGCAGGTTGTTAAAACTCCTAAATTCAAAATAACCCAATAAATGTGCCGGCAGCGCCTTGTTGGCTCCAGGTAGATATACAAGGAGTTGACTGGCCCAAAATACAAAACTTAGAGCCCCAACCAGAGCGGAGGTACATTCTGCAGGCCGGAGAGGTAGCCGCAGTCCGCTTTCTGCAGCGCACTCATCAAACCTAACCACCGGGCCAGGCCGGGGCCGTGTGTCCAGGGCTGCGTGAGATGCTGGAGAGGAAGCCTAGCACACTTGCTGGGACCTCAGCCTCCTGCACACGCAGCCCATCCGATGCGTGGGAGCCCCTCCCCGTCTCCTAAAACCTGGCCCGGGTCCATGGGATGGAGACCCAAAGCGCCCTCAGCCCCAGGGTGCTGCTCATGCCTTAGAAGAGACTGCAACTGACTCCTGACTCGTTTAATTTCACCCCCATTTTTGTCAGAGTGGGCAACACCAGAGTCATGCAAGTCCTGGCCAGGTTAGCCAGCGCTTTGGCTGAGGCCCAGCTTTGGCTGAGGACCGCTGGGCAAGCGGCTGAGGCTCTAGGGCCAGCTGCTTCACTGCACTGTGGAGCAATGTTAAGGCCGCTCTGTGCCAAGGGCGGCAGGACAGGAGGGGCGGGGCGTGTGTCTGAGCAGGTGGAGGGGGCTGAGGCTCAAAAGCAGCCTCGCCTCAGAATCACAGTCTCTGCACACTCAACTCCCCATGGAGTCCTGTGGCGTGAACAGCTCCGTTTGTGCAGGTGACAAAACAGACTACCTAGCTCCAAAACTCATCCTTTCTGCCCGAAAGGGGAGCCCCATAGTGCTCCCAGGCCCGGAGAAATTAGTAAGCAGGGGCCTCCCTGGTGGCACAAGGGGTTGAGCGCTGCTCTCTGGGGCTTCCGCAGCCACTGAAGCATGAGTTCTATTCCTGGCCAGGATAGGGACCCACATGGCGCAGCAGACCTCTCCTGTCTCCCCGCTGCTCCCCTCAGCAGTGTATTACAGTCCATCTGCCTGTTCTGTTCCCTACTCTGTCTCTGGCGAATCCTCTCACTACCCACACCTCTGGCCTGTACCCCAGCTCTTGTATGCATAAATAAATAAAATCTTTTAAAAAAGAAATTAATAAGCAAATTATCATTCATCATTCATTCATTCAGCAAGAATATTCTGGAGCCCACCTGTGCCTGGTGAGAATAGAATGAGACACTGCCCACAGGGGGGGCATGTGCACACGTGCTGAAGTTCTGCTTCTCAGGGGCCTGGTCTCTAGGAGCCCCTACCTTTTAGTTCCAGACCAAAGATGAAGCCTCCCCAAGCCACCCTGGGGGTCCCCAAGCTAGCTACTACTTGTCTTTTTCTGTTCAAGGAACATTGCAGATCTGTCAGGTTGAGAAGTCCCTTTGGTCTATCTCCTTCACTGCACAGATGAGAAACTGCAGCCCAGACAGGAAAGGGCCTGCCCAAAGTCACACAGCCATCAGAGTAAAGAGCTTGAACTGAGTCTGTGTCTCCTGGCTAGGGCTCGTCCCACTGCCTAAACTGACTCCTTAATAGCGGGGCACAGCCAGGAGAAAGCTGAACTTGCAAGAAGTCAATGGCAGCCCATTGCCCTCCACGCCGAAGAAATTAGAACAGAGGAACAGCTCTCATAGACGCCATTAGTGTCATGTACACGGCAACTCCACGTTGTCAGTTTCAGCATTGTCCTCGTTCATGGATGAAGACGCTGAGGCCAGGGGACTTCCACGTGGTCAGTTACACACACAGGAGTATGATTAGAGCCATGTTGGAAGGCTGCTTCTCCATGCTAAATAAAACGGATTCTATAGCCAGTTGTTCAGAGGCCTGGATGGCCGGTGGCATGAGTGAGGTTTCATTAGGATGGCCCATAACTTAACCAATAGGATCTGAAGCCTCTAGCTCCAAGCCAAGGGCAGCTATACAAATAATTCATTCCAGCTAACGTTTTTCAACCCCCTCCCTATGGGATTTTTCAAGACCAATACCCCAGCCAGCGGAGTGGGAAATGATCGTGTTTCTGCCTTGTAAACCTTGCTTTTCAACTGGCCCCTGGAGAGAAGACACTTTCTCCTCTCTTCCTGGACGGCGCTTCCCTACGTACCTGTCCCCATCTTCCTGCCGCCTCGGCTCAGTCCGGTCATTTAATTCAGCAGCCATTTGTCCCAGTGTCCCTGACAACGCACAGGTGTCCTGTGTCCTGGCGCTAAGTAGACTTTTGGTGGGCAGCCAGTGAAAGGGACTGGGCTGGAGCAGAGAACGGTGCGCAGCTCACTCCCCAGGGGACTGCCCTGGGCATGTTACCAGGTGCTCCCCTGAAACCCAATGCCCACGAGTGGGCAGCCAGGTGCGGCCAGGACAAGGCTGTTTTCCCCTCCTGGAAGAGGCTGTCCCCATCACCCAAAGGGGGGAGGGGCCTTGCTTCCTGTGGGTGTGGCTTCCTGGGCTGCCCAGCCAGGAGGGAGCTCACCTCCAAGGACCAGACTCTGGCTGGATCTGCGACCCCCCTTCCTCCTTCTGAGCACTTAGATTTGACTGCCAGGCCTCACCTGCTAGCCTCCATTATGCCACTCATCATTCCTTACGTCTCTGCTCTCTTATCTACCTCCCGACATTCTGGGTTGGCCAAGGTCATCTTCCTCCCACCTTCCTCTCCACCTTTCCCCACGTTCTGCTCCCTACGCCTCGTCTGACCTCTGCAGGCTTCAGCAAGACTGGTCTGAGGTCAGACAGTACCACAGCTCCACAGCACTACCACAGCAGGGTGCTGCGGCATGGATGGCTATGTGACCTTGGGCCAGATGCTGCACTTGTCTGAGCCCAGTGCCCTGTCTGCAGAACGGGAACAGGCAAGTCCCCACTTCTGTGGTTATCGTTGACAGGGCTCAGCAGGGTAATGCTCAGAAAGCTCCAAGCCCAGCACAGGGCATACATAATAAGCAGCAAATACTCCACAATCCAATCTTGTAGCAGCTGTGCATTTTACAACTGCCACCTCAATCCCTCCTGACTCTTAAGATTTCTCTTGTATTGATTTTTTTTTCTCTGCCTGGACAGCAGTAAGTATTTGCAGTGCCAAGATGGGGGAAATGACAGGTGCTGTTTGGGGAGAGGCCCCAAAAGGCTGACTGGGAAATCTAGGTAGACTTCCTGGAGGTAGAGGGCTTTGCCTGCCCAAAAAGGCAAGGAAGGTGTCATGGGACAATAAGAGGGCAAAAGGGAGCACTTTGGATTCTCGTGAGCAGCGACTGAGACTAGGCTTTTAAAACCTAAGCAGGAAAGTGTTTTACCCTCGCTCCATCTCCCCAGTGTGCACACATATGCGCATGCCCACACACCCCGTATATACTCAAACACATAGCCGTGTGCACACATACAGACACACACCTATAAATACGCACACATGCACATCCATATGATCTATGCAACTCCCTATATATCCGTGCACACATGCACATACACACACTCACGTACAACATACCACAGACAAGGCTCCCCCGCCTTCCCGGCTGCAGCCCTTTGACCCACTCCGCCCCAGTTCGTACGCTGGCACACTCAGACCATGCCACTACTGACCTTGCTTCTCAGAGGCTGCTGGGAGGACTCAGAAACCCGAGAGGATGGAAGAAATCGAGGGGTGGTCCACTGGGGTTGGCATTGAGGACATCCCCACTGAGGGTCCAGAGACCTCGGACAGATGCCACAGCCACCCCACCGGGCCTGCACCCCTTTCCCCCAGCCCAGGGCCGCTGTCTAGGCCAAGCAGAGGGGCTGCAGATCTGTCTCCCTTGGGGCGGCGTAGGGTGTCATCAGGCCTGGTAGGCAGTGCCGCCAAGTCCCCAGAAAGCCTGCAGCTGGGCTGGCCCCGCAGCCTGGAGCTATCCATTTCTCCCCCAGCCTCTCGACAGGTAATGACAACACGGAGGGAAACTCGATAGGTCGGCTCCCTTGAAATGGAGACAGAGGTCAAGAGACACCCTTCCCAACTTTCAAAAGGAACAATTTGGGATAATTAATCAGCACATCACCAACACCAAGGGATGGTTTTATATCAGAAGATGTATCATTAAGGAAACAATAGAGGCTTGTTGTGTGTTCTGCCCCTAAATATTGCTAATTATGTTTAGCACCCTGACACCTCCAAAGGTTTGCCCCCAATGGTTAGAAATCAAGTAGAAGTTGGCTGCAAGGTGTCTCTTTGCTTAGACTGGGAACAGGGAGGGCTCTGAAAGCACCGCAGGCCCCCAGCAGGTCTTGGACTCTGCTCTCCCATCTGTGATTGCTGCTCCAGCAAGGAAGGAGCTTGCAATTGCTAAATTGCACTCACTAGTGCTTAATTACACCTTCGGATCAGCACCTAATTTGCTTAGGGTGCAACTGAGCTGCCGTGGGTGTAATTACTTGCCAGGGACACTACTTAACAATGCACCACAGCTGAGCAGATCCGGAGCTCGCTCGCTCTACCCAGAGAGGCCGCGCCCAGCGCTACGGTGCCAGGTGCCAGGTGCCGAGCCCCAGCAGACCTGAGTAGAGGGAAGCAGCCCTGGGTCAGCCGCTCCCTGGAAGCAACCAGAGTGCCAGGAAGCTCAGAGAGCCACCTGGAGGTGTCCAGAGGGTGACTCAGCACCCCGTGGGCTGACCCTCCTGCGGCTGCCCTTCCGGCAGCCCCACCCTGTAGACGTCCTCTGAAGTGTGTTCAGAGTCCACCTCACCTTTCTTCCAGCCCCGGCTGGAGTCCGATTCCCACAGGTATTCGGGGGGGGGGGGGGNAGTGGGGGACAGAGTGGCTATAGGTGCAAGCACCAGAGGGAGTCAGGCTGGCGATCACAGCCACCAAAGCCCCAGGGAAGAGAGCGAAGCCCCCTCCCGACACTCTTCGAGACCCGCCTACAGCAAGCACTAAGATACATGGGCCCCTCAAAGGAAGCGGGGCACCCACATTGTCCCCAAAGCACCAAAGACCTCCCTGGAAAGGAAATCCTCCAGTGGCGGAGGGCCCATGTTTGCAGATGGCAGCAGCCCCACCGCCCAGAGGGCCTATGTCTAGTCACAAACAAGCCCGTCATCTCAGAGACAGCAGAACTGGTTAAGCTTTAAAAGGAACCCTCTTTAGAAACACATCCTAAAGCGATACAATGTCTGGGATTTGCTTCCAAATGGTGGGGAAGGTAAATGGTAGTAGCCTAGGGGTTAAGTCTCAGCACAGTCACTACTGCCACCTGAGTTCCATCCCAGTCAGGGAGGGGACCCACAGGGTGCAGCAGACCTCTCCTGCCTCCCCTGCTGTTGCCCTCAGCAGTGTGTTTCAGTCCATCTGCCTGTTCCACTCCCCACCCTGTCTCTGGTGAATCCTCTCATCTCCACATCTCCAGCCTGTACCCTGGTTCTTGTGTGCATAAATAAATAAATCATTAAATAAGTCAATAAATAAAGCACTTGCCTTCCCATAAACTTCAGCACTGACTACCCCGCCCACCCTCCTGGAGTTCCTGAAGCTGACTCAGTCCCTGCTGCCGTCTTAACCGGGATGGCAAGAGGGAAAGCAGCCTCAAATCAACGTGGCTTCAACTTCCAGCCCGAAGCAGCGGCCTTGAAGTCATCTATATGGGAACCATTTCTGTTCCTCAAGGAAGACAAGTGCAGTCATCTAGCTGGAAGGGGCCGGAGAGCCCGCCCAGGTGCAGCCCTCCTGCTCTGCCAAAGGGGGCGCTGTGAGGCGGGGGAGCCAGGGCAGAGGTGCCTTTGCATAGGCTCCCCGAAGGGTGCTCAGCCATGCCCTCCCTGCCATGCTCGCCCTGTGCTCTCACACAGAGTTGCAGACTCCATCACAAACACAAACGAACGCTGGCATCACGTGCACACAGTTCGCACGTTTGCGCGCAGTTACTCCTACAGGCAAAGTGCCTGGGGCTGCCAGCCCTTTGTATGATGTCAGGAACTTTGTGGTGCAGGTGGCTGTGGCTGTGGCATCCAACGCCGCCACACTGAGAAGAAGGCAGTCCCCAGCTGAGTGCCTGTGCATGATGAAGGAACTGCTCAGAACACAGTGGATTCTCACTTATAAAGCTGCCCTGGCTAGTATCTCACCTGCCACCCAAAATCCCTACCAGAGCTGAAGTGGACGGAACTTTACTGCGCAAGAGCTGGGGCAGAGAGGAGGGGCTCCCTGAAATCTCCAAGCCATGGGACCACATCCACCAGAAGAAGGAACTCCCTCTAAGCTTTGCAGACAGCCTGGTCCCCTGGGCCCCCGCCCCAACAGTCTTACCCAGCCCTGGGTGTGACCCACATGCTCCAAGTCGCATGCTCTGCAAGCACACCCAGGTACACCTGTGTGTGCACCTGGGGCCACCCTGTGCAAGGCACAAGGCAGACCCCACACTAACTCTCTTCCTGACCTTGGCCCTCCCAGGGCCCTGGGACTGAGGCACAGGCACAGACTCTTCATTTTGTCTTTGGTCTGAGCTGGTGGTGAAGCCCTCAGCCCCTAAGCCAGCCCGCCCCCCCACAGGCGCTGCCTCCAGGAAGACTGGACTTCCACCTCCCAGGACCCTGCAGTCCCCGGGAACCAAGCTGGGGAGGACCTCACAGTGGGACTCTCTTGAAACTTTCTTACCTCCCAAGACCTCCTTGAGGAAGAGTGAGGGGGCCTCGGAGTCCCCAGCTCTGGAACAGGAACAGGAACCCTGAGAGGAGGTGGGGAGGAGGGATGTGCCTCAACCCTTATTCCATCCTCCTCATTCAGCCCCGGGATGCCCACTGACCTGGAGCAGGCACTTCCGGCACTGCCCTGTCCCCGCCCCCAGCTCCTCTGCTTTGGGGAGAGAGGGGAGGGGTATCTGTGTTCTCTGGGGAGCAGAGCAAAGCCCCACAAAGTGACCCCGTTTCTGAATGAAATTGAGCTGCCATTTTCATCTTCTTCCCAAATGTCAGCAGCGTTAGATCAGATTAGGAGCTAATCTCTTGCCAAAATTCATTTCCGAACAAGAGAGGTGGCTGCAGGGCGGGGTGGAGGTTTGTTGTGTGGTTCAGAAGCCCCCTCCCCCCTACTTCCTCTCCCTGTTACTGGACTGGGAGTGGGGCTAGAAGTCTGCGCAGACTGCACTGAGGCTCCGAGGGGCTAGTGGAGGTTCTGCCCGGAGCAGGGCAGAGACGTGGGGGAGGGGCGTGGACACCGCTGGTTCACAGAGCGCTGAGACCGCTCCCAGGTCCCCGGGTGTGCAGGGGCATCCTCACCTGGCTGGAGAGGGAAGAGCCCCGGGGCCAGAGCCAGCAAGGACAGAGACCTGAGTGGCGGCCTCCACGCCATGCCACCGCAGGCACCACAGCCTCCCTGTGAGGTGAGGTCTGTCCCCAAACGCCACCTACACGCCCTAGCCCTGGCCCCAGACTCTCACCCTAGGGCCAGGGTGGAAGGGGGAGAAGGCAAAGCAACTACAACTTAAAGAGAGAGAGGGAAGGAGGGAAATAAACACCCAAAGAACTGGTCAGTGCATGGCAGGAGGCCTCAGTGACAAGTGACCAGAACACAGCCCCTGGCCTGAATGCATAATTACCCCCAAGTGAAAATTCCCCATCCAATTTGATATTTGGTTCTTTGCAGAAGCTATAGCCTTCGTAAATAATATACAAAGTAAGAAACCTAATCCCGCCTGCTAGAATGTTTAATTCATCATTATGCGAGCTAATTGGAAGGTGATTATATGGTAATTGCTCATTAGTGGTGTATATTTATCGCTGTACCTTATGTCAAGGCCATGGGAATTGTGTAGAGTCTGTTCTCTCATTTCAAGGATCGGTTTCAGAAGCAGGAGAGAAGCAGGCAAGATCAGGTTCTTCCTGACGTCAGGGTCCAGTCCGGGCGATGGAGACCCGCGCTACATATAGGGCCCAGAGCAGCCCAGGGGCAGGCCTGACCGAAGCCCGGATCCCGAAGGTACCAGGCGGCCAGGCCTCAGATGCACAAAGCCCATCCTGGAAGAGAAGGATGGGGCCGGGCCCTGCATCACTTTCCAAACTCCCGCACCTCCATCCCAGACACCTCCCAGGCCACTCAGGTGCAGTCTGGGCCTTCCGGCTTCTGCTAACGAAGACCTGCACTCTGCTTTCACGGGCTCCAGGCATGGTGCGAAAGGGCAGCCCATGTCGGGTGGAGAGGAGCAGCAAGGCTAGATTTTGACACTGGGTGGGGTGCCGGGGGAGGGACGCTGAGATCAAAAGATCGTGGGACCTGGGCTTCTTCCTTCATTGATCTCTCCGGTAACTCCCACCTCCTGGCCGGGGCAAATATAGTCTCTTTATTCCCCCGCCCAGGGAAGTGGGGTGCTGGCTGCACAGAGAGCCTGGCAAGTGCCTAGGGAGGAGAACGCAGTCTGGGGTCCTCTGGGAACCAGGCAAGTGAGCTGGACTCTGGAAGAAAGGCAGAGAGGCCGGACCTGAGCCCTTCCCAGCCGGCGCCTGGGCTGGGGACTTGGGGAGGCGAAAAGGCGGGTCTGAGGTCCCGAGAGTGCGGAGGAAAGATGTGAGCCCAGTCTGCAAGCAGAGGTGGAGATAAGGACCAGACGTGAGCGCCAGAGCTCCAGGATCCCGCGGACCCTGGAGAAGCCAGCTTCCAGCCCCCAGCACCCCTGCACGTGGGCATGATCTTTGGCGGGCTCTGGCGCCCCTTGGAGGAGCTCGACGCCCTTGCCCTACCGGGACTCCCCTCAGGAGTCCCAGGAACCCCTACTCTCCCGCGGGGCAGCGGGCACTAATGAACAAAAGGCCAATTAGACGCTGGGGTGCGGCTGATGAATGGACCTTTCGCTTTCAAGCGTGGCACCGCCTCGGGTTTCCTGGCATACGGGTAGTCGCCTGGAGAAGCAGCCTCCCAGAGGGGTCAGGGCTGGGGTCAGCAGGTTCTCAAAACTCCCACTTGCCCCTCTCCGCAGGGCTGGTTGGGGGAAGTAAATCCAGCTGCCAAGCCTTGGGCACTGAGCAGAGCTGCTGAGCACCCCCAAACAGGCCTTGGGAAGCCCCTGCTGAACCCTCCAGGACCCTTTCCTCTCCCACCTGACTCGCCCGAGTACATCAAAGGCTGATGCGGGAATAATAAAGGCCTAGCTCAGAATGCGCAGTTACAAATGAAGGGGTTGTCTGCCAAAGGCCAGTGAGCGGTGCTGCGCTCTGGGATGGGCGAGCCTCCTCTCCAGACTTACACGGCAGATCTGAGACAGGGACGCTGCTGCCACTGCAGCAGCAACAGCAGCAGCAGCAGCCGGCCTGGACGCCATCACGCGGGAACCGCGGGGGAAATGTCCCCAGAAGCGCACACACAGGGCCACTCCCGCCCGCCCGCTGAGAGCCACTCCACTCTGCATTCCCAGGTCCACCCTGCAGACCGGAACCCGCCCTGGTGCTCCATAGCTGGTGTCCACACCCGGCTAGCTCCATCTTCTGCCCTACCTCAATTCAGTCTGGAGGCAGAAGGAAAACCGGACACTTTGACACTCGATCTACACGAGGAGCACTGGCCTCGGTGTCCCCAGCACGCAGTTAGCACAATTAGCACCCACACGTCCTGCCGATAGTCCGGCTGGGGCACAGTTACACCACACACACAACTGTTTTGCAGACAACTCATATACTCAACGGACACAAACGCACAAGCAGAACCTCTCGCCCAAACTCACACCCACAACCTTCTTTCGACTGCAGCTGCCCACCAGCCGGCGGCCCGGCCCGGCGGATCCAAGCACCACCGAGCAGGGCCCTGGGCCAGGCCTCCGAGCCGCCAGAGTCTCTCCCCAGCGGGCCTTTGCTTCCCAGACTTTGTTTCCTGCGACTCGAGGCGGGGACGGGGAGGAGTCGAGGTTTCCAAGGCCGCAGCAGGCCCAAGCCCCCTTTCTGCCGGGCCGCTTGGCGCGGTTCTCCGCCCGCCACAATCCGCCCCTCGCACAAAAGTGGCCCGGCAGGTTCCTGCCGCCGCCAACGCTCCCGCTCCAGCTCGGCTCCGCGGCCAGGAGCACAGTGCGGCAGAGGGAGACGGGGGCGCTAGACACCCAGAACAAGAGGCAGACACGGGTAACTGTCTGGAGAGCCGCGGTTTCTCCCACCCCCTGAGTTTCTGGGGACTTGAAGCCCACCCCAAGGCCTCTAACCCCCGACCCGCCCGTCGGGCCTGGGCTGCGGGACCCCAGGGGAGACCTGCGCTGAGCCCACGTGCACCTCTCAGGAAGGACAACCTGGGAGCGCGCCTGGCACTTTGCATTCGGCTTGACCGCTCTGGGAAATGCAAACCGAAAACCCACTCCTGCCGGCCCCTTAATCCAGGGGGCACACGGGGAAGACCCACAGTGATCGAGGAAGCAAGACGTGGATCAAAGTGTGACCTAAATCCCCATTGGGGTGACAGGCAAGACACAGGGCGCCGCATGCAGCTGGCCCGGCAGGTTAGAAGGCAGCCGGGCCTGGCACCCCTGCCCACGCGAAAGGACCCAGGCCCGGCACGCAGCTCCCACGCACCCTGCCCGCGGGCTCCAGCCCAGGCCGCGCGCCGGGCGAAGGGGCCGCGGTCGCCAGGCACACGCGCCCGCACCCCGCCCGGCGCCCCGCGCCCAGATAGTCATCGTGGGGTGGCATCTCGCAAATATTTATATTCCTCAGCGCCACGGCAGCCGCGTCCACATTAGACGCTCTAATCCTGCCACTTTAAATAGATGAATTAATAAAGCAAACGAGGGGCTAATAAGCTGACTGTCCTGCCTTTTTGAGGCGGGGGAAGGACTCGAAAGTGCGCCAAATTTGTTTGCAGTGGATCAAGGCGAGCCGCCTCTGCTTCACTTTCTTTATCTTAATTCCGACTTGAAAAGATATAATTATCTAGTTTGAACAGAGCTGCTATCAAATCCTTCTTTGGGCCGGGAAGGGGGGCGTTGGAGTGGATTGCCGCTCTCTGAGCCGCTCGGTGCAGGCCGAGATAGCGAGTAATGAAGATGTGGAGGTCTGAGATACAAAGGGCATTAACCTCATTAGCATGAAACCTTTTCTTCTTACCATTGTGGGACCCTTTCAGCCGCCTAATCCCCCCTATTTTCAAAGCTTGGTTTGTAATAAAGCTTTTAGGTTTTTTTTTTCAAAGCTAATAGTATTCTCTGATGATTTTATTGCTGTTACACTATATAGGACTTTTACCCAAAAAAATCTTCATCACCTCCCCTTCTCTTGTACTTCAAACATAGCACATGGATGCTGCAGAAATAAACCTTTTATCAAGATGAGAACTTTTTTTTTTTTTTTTTCTGGAAAGGCCCATCTGAATTTTAACAGGTCTGTACTTCAAGTTTGAGGCTTTCTGGGTTTGGGGAAGTGGATGGAAGGAAAACAGAACTTTTTTTAAGGGAGCGCTGCAGCTTCATGGTACCACCCCAAGGCACTCGGAAGAGCGTGGGTGCTGGAGGTCTCACAGGCCAGGCAGCTGAAACCCCACTTGAGTTTCCAGGACACCTAGGGTGGCACCTGTCCCATCCAGAGGCAGGCTGGGTCTCCCCGCTTGGCCCCCCTCTCACCCCAGCATCTTCCTTCAACCAAGGCTCCCCCGCAACACGCACCTTCCCAGAGGAGTCACGGTGCGAAAATGCGCCATGAACAGCCAGGTTTCTCCAGAGGTAGAGAGATGGAGAAAAAAGGAGAGACAGGCAGACATAAAGGGGGGAAAAAGAGGGAGCAAGAACAAGGATGAATTCTACTTTAGAAGAGAGGAGGGAAAAAGAAAGAAAAATTTCCATAGTACCCTATAGTCCTCACACGTGCACGGAATGTCTAATCTTAACTTTTCAAGGCAGGATGTTAACAAAGCTTGTATTTTTGCCCTGCATTGTAACTTGGCCTTATCACAGTGTAAAGGGTGGGGAGATTGTCCTAAATTATGTCCAGGCAGCCCCCCTGGATCTGTGGATTAAGAGATTAAAGGAGACCACTGGGCAAGGCCTCCTCTTTCCCCTTCATATTCCTGGTATGATAATTGCTTAAACTGATTTGCACTTACACAAAAGCTCGAAGGACGCTTTGTAGCTCGAACAGAACAGACGAGGTTTCTCTATCAATGGAAATAAAACTGATTAATGCAGCCTATCAGGATAAGAAGCAAATGAAGCATGCAAAAACAACCTCGTACCCCAGAAGGGGGAGGGGGGGAGCTAAGTTTCCTCCAAGACTGGTTACAACTTTTTCTTTAATGTTGAAATTGAGAGTTGAAGGATTCTCAGAATGCTTGCCTTATAAGGCCCTCGCATGAACCCGCTCACCTTCAGCATATTAGGGTCAGAAAGAGGAAAGAAGGAATGGAAGGAAAGGAGGGGAGGAAAGGAAGAGAGGGAAGGAAGAAGGAAGGAAGGGATGGAGAGAGAAACATGTTCTTTGGGGGTTGAAGTCAGAAACAGTTGCTGCTAAGTGTTTTCCCAAATCCTTGGGGTGCAAAACTATGTCCAGATTTTAAAAAGTAACTCGAGTTTAAGAGCAGTAAGCATTTTTAACCTGAAAAACTAAATTCCCTCAGTAGGCTTTGTGATGGACAAAACTGGAAAGTTTATTTCCCTTCCCTTTTCTGAAAAATTTTTTTCCTAATCCTCTCCCCTGTCCACCCTCATCTCTCTTTAAAATATCCAGGAATCCATCAGTCTGGTCCTTTTGGGGGTGGGGTGCCCAGGTTTCTTGAGCTTTTGGGGGGAAGGACTACACTCAAATGGTAGATAACATTTTTAAAAAGATTTCACTTCCATTTCCCAAGACAACTACTCTGAGGGCATATTGATAAATCTTTATTGACAAAATATTGACATTGACATACTTCTTGGAAGTATATAGTGTGTTAGAATTCTAACAAATTAACACAAAACACAAAAATATTTACATTCTGGTATAGAAGACATTAAGGAAGCATTTGTCACTCTCTTTAGGAAGTCTATGATCTTGGAATAGAAACTCAGTGCTTGAAAACTTGCCGCCTTGTCCTTACCACTTATCACCCCGCTAACTACAGTCCTTCAGGTTTTGCAGTAGACAGATTTCAAGTTTGGAATGGCCTTTACCATGAATGGTTGAACTCGGCCAATATCTCCAACCACTCAAAGGAGAAGTTTACTTCGTGGTTTTAAGCCTCACGATGTTATTAGGAAAGGGAATGTCCAAGAAATATCAATTTAGGGGTTTCTCCAGCACAAATCCTGACTCCACTTGTGGGCACCCTCCCCCCGCCACCCCCCAGCCCCCCAACCTGCTCCCCATTTCTCCATAAGAGGACCACTATCGCTGAGCCTACTTCATTTAGCTTTCACAATCACTTTGACGTCAGAAGGTATCAAAAATTGTTTACAGACTGCACATTTCTCAAAAAAAAAATCAAAAGCAAAAGCACACAGAACCTGTCTTTAAAAGGAAAAGAAAATTACAATTCGTTTTCTGTCTTTAGACACCATTCACCCAACAACTGCTACATGCATTTCAAGTTTTTGAACAGGTGTGGGATGGGGCTGGATATGGAATTCGATTGTTATTATTACTAATTATTTTTAAAGATGGGGGAAACACTGTGAAGTGCAAAAAAAAAGTCCTGTGCCTGGTTGGGTTTTTTCTTTTATCATCATATTATCATCATTTTTTAACAATCGGACTGTGATAAACGGAATACCTGCTAATCACCTCGTCTCCGTCTGGTGTTTGACAGACAGCTGTCCTCTCCACAACGCCTTCCACTTGGCCACCTTGGGATCGAGCTTCTCTCTCTCTCTCTCTCTCTCTCTCTCTCTCTCTCTCTCTCTCTCTCTCTCTCTCTCTCTCTCGCGCGCCTCTCTCTCTCTCTCTCTCTCTCTCTCTCTCTCTCTCTCTCTCTCTCTCTCTCTCTCTCTCTCTCTCGCGCGCGCTCTCTCTCTCCCCTCTTTCTCTCCCTCACCCTCTCTCCGACTCTCACTCACTCAGCTGCCTCTTTAGACAAGGGTCGCACATGGATCTAGGAGCCGTGTCCTCTGCCACCGTGGCGCGCCTGGGATCGGAACCCTGGCCCTTGCAGCCCAAAGTCCTCGATGCCGCTTCTTGCTCTCTCCCTCTCCCCTTCTCCGTGAATGCGTGTATGCTGTTTGGTTTGGTTTTGTAATTTTTTTCCTCTCTCTGTTTTGCTCCGTGTTGTCCGTTTCTGTAGGGTTCGGTTTGTGTTTTAATCATCTGAGGTCACATCTATTTCCTCGGGACTCGCCTGCTTGGTGGCGATTCTCCACCGGTTAATGTGGTGTGTGCCTTTCTTCTTCTGTTGCGAATCTGAGCCTTCTTCCTCCAACTTCTGTCTTTTGAACTTTGTCCTTCGGTTCTGAAACCATACTTTTACCTGTGGGCGAGAGGCAAACGGGCGCGTTAGTTCCTCCACAGCGCCTCTGCCTGGCCCAGCCAGCCTGTGAGGCCATCTTTCTCTCCTAAGGGCCAGTCTCCCCGGGGGCTTTCCGCCGGGGAGCTGGGCTCCTAGTGTGTAGGAAGTGGGAAGCCTGGTTCCTGGCCTTTCCGGGTCTCCCCGGGGCGCCCTTCCCCGGGCAGGCAGCAAGAGCGCACGGTACTCCTTCTCGCCTTGCACACACCCCACTAAGAGCAAAAGTCGTACAACGAAGGGGCAACCCCTATTACAAAAACAACAAAGAGGGAGAAAAAGTGAGCAGGCATCTCCCCAGTTCCCGCTACCCAGCCAGCGCAGGAAAGACCTCAGTCTTAGCTGCAGCCTCTTCCTGTGTGCCCAAAGTACTTTTTCCAGCTGCTTCCCAGTGCTGCCTAAATACAGGGCCTCCTCTGCAGGGCCCGGCACTGCATCGGCAGTTAGAGATTGCCTGAGCTTCCCCCCTCCTCCCTGCCCCGACAGTAGCAGGTGAGCGGAGCCAGGGATGGGGGTGGGGGTGGTGCTAGAGGAAGCCAGGGGAGGTGGTGGGATGCCGGGACTTGGCTCTACCTTTCCAGCTAGTAAAAGAGTCTAAAAGTGAAAGCTTCTGAAAGACTATGGGGAAAGGGAAATAACAGAGACACTAAGGACAGAAGAGACAGAGAACCCTGCCTTTCCTCCCCTAACCAGTCCCAAGGCAGACAGAGCCAAGCTCCCACCCAAGTTGCTCCGGTTCCCATGGGGTGGGGCTCGTGGCGGTGGGGCCTCCTCAGAACCACTGCTCTCCGTCTAGGGAGCACTGACCAAGACTGGCTGTATGCAGGTCTCCCTCTGGAGAAGCTGGCTAGTGGGTCCCCCTTCTGCAAGCAGACAGTAACACTGTCCAAGTTTCCCAGCAGCGAGGTAAGGATGAGGGAAGAGGTGACTGCCCACCCCTCCCCAGGCCAGGCCTCAGGGCCTGACCCGTCCTGACAGCAGCACCCCAAACCCCTGAGGTCCTCCTGGAACTTCCTCCTCAGAGACCGAGGCCCAGGTTCCAGTGAGCTCTCTCCGAATGCCCAGTCCCCAAAAGTGCCCCATCAAAAAACCGAGCTGGAACAAGGCTGAGTTTAATTTGCTTTGAGTTTGCTAATTGAGGGGGAGGACGGTTCATTTCTCCCGGCGCTCGCCCAAGGCGCGCGTCGGTGCGCTCGGGGCTTGACACGCACACAAAGACTGCAGGCAGCGTGGGCACCGAGGCGGACAAAGACCACCGCCGCCTGGGCTATCCAGGAGAAATCAGCGAGGCCGCGCCTTGTGCCGGGCCCCGCACCAACCCGCCAGGCACTCCACGGTTTTGTCCTGGGGTACGTTTTAAAACAAAAGCCTCGACCTCTCTGCACCTCCCAGAAAACGTGTTACAACTTAATCTGCCCAAAAACGCTACAGTTTGCCGGGAACTTTGACCCGGTTCTGCAGCTCCGGGTACAGTAGCGCCTACTGTAGCCCGCAGCCTGCGCCTGGCCGCAGGGACGCGCGGCCCCAGGCCAGCCTCAGAACCCTGTGGCGCAGGAAGGGTCTGTCCCTCTCAGCAGTCCCTCTCCGCAGCTTTCAAGCTGTTTCTCTGATTTACCCTCGAGTCCTGGATGCCCCGTCTCCCGCCTGAATCTCTCATCTCCTCAGGGAGTAACTGGAGCTGCGGGTGTGAACCCCAGGCGCAGGCTCATGCAATGCCCCCCACCTACTCCTGGTCCTCTCCAGCCTTCAAGCCCAAACTCTGCCGACACCTGGCTGTGCTCGCCCTTTTTCTGGACCCCAGCCGAGCAGCCAAAGTCACACCAAAAGTCTCACCAAAAGCGAAGAGGCGTCTTAGCCAGGAGCTGTAACTCATGCCCAGCCGGGCAGAAGGAGCCATGGGTCCGTCCCTCTAGAGCCTGGGACAGGCAGCTCGGACAGTCCCTTGCTGGAGCCCAAGGAAGCCGGGCACCTCGAAACTTACACATCCTGAGCCCAGGCGTGGAACCAGCCCCCGGCGCGCTGCCGCAGGCCTCCCTGCGCTCCATGCATGTGTGCCAGCTGCGTGTGTCCCAGAGATTTGGGGTGGGGTCGCCGCTCCTGGTCCCCGCTCACCTGAGTTTCCGTGAGGCTGAGGCTGTGCGCTAGCTGCTTCCTCTCGGCGCCCACCACGTAATGGTTCTTCTCGAAGGCGTGTTCCAGCCTCAAAAGCTGGGATGGGGAAAAGGCGGTTCGGATCCGCTTCGGCTTTCGGGCCAGCGCGTTGTGCAAAAGAAAGCTCTCCGGACTTGTGTCGTTCCCTGCGGGCATACACCAGAAAGCCCTTTAGAGAAGGCCGTCCCGGCCGGGCCGCGCGCTGGCTTCTTCCGAGCCGGGCTGGCGAGGCACGGCGCTCGGGCCTTCTCCTAGCCGGCTGGGCTCCGCGCGAGTCAGTGGCCCTCCCGCCGTGCGCAAAGACACCGGCGCAGCAGCCAGGCCACGACCGCCGGACCTACCCACCCAGCAGCTGTCCCGGGGGGCAGTCCCCAGACTCCGGACCTCCGCGGGCTTCGCAGTCGCCCTGGCGCCACAAGCTCGCCAGCTCCGCGCTGGGCGCGCGGGGCAGAGAAGGGGGCGGCCGAGTCAGACCGGTGATTGGCGCCCAAGACCCAAAGAAACTCCTTTCTCTTCTTCCTAACCTCTCGGGGAACTTTGACCCCGGGTAGAGAGGTGGCGAGCCGCTATCCAGTTTTCTCGAGGACTTATTTTTTAGTTATTTGTCTTTCCCCTCCTCTGGGCTGCAGAGGTTGCGGCCCGGCCGGCTGTGCCCGAAATCGCGTCGTTTGTGCCGCAGCTGCCTCCTCCTGGGGACCCGCTTCTCCTGCTGCCCCGCTCCATAGAACTGGGAGACGCGAGGAAAGGGATCGAAAGCCGGCGGTGACCGCGCTCGACACGCACTGGGACCGTGCGCGAGCCGGAAGATCCCAGCCCGCAGGCCGGGGTGCGGACCTCGAGCCTGCCTGGCAGAGAACAAGCGAAGGGAGCCGAAAAGTTTGTGGGCAGAGCCAGAGTTTCGGGTTCACTCATTAACGGTGGGAAATCGATTCACCAAAAACCCAAACAAAGAAAAACAAACCGACAGTTGGGGCGGGAACGGAGGCAAATCTTGCCCCGGAATAGAGGGGAAAGGTTGTTTTTGTTTTGTTTTGTTTTTTAAATCGGGGGGGGGGGGGTGTGGTGGGCATCTTCCCGATCCCGGGTTCCTGCAGGAATGCAAAGGGTTAAAGAATGGACAAGCCTCCAAGTATCGATCGGCTGCCGCGGGAGGTAGGTCTTGTCCCGGTTCTGATCCCCAAACTAATTACTCGCCCCGTTTTCTGGAGTTTTAACGTTCCTCCCACCCCCACCCAGAGGGGGGAAAGACAATTTTTTAAAATAGCAACAAAATAACACTCAAATAGATCTCCTATTCATTTCTCCCGAGCCCATTCATTTCTTGTAAAAGAAAAATATAACCCAAAACAAAAACAAAACCAGACTGAACCTGCCTTCCCGCCGCGGCCGATCGGCGCCCCACCGGAGCAGGTCCTGGCGAGAGGACCGGGCCCCGAAGCTTCCTGCCCGCGCGGGCTCCCGCCCTTCCCGGTCCTCAAAAATAAAATAAAAACAGAGGAAAAAAAAAAATAAAAGCAACCTCTAGACTTTCCTCCGGGGACGTCAGGCTCCCCTCGCCGCCCAAAGAGGGATCGGAAACTAAAAAGCCGCGGGGCTCGCGCAGGGGACGCGGAGTGGGCGGCGAGCGGGGTCGAACGCAGGCGGAGGGGCCCGCCGGCCCGGCCCTGTCGCCGCCCCTCCGGCCGGGCGGCCGGGCAGCGCCGGGACACGCGAAGCCGGGGCGCGCCTTGGGCTCCGCGCGGGCCGGCGGTCGGGCGCCGAGCAGGCGCTCCCGGCCGGTCGGGACCCGAGAGCCTTTGGGGACGCCTTCCCCGCGGGCGGCCTGGCCGAAGGGCCCCCAGCGCCGGCGGCCCGGCCCCTCGCCGCCCAGTCTCCGAGCCGAGCGCGCGGGACGGCGGGACCCGCGCCCAGGCCTCGCCCCGCGCCGCCCGAGCAGGCCGAGCGCGCTGCAGATGCCGCCGCGGCCCCGCGACGTGGCACGTACCTTGGAAGCGGTGGCCCAGATACCGGTAGCGGTGGATGAGCCAGGGGTAGAAGGTGGACGGGTCCCGCTGCTGCGAGGCGAAGAGGGGGTGTGGCGAGTGCGAGGAGGGCAGGGGGTGGGCGGCCAGGGCGTGCGGCGGCGGCACCGGGTGCACCGGCACGGCGGGGTTGGGCGGGTGCGAGACCGCCTCGGCGAACACCAAGTCCGGGTTGGAGTAGACGCCCCTGCCGGCGGCGGCGGCGGCGGCGGCCGAGTGGAAGCCGTTGAGGAACGGGTTTATGGGGCTGGAGTTGGCGTAGCTGAGCGCCGCGGGGCGGATGGGGTCCTCGGAGCGGGAGGCGGGCAGGGGACTGTCCTTGGCCACCAGCGACTCGATGGTGAAGCAGCGCTTGGGCGCCGGCTGGAACATGCTGCGCCGAGGAGCGCGCCCGGGGCTCCCGGCTCCCGGCGACCGCGGCGCGCTGCCTTCGCCGCCCGCTGCCCGCGGCGCGCACGGACGGGAATTGGGGACTTGTTTGTTTGGGGTGGGGGCGGGGGGAGGCGAGGAAGAAAGAAAGGAAAGGCAGGAGGAAAGGAGGGGGAGGGGGAGGGAGCGGGAGCGGGAGCGCGGAGATCCCGAGAATCTTGCACCAAACGCGCCCGACCTGGAGAGAGGGAAAATCCTTCCAGAAGAATTTGCAGGCGTGGATTGGGGTAATTTTTTTTTTTTTTTGCGAGGTGGCGTGGGGGGATCGGAGTTAGAGGCAGGGAGGAGAGGGGGGGAAAGTTTCTCGGGGGAGGAAAAAAAAAGTTTTCCCTCGTCTGTAAAAGGCGGGCAGGGCGCCCTAAATCCAAGGACAATCCATGGAAGTGTTCGCTTCTTCACAAGTTGTGCAAACGATTTGTTAGTTCATGAGCCTAATTAGTGCGGGGATCACATAAACAGCTTCCTCCGAAGCCTGGTAAATGGCTTGATGATTGGTCGCTATTACTCGCCCCGAGGTGGAAGGGGGGAGACTCTTTAAAGTGCGTCAGAGGGCGGCGAGCGCCCGGGAACCCGGAGGCCTGGATCCGCGCCGAGAGTGGAACGGAGTCGGCGCCGCCGCCGCGCCGCGCCCGCCGCCGCCGCCCGCCGCCCGCGCCTTCCCCCGAGCGCCTCGCTCGCTCACTCGCTCCCGCGGCGTCGCGGCGGCTTCTCCTCCTGTCGCCTCCTCCTCTTCCTCCGGCGGCTTCGCCTCCTCCTCTTCCTCCTCTCCTCCTCCTCCTCCTCTTCCTCCTCCTCCTTCCCCACCTCCTCCCGCTCAGCCGCCGCCTCCTCCTCCTCCTCCTCCACCACTCCCTCCGGGGCACCCCTGTCCCCGCAGAGCCCCGGCCGGCGCCGCCTCCGCTGCGGGCCCCGGACCCCGAACGTGCTGCTCCCGAGCCGGTCGGGCGGCGGGACGGACAGACACGCAGACTCCTCACGCCTCGAGCGCGGCGGCTGCTGCCCCCCGCGGCGGGGCGTCGGGGGAGCTGCGATCGCCCCGGAGCTGCAGCGGGTCAGCGGGCCAGGCCGGCTCCCGGCGAGAGCTAACGGAGCCGCGGGCTCCGAGCAGTCCCCACCCCGGCAAAACTCCCGGCGGTTTCCTAGGTGAGGAGGCAGCCTGGGGGGCGGGGGGTCCTCCCAGCACCCGTCCCCTCGCGGTCCCAGGGTCGCGGCGTTCGCGATCCCTTCCCCAGCCGGGCGGCCCCCGGCGATGAACGGCGTCAACGACCCCTGCCGGGCGGTGGGCGCCCACCCTGCCGGGTCTGGCCCGCGGGCTCACGCTCTCTCTGCCTGGGGGCATGGGGGCTGCTCACCTCCTTCCCCAAACAATTCCCTCTAATATCTGGGCCCGGGGTGCTAGGGCAGGGCAGAAACTGATGCGGTGCTGCTACTGTCTTTCCGTTGTCGTTACTGTTCTGCAGCTGTCATTGTTATGTTGTGATCGCGATCGTTATTATTACTACTGCGATTATTATTCTGCCATCTGTCGTCCCAGCGGCGGGTTGCGGGCAGACCCAGGACTCGCAGCTGGGACTGCAGGTCGCGTCTCCAGTCCCGGGCCTTGTCCGCATTTTCAAGCTCGCCTTCGGTTTTGGGATGATTTTAGGGCCCAGTTCCCTCGTCCCCATTGGCTCAGGCAGCGGCATAATTATGATCACATCCCCGGGCCGCTGGCGCTGCTCTCTGTTTATTGGTGGTTAAAGATCTATTATCTATTCATCAGCCGCCTCTTTTTTCCTCTTTTTTTTTTTCCTTTTGCCAATTACATTCTTCTAAAGTGAAGTACCAGCAGGTATTTTGCACGTTTACAATTAAAAAAATCTGGCGTCCTTTAAATCTATTACTTGAAGGCCCGTATCAGTTCGCCTATGGATGAAAAACGCCTGTATTTGGCGACTAGGTTGCCGGGACCCGGAGAAGGTGGATGGAGGCTGGAACACCACCATGCCCTCAGTGTGGGCCTGGGTTTGAGGACATCCGCCCTTCTTCTGCGTCCCCCCCCCCCTCCGCTCAGGGGTCTCCCCTCGCCCTCTGTGGTCTCCACTGCTTTGTATTTCTGTTCGTGTCCACTTCCCAACTTCTTTATTCCAGGTTTCATGTTGTCTTTGGGGGAGGCCCAAAAATCCCTTTGGAAATACCCTCAAGGCGGGACATGAGTTAGAGCTGTGTTTTTTGCGGTTACCTGGATGTCTGGCCTCACTGAGGAGCAAGAGACCCTCTGTGCTCTCCCCAACCTTCCTGGGCACACAGGCGTGGGTGCACCCTCAGCCAGCCACTCACTCCGCAGGTGCCTCGTGCACACTGCCTCTGCCTCAGCTTGTGGGACCTGAGCCAGGTTTTTACCCTCGGTGGGCTCCTGTGTCCTTACTGTGGTGGGGGGAGGGTATCTATAGCTTCTTAAGGAGAAGGGGTATATTTGAAGATACACCTCCCTGGGGCCTGAGCCACGGGCCTCCAGAAAAATATTTTCTCCAGCTTGGAAATGTCTCCCTCAGTAAGGCTTAAAGACAGAGCTTGGCCATGCTGAGGTCGGCTGGAAATCTGAAGCCACCAGGAAAGGTGGAGGAGGTCTCTGGCTGGGCCAGCCAAAGAGCCTGAGAAGGGGCGGAGGGGTTTGAGCCCTGCATTTCCTACACCAGAAAGAAACACCTGATTTAGGTAAGATGTAGCCCCCAGATCTTGAGCTAGAGAGAGAAGGTCCCAAATCTCTCTCCAGCCAGGCCCTCCAAAATGGGCCTGAGACTCTGGATCAAAACCTGGGGCACTTCCACCGAGTGACTGGTATTGGTCATCTTGACTGGGGTATGAAGACCTTGAGGGCAAGAGAGAACCAGCCACTGGGACGCCCCCATTGTACCTGATATGCAAAGATATTTCCCCTCTTTCAAAACTCTCCAGCTGAGCCTGAGGTGTATCTTTCCCTCTGAAGCCCTTTCCCCCTGTGGCCAGGGTGCGGCTAGCTCCCCCAAGAGGAGAGAGGTATTTTGGGCCCCCCTGAGAGGCCAGGCTGTCCCCTGCCTGGCACCCCCTCTGCCAACCACCTTTGCAGACTGCCCTGGAGGCCGGGTCTGCTCCGAGGCCTCTGATGCAGGCAGGCGACCAGGGTGAGGGCACGGTCCGGTGGGGCTTGCCAGTTTCTCTGGCTCGTGGGCACCACTGGCCCCAAGCCTCGCTGCTTCCCAGTCGGGCCCTCAGAAGTTCTAAGAGCCTTGGAATCTATGCTAATTCACGCGCTCTGACCTGAGGAGCTGGGGCGGTTGGAGCTGCCAGGCGGATGGGAGAGGAAATTAACTAGAAGAGAAACTCATTAACCAGACCTGCTGGCGGAGGCAGGCCGGGCACTGGTGCTCTGGTCCGCCCTTGGACCCAGAGCCACATCTTTGACCGGGAGGGAGCAGCCGCTTGCTTTACTCTTGGTTTTGTGCTAAGAATTCCGGTTGGTCTCTCCGATCCCCTTGGATGCCCTTAGAAAGAGGGGTGTTTGGTTAAGAACCTGTGAATGCTGGGGGGGGGGGGGGTGTGGTTCTGAGGCTCCATTTATAGCAAGGAATTCCCTTTCGCCATGACCCAGCTTGTGTGGTTTGGGCTGTGCAGTGCAGACTCAGGAATCTCCTTCCTGCAGGCAGAAAGGATGGAGGGTCAAGCCTTCCCTCTAGATCTGTCCATCTCTGAGGGACCTTGGGCATCTCCACAACCTCTCCGGCCCTCCATTTTGTCCTCTGTAAAAATACGGCTTCCCAGGCAGTGGAGAGTGGGAGTCTGTCTGGGGGGAGTAGAGCCATGCCGCCTCCTGACTGCGGCAGCAATGACATGTCTGTGTGCATCTTTCCCAGCACAGAACTGTCCACTGCCAGGATGAAGTTTCCTGTATGTAAGTTACACCTTAATGAACCTGCCCCCTCCAAAAAAAAAAAAAAGGAAGGAAGAAAAAGGAAAACCAGTAAGGTCCGCTGACCTTGGGAATGTTACCTGGCCTCTCTGTGCTGCTGCTATGCATAGACTAGATAGCCGTGCCCTGGCCTTGGTATTGTCAAGGTGCTTAGACTGTCCAGCACAGACAGATCTGCAATAAAAGGCAGCGCCTGTCCTTGATGTCGCCATTATTATCACCGTCCATCCCTAAGGCTTGTCACTGCATTTCAAGACGGAACAATACGTTAGACAAACATCAGCTGTTGCTGGTCCCACACTCCTGACAGGACTCCCCCCATTACCCCAAAGCTGGGGGCTTCCCTAGGGGGGTGTGGGGATGAGAGAGAGGCCCCAAGTCTGCAGACATCACGAGGCAGGTACTTCTGGGGATCTCCTATCACTCTCTGCTCGCAGCATGTCAGAGCTGTTGAGAGGAGTGAGCAGCCACGTTCATGGATGCTAGTTATTGGCAGGCCTGGCCCGGTGCCTCCTGCACTCCTGGCACCCTCGCTGCACCACTGCCAGGTCGTGGCATCCAGCCCTTTCCTTGGGAGCCGGCACTGTGGCCCCGCCAGGCAGCGCGGGTGCCGCGGATCCAAGTGAAGGACGTGCTCTTTCCGGCCCAAGGCTGGCGAAAGGTGTCCCGAGATGGGCAGGCCTCGAGGCCCAGATAAGAGGCTCTCCAGCCCGCTGTGATTCCCAGCCACCCCGGCCCTCCGTACGCGAAGCGGTGGGGAGACTCAAAGAATTCATACCGTAAAAACAATTTTTAAAAATGGTCATTTCGGCAAATGCCTCTCCAGCGTCCTCCCTAGAGGCCGCTCGCTGGGCCCGATCGGCGTGCGCGCAGCGGCGCCTAGTGGCTGGGGCTGGCCACCGGCGGGGTGCCCGCGGAGCCCCGAGCGCCCCGCAGCACTGGGTTGCGCCCCACTGCCAAGATCTTGTCACAAGCGCAATCCAGATCAGGAGAGGAAGTCGAAGGAGGACCACTGGCCGCAGAGGTGAGGGGACTTGGAAATGCGTCCCTCTTCCCTCCGTCAGCTCAGCTCTCGGCTCCAGAGTGCATCGGCCAGGCTAGAATTTCAGCTGCGCTAGGAGTCAAGCTTCCTTCCCAGGCGTGCAGGGAAGGGTGGTGATGGGGACGGGTTCTGCTCTAAAAAGAGCGAGGCCACGGTGCTTCTAAGCAGTCAGGGCCAGCCACCCTGCAAAAGCGACTCCAACCCCAGGCCCAATGTCCCAGCTCCTGTGCCCCAGCTCCGCTCAGAGAATGGACCCAAGGGTGGCCAGACTTGAGGTGGAGTCCGGAGATCTGGGGTCGCGGGGTGCGCCATTACCAGCCTCGCGCCCCCTTGCGGCCAGCCGAGGACACCCGGAGACCCAGGTCTTGGGGCTTCTTACTTAGCTGACCCCGGGTCACTTGTGGAGGCAGAGCATCTTTGTCAGGCCAGCCTCGCTCCTCCGCTCAGGTGAGGCCCTAGAATGGCGCGAGGTTGGTCGCAAGCCCTGAGGCATCCTTGGCCGGAGAGCTGTTCGAAGCCTCCGCCTTGGGGCAGCCCAGCCCTCGCAGCAAGGATGGGAGCCTGGTTCCCGTCTGCAGCCTAGGGCGGCTGCAGGACAGGGGCGCAGTCCTTCCCCCGAGGTTAGCAGCAGCCTCAGGCCCAGGAATGCAGCAGGCACACTGCCTCGGCAGACCCCACCTTCGAGATGCACCTTTTTCCTCACGTTGATAACGTCAACCCCTGAACACAGACCATCAGCATGAAAGCACAGAAACAGATCCAAAAGGAGGTCTCAGTTTCTCTCTCCCTCAGTGGCCTTCGAATGAAAGGCTAAAACCAAGCAAGGGTAGGGACAAAAAGGGACACAGACAGGGATGCAGGTATCAGGGGACACAGGTGCCCTCGGTCAGGGACCAGTCCCGGCAGGCAGGGGTGGATGCAGGTTTGCGTTCCCTGCAGTACCCTCCAATGGCTCCACTGGCCCGGGGCTACCTGCGGTTGGCAGATGCTCCCCCAGGACAAGGGGCCTCGGTGGGTCACAGGACCAGCACAGGAGCCAGGGATTCGCCTTGCACTGCTTTGCTGTCTTTTCCAACTTCTTGTTGCTGCAGCTCAGCTCTCAGCGCTGGAGTGAAGCGTGGCCTCCGTGGTGTGACTGCTGTGTTCTGCCTTTGAACCCAGGGGCAGGTCTGAGATGCTGGTGACCCCTCTCGGGAACCTAATTGTTTCTTCTCAATACCACCCCATTTTTCTGGACTTTGGGCACTGTGTTATGGCTTTGAAAGGGGACCGTGGCAATTTGCAGAGAGAAGGCAACCAGAGCAGAGACAGTTCTTGAAACCTGGAGAGATTAGGAGGAAGATTTAGAAGAGCAATTCCTCTGTAACGGGTTTTCCTATTTGATAGCAGGTGTGCTCACACCCACCATCTCAGTGAACCTCACAGCCGGGCGTGGAAGGAATCGTGACGCCCATTGTCCAGATGAGAAAACTGAGGCTCAGGGAGGTTCCACAAAGCACTTTGGCCTCCTGGCCTTGGATGCCCTGGTCACTCCAGGAGGAGCTTTCCCTCCACCTGCTTTGCCACACTCCTGCAGTCAAGCCAATGGGAAAAGGCAAGCAGGAGAACTCCCCACTCATAGCTAAGGGGGCACCCAGAGGGCACGGGCAGTCCTGCAGTGTAGCTCGGAGGAGCTAGCCCTGAACCCACTTGCCCCCACTGTCCACAGGTCACTCCGCCTCCCCACCCCCACACTTGGTCCACGGCCCTTTCTTCTTTCTCAGTCTCCCGTGCACTCAGCCTTGGTTTTGGGACCAGAGGGCAGTGGAGGCCAGTGAGCTGAAGCCATGGACAGCCTGCGTGCCCCTCACCCTCGCCTGGTTCTTGGGGATCCGGAGACAGTGACAAAGCGGCTCTGAAACCTCCCTGGGGCCACAGAGCAGCGCCTAGACCCGCGGACACAAATGTCAGACTGCAAATAAAACTTGCTGGACCCGCAGGCCAAGGTTTCTCCTAGAGGCTGGCAAGGCGGCCCAAAAACGCCTCTTCTAGCGACCTCAGCCCTGGCCTGAGCGGGGTCAGCAGGAAACCGAGGAATGAACGCGCTGGGAGCTGGGGCGGCCCACAGAGGGTCCGAAGCGCTTCACCTCCCGGAGGCCCCTTCCCAGAGCCCAGGCCCCGACGGTCTGTGATCACCCCGCGCAGCCGGGCTGCGGGAAGGAGCCTTCTAGCTCTGGCCTCGCAGCGCGCCCAGCCCTCCCCTCCTCCCTCACCAGCGCCTGGGTGGGACACAGGCGCCCTCTGGCCTCCCCTCGGTGTCTGGGCGCGGGTCCTAGCCGCGCGCCCCGCTTCCCCCGCGGCCCGGCGGAGCCCCAGCTTGGTGGCCAGCCCCGGGGGCCGCGAGGAGAAGCAGAGATGGGGCCCGAGGGGACCTGCAGGAAGCCGCCGGCTGCTCGAGCCCGCTGGACCTCCGGGGGATTGTGGCGCGTCCCCTCGGTCCCGGGCGGGGCCGGGAGAGGCCGAGCTCGGCGTCGGGCTCAGCCCGGCCGCGCAACAAAGGGTGCCGTCGCGGCGCGGTAGGGCCCGCACTGGTTCAATATTCGCTTTTCATTCCGGTCGGTTGTGCCCATCTGAGATAATATTGACTCTGAGGTGAGAGCCCGCAGCCGACGGGGCTCGTCTGACACTCGGGACAGGGCTCGAGGCAGGAGCGGCGCGGGGGAGCCGAGGACGCCGCCTGCAGCCGCGGCCCGCGCGCCCCAGGCCGCCGACCGCCGGGCGTCCCCGCGAGCGCCCAGCCTCCGCCGCCAGAAGCCGGGCCCGCGACGGTCGTGGCGTCCGCTCTCGCCAGGGGCGCTGCGCGTTCCAGGGGAATAACGCTCGTGGATCGCGATCGAAGTGGAGGTTCCGCTTCTGGGTCATCGCGGTTTAGAAAAACGAATTCCCGAACACGCCGCCTTGGAGGCCTGCACGCCCGCGCGGGCCACGGAGCTGTTTTCCCATTTTAAACGAGGTGACTCTTCAGGGTAACTTCGCCGTCAGAGTGGTTCTCCCATTTCCCCGGCCCGAGAAGAGTAAACACACACGGCCATTATCATTAAGCTGCACGCCTGCGAGGCGCGATTAACATCAAGTTTCCTCCTGTGCGTCTTGCTTTGACTAGTCTCCCTGCAGCCCAGCGCGGGGTTCTGGACAGCCTTTCTAACCGCAGCTTTCAAGGGCCTCTGGAATGTTCGCGTCTCGCTTATAAAATTCGTTTCCATTTCCAAATCCCTCTGAACACCTATGCCAGAAAAGTGGCACTTTACGTTGTCCTACGTGAGTGAGAAGGAACGGCCTGGGCTGGATTCGGGGGACCAGCACCGCAGGCTCAGGGCCTGGGTGAACTTGGGAAAGGCTGCAACACAGTTTCGTTTAGAAATTTGTGTCGCCCCCACCCTCGCTGCAGTGTGACCTCTGTAGATGATCTGCTACTCCAGTAAGGAGCTGGTCTTTGGAATCTTTACATCCCCTCGGAAGACACGTGGGTTTGTGGGGAACAGGGCTGAGGGAGGACTGGAGTGGCCCCACCAGCAAGAGGGGTCCAATTCTCTCTTTGTGAGGCTCCCTCCTTCCTCTCTAGCCGCCCGGTACTGTGCTGAGGCTGGGCGGGTGGTGGATAAAATCCCGCACCTTGGATATTTCAGAGCGGGGATTTTATTCACCTATAATATACTGATGGTCCTTTTGGGAGTTCACATCTAATGTGTGTTATATGGCTTCACCCTCCACTGTTTAACATATATTTAGCATCCCGATCCTATACATGATTAATGTATTGTTTGTTTTATATATACGTTCTAATTAAAAGTTATGTATTGTGCATTGTGTCTCGTTCTGGATATATATGCACATATACATATTTATTTTTTACATGTGTGTAAAAGTATTGGGGGAAGCCTTTAATCTCCCTGCAAGCACATATTTGATCGTTTTAACGCAAAGTTATAAAGTCCTAATCGAAACCATTTTAACAAATACCCTGGAGTCCCATTTTGGCCTCAGGGAAAGGCGGGGCAGGGGTAACTCTGCCTCGGTCCCTCAGGAAAGTGCTTTTCAAGTGTCCATCCCTCCGGGGCTGAGGAGACCAGGCCTGGACTCGATCGCTGCTGCCTCTCTTCGCTGGCTCTGGGCTGGTGGTTTTGGTTTTAAGAAAGTTGCTTAGAGGCTCCGATGCTCCCAAAACTGGTGTCTGGTGTCACGAATTAAAAATGAATTTGGGGAGTGCAGCACCCCAGCACTGGGGAGCACCCGCCCCAGGCTGCCTCCCTCAGCAGGTTTTCGAGTCAGCCCGCAGCCGCCTGGCCCTTCCCGCGCTAGGCAAAGCAGTCGCGGCTTGGACAGCTTGCGGATAAGGGGCGATTGGGAGCCCCCAACTGGCATTATCGGTTAGGAGTTCAAATAAGAAACAGTCGAGGTCTCCTGTTTGCGCCGGGTGGGGGCGGGGAGGTGTGTTGGAGGAAAATAAAGTCTGAGAATAAAGTTTGAGGTCGGGATTTCAGCTGCCCACTTCATTATAGCCCCTTTAGGAGACCAGAAACGCAGGAGACGAGAGAAAGGGAAGAAACCGGAAGGAAAACAACAAAAAAGGACAATCGCAAGCAGGTGTGGCCAAGTAAAGCATCATGAGTGAGAAATGGTCTGACTTTGCAGACAGGATAAACAGGAGATGGTACTTGTGAGGCCAGGGAGTTCCGAAGAGGAGTTGTGAGGGTGGGGGCTGGGTGGGAGGCAGACCAGCAGACAGACGAGGGCAGAGACCTCCTAGCGTGCCCTGGCTGTTTAAAGCAGAACTCCCAATGGCTCCCTGGTGAACCTTTCCTGAACAAAACAGTGAAACCTGGCCAAGAGACTCCCCCCACCCCCCTTTAGGAAAACCCTGGGTTCAGCGAGACCCGAGTCTGCCTCTGATTTGGTCCTGTTCCAGCCTTAGGGAAAAGTTTTTGCAGATGTTGAACTCTGTCCCAGAAGGGGCTCCTGGGTATCTGCTCAGAAGAACTGAGAACCAGGAAGTGGGTCAGATCTTCAAGTTGCTAAAAATAAAGGGACAGTAGGACTCCTCCCCCGGGGTGACTGCAGTCTCCCAGCCTGGCTGCTCCGGTAGATGCAAGCTTGCCAGGAGAGAGTGGATGGGGCGCTGACCAAGTGGATGTGGATCTCCCCCAGATGAGTCTGGGCACATCGAGCCCATCTATTCTATTTTCTCCATCCAGGTGATCCATCTTGCTGGTGCCTGTTGTAGTGGAAAAATTGTATTGTAATTGTGTGAGCACCAGAGCTCCATATTTCTGTCTCCTACTCTGAGTTCCATGACCCTAGCTTAAGGGGCAGCTACTCCAATGTGCTGTGGACAAGGCAGGTTCAGTTTCATTGCCTGTTCGCTGATAGGGCATCTTGCTTGACAGAGAATCCATTTCTACCAGTCATGGCACCTGTCCCAGACACTGTGCTAAGCCCCATGAGGAGGCTAGAGCTCATCCTGCCCTCCCAGCAGCCCATGGAAGTACGTCATTCCTGCTTTCCAGATGGGAAAACTGAGACTCTAAATTTTTCGGGAGTTCACCCAATCTCTTTCTCTCCCTTTTTTCTCTCTCTCTCAAGTGAAGGCATCTGATTCCAGCCCGGGTCTGCCTCACTCAACCACTTTTCCTTCCTACCCACCTCTTATTTGCTATCAAAATGTTGCTCTTCTCCAGTAAAAAGTTGAGACCCACAGGATGAAGAAAGAGAAAACACTGTGCTCTGATCTTCCCAAAAGTCACGACTGTGGGGTCCAGGTCCTGGCTCCCACATTCTCTTAGAGAATTTACTCAGGTCTGGACAAGACAAGCAGTTGACTCACTGCAGTATCATGGAGTGCTCACACCTCAGTTCAATCACACATCACTCCCCCCAGCTCAGGAGGTGGGCGCTGCCACTGTCACCCCAGTTTAGAGAGGCAGACACGGCCTCAGTGAGGTTCAACAACTTGTTTGCTGACCGGCCAGTTTGCCCAGGGCCTTGGCAGCGGCCCGGCCGGTCCATTCCAAGTCTCCCGGCACTGCAGATACCACATATGGGACCGTTTACCCAACGGAGTCAGGCTTTGCTTTCTGTTGTGAAGTTGTTAGGTTGTTTTCTTTTTGTTTTAAATGTTCCTGAAAATACTACTGCAGGCTTCAAACTTTCTCTTCCTTTATGCCTCTCTTTCACTCTTTCGTTGTCCACGTGTCCATCCACTTGTATTCCAGAGCCATTCAGGAAACTGAATACAGTTAGCTGCCCCTTACCTGTGTTCAGATCATACTCAGGAACCACAATGCATAGATTTCAACCACATTTGTGTATTTTGCTCTAGTGCCAAATGCCCAGTACTCCTAACACTCAAATGTGTGATCAAGAATTTGAATTATGTGTGTTTCATCACTTTAACTTTGTCTTCAACTTTTGCTAGAAAATACTCTTTACTAAGATCCAAGGGGAAGAGTTTGATGTAGGACGAGTCCTTCGGCCAATGGTTCCATATCCAAAGGGGTAACCAAGGATCCAGATAAGAAGTGGTTTGCAGGGTCCCTGGCCTTGTGGTGATGGGCCAGGCACCCTGCCTTGCCCGGGAAGTGGGGAGTGGGTCTCAGCCGCCACGTGATCAGAGCTTCAGCCCCATGACAATTCTGAATATCGCTTGCTCACTTCTCCATAACTTAGGCTATGTCCTCCCCCTACCCCCAATATTAAAGTTCCTTTCTCATCAGTTCTCATTTTCATAAATTTTATGCATATTAAACCAGAATTTATGAAAAAGAAAGTAACAAACACATAAATCCCCTCTAGCCAGACATCATTCTTGTCAGATCTTTAGGAATGTTAACTTTTGACACCTTGGAAAGAAGAAATTACATGATGTCTATATATTTTTATTATTGCTATTCTAGTGAATAAAAGAGAGGAGAAACACGCTGTGATTCTAATTGTGTGAGTGTGTAATTTGATATCAAATTCAGAATAGTGGTTGCCTCTGGGAGAGGTTGTCTGGGAAAAAGGCACAAGGGAACTTGCTAGAAGTATTCTGTGTCCTGATTTGGGTGATGGTAACATGAATATATGATTCTAAAACTCACCCGCTTAATACCTGTGTTTTACTGTTAATATTTATACCTTGATTAAAAAAAAAAGAAAAATCTTGGACAAATATTGTGCCAAAGGACTAAATTGGAGAAGAAGAGGGAAAGCAAATGAATGGGGGGTGGGGGGGAAAGGGTGTGCGATGTTAAGACAAGCCACACATAATACCTGGAACTTTACCAAGCTTGACCCACCCCACCAGCCTCTCCCACTGTCCCCTTAGGTTTACAGCAAAATACAAGAGGGCTGAATCCTTCTAAGGGTAATGCAAGCTTAAGCTCTTGCTGGGGCCCGCCAGCTATCTGACTGTCTCCTGTCCTGCTGCACCCCTGCCATGCTCATAGTGAGGTGCTGCCTTGGGATGGGGTGTGGGGCCCTTGGGCCCTGGAAGGAAGATAGAAGTCCTTAACTCTCCAATTGATCGTATTCCAAAAGTTTCTTAATCACTTCCTGTGGTCCCTCACATACGCAATGCTATAAATGGGGTCACATTCCTAGATTTCCCCTCCCAAAACCATCTATAAAATGCCTGCTTATAAAATGTAGAATTTTAGACTTAGCAGGGACCTAGCTGTTGATTTAGAGTGATGGTGTGCCACGGGGAAAAAAAGGGAAGAAGGCAATGAAGAAATATCTTTTTGGTTAGCATGCTTGCTATCTGCCAGGCACGATGCTGGCATTTGGGATTCAAAAATGAAAAATCTCATCTCTTCCCACAAGTGATTCACAGTCTTGTAAATAATTGCAAGAGAATCATATAGGTGTTGTGATAGAGGCCGTCAGATTTAGACTAAACAGAAGAGAAGTGAGTTCTGGTTGGCAAGGGAAAATGCGTTTTTGAGTGAGGAGAGCTGACAGGATAAGGGTGACTTAGATGAAAGCCTGGAGAGTGGCTCTAAGTGGCCACGGAGCTCTTTAGGGGGCAATGGCCCTGGACTGGATTCCGCGTCAAAATGTGTGTCTTCCCTTTCACAGCTCTGAGAGCACAACAGTCTGACTTCTCGGCCATGGTTGGCGCTGGTTGCTTTTTCTTATAAATATATATTTGACATCATTGTGGTCCCCATTTCCCACCACCATTTGCCAGTGCCCCATCACCTCAGTCCTTTATGCTCTTTCTGCCCTCATCCCATTCCCTCCCCCTCCACACACACACACACAAACAAGGTGTTTCTGATTTGTCTTTGCTTTTTTGACTTTCAAGTTATTTCAAGGAAATACAGATGAAAAGGACTTGAAGTTCCAAAGAGCAAAGGAGAACATGGAGAAATGTTCCACATGAGAACATTTAGGGGCCTCCCTGGTGGCCTAGGGGTTAAGTCTCAACCCCTTTCCCCACTATGGCAGCCTGAGTTCACTCCCCAGCTGGGGAGCTGACCCACTTGGCGCAGCTCGCTGCTCCCCTCAGCAATGTATTTCAGTCCATCTGCCTGTTCTGCTCCTCACTCAGTCTCTGGTGAATATTTTCACCCCCTGCATCGCTGGCCTGTACCCCAGTTCTCCTACACATTAAAAAAAAAGTTAAAGATTAAAAAAAAAAAACAATTTAGAAGCCATATAAACCTAGAAGGATTCAGAGGTAGATTTGACCGAGTGAGAGACAAAGAAGCAAAACCCCAGTGCTGGGTAAGAAAGAAAAGGCCAGTTACCCCAGGCCAGCCGGCAGAGGGCGGAGCTGACCCAGGACAGCCTGGCTGCTCTCTTGAAAGCAGAGTGGGTTAGGAGGCCTTCAGTCCTCCCAGTGTGGGACCACTTAAAATCATGCCCTGATAGTACTGGGAAATAATCTACCCACTCAACCAATATTGAGGACTTACCATTTATAAAGAAATCTGCAGCTGAGCTACAGTTTACAGGGCTAAAAGTTAGTCAAGGTCCTTGCCTTCAAGGACTAATTGGGAAGCCAGATTAACTATCATTTAATATAAGTGCCCAGACACAAAACTCCTATTTTTTTTCTCTTGAAGCTCAGGAGAAAGCATCATTTTATATGGCACAAGGCAAGGAAACAGTTTTCCCAAGGTTGAAATCCCAAGAGATTCTTTTTTTTTTTTAAGATTTACTTATGCATACAAGAACTGGGGTACAGGCCAGAGGTATGGGGGGTGAGAAGATTCACCAGAGACAGAGTGGGGAGCAGAACAGGTGGACTGACTGAAATGCACTGCTGAGGGAGCAGCAGGCGAGGCAAGAGAGGTCTGCTGTGCCTTGTGGGTGCCCTCCCTGGCTAGGGATCAAACTCATGCTGCCGTGGCTGCAGATGCTTCATAGTGCGGTGCTTAACTCCTTGTGCCACCAGGGAGGTAGGCCCTCCAAGCGATTCTTTAGGGAAGACAGTAAGGTATTTTAGTGATTGGTATGCAGCAAAAAATGGCATGCAGAGAGATGGGTGAGGGATCTTGGAAAGGTAGAGAGCAGATACAGAGGGAGGGTCAGAAAAAAATTGAACACTTTCTGTGTGTCAATTACTGCACATACACGATAACGTGGTTGTCACAAAGGTAGCGTACATACATGACTGCATTTATTGTCATAAAGCAGCCCTTCAAGGGCAGGTATGCGGATGCCTACTTATGCAATTAGGAAATATCCTCACAGAGGATAACTAAATTCTCCAAAGACACACAAACACAGCTGCAGAGCAAAGGTCTGCACCTGGTCCATTGAACCCCGAAGCTTCAACCTAGAACCTCATCCTCAGCAGTAAGTGGGGAAGTTCCACTGAACTCACACCTCGATCTGAGGACAGGATGTGATTAGGAATAGAAATGCAGGCATTAGACAACCATTAATTGTTAAAATGTTTCTTCGTTATGTTCTCCCCTTGCTGGTCAATTATTCATTCAAGAAATATTCGAAGTCAATTATTCACTCAACAAATATTCAGTGTACACTCATGCTAAGCATGCACTGTTCTTTGGAAACATAGCTGTAAAGAAAATAGACAAAACCCCTGCCTTTGTGAAGCTGATATTCCTCAGCAAGTTTGCTGACAGGAATAAAAAGTCTCATTGGCCACATGAGAGAGGAAGATAAGTTACAGCTCAACTCAGATCTACGTATTCACTGTTTAGAATGTTGAAAACAACCCAAGTATCCCTTCATGAAGGACTGATAAAATAATGATGATGCTTCCATACCACAGAAAACTGTGCAACTATTAAAAATATGGAAATAGTTATCCATATGTGATATCGTGGGAAGATCTTCAAGGCCTGTGAAGGTAAGCAGGAGATCAAATTCCAGAACAATACATAATAGGGACCTACTAATGCTTAAAATAAATACTACCTGTTTGTGTGTTTATTCTGTCTCTCTCTCCCCCATCCCTTCTCTCTGGCTCTCTCTCTACACACACACATATAGCTAATATATCCATATACATATAGAGTTACATTTGTGCATGTAGATGTAAACTCAGGGAAACTTCTGGAAAGATACACAACCTACCACCATGTTACTTCAGCAGAGGTAAAAGAACCCAGGGCTGGTGTGGACCAGACACTTCTGCACCGCATTATGTCCCTCTCGGTCGTTCAATTTGTGGCCCCGGGAATGCTGTCAAATATCGCTTGTGTAATTAAACAAGGAGCTTCACACATATGGGTGCGATTGAGTTACAGGAACATGACTATGGATGACAATTGTTACTCTTTTAATCTCTTTTAATGTTGTTTTAATATGTCTATAGGGAGATATATACACACAGCGGAGATGCTGCCAAAACATAAAAGGTGGTATTAACAGCCCGATGTCCTGGCTTGGAAATCGTGCCTCTCCCCACCGCACCTGCAGTTTATAGTGAAATCTTTTTTAAGAGCATCATGGGATGTTGGATAGAAGTCCTTGATCTCCCAGTTCTGAGGCACATGTAATTATCTCACAGTTAAGTAGCCTCAAGGATCTTTGCGATAGATGTGACTTCATTATGCAAGCATCACACCTCTCCCGGCAGTGGTTGAGCTTCGGCCAGAGCCAGTGTGGGGTTCTGGTATACGATGGGTAACCCCCCAACAGGGTGCCCCTGGTTCCCAAACCAAGACAAGGGTGCCAGCCTTATCTCTGGCTGATCTCTGCCGGCCAGCTCGTGCATCCTGTCCAAATCTCGCCCATTGTCTCTCTCTGTGGCCTTGAACAAGTCTGTGCTGTTTCTGGGTCTCCAGTGAAGGGAAGCTGAACCCCATGTCCCAGACTGTTACAAGAGAAGACCACGTTTGCTCACATGTACCTGCCACGTGGGAGACAGACAGAGAAGAGCGTGGTCCTTGGCCTGACAGAGCTGCATATAGAGAAGCCAAATTCTTGGGGATGATGAAGCTGGAGAAACTGCTAGAAAGGAGAACTCAGAGCAAAAGTATGGAACTCTCCACTGCTCTGCAGCCTCTGGCTAGAAATCTCCGGGCTACAGGTGCCTCTGTTCCTTCAGCCCCTTTGTTGAAAAATAAAACTGGTAGAGCCGTAACAACACTGGGTGACATCAGGTCCTAGAGCGCACCCCACACCCTGCGTTGGGGGGGAGCAGTGTCACCATGGGGACAGGGAGCCTGGGGTCAGGGCGAGCTCCCAGAGGCCAGGACATGGGACAGGGTCCTTGCAGCCGACCCACCAACTCAGCAGGCTCGAGGGGGGCTCCTGCTTGGAGGTGTCTCTCTCTGGGACTCGCCTCTGTCAGCCCCTAGGTCAGCCTCCTCTTTTTAATCAGCAACACCCGGGGGGCCACATTGTGACCATTTCCGCAGGGTAAAATTTCCTGAAATGGAATTACTGGATCAGAAATATCTCCGCGTCCTCCATAGACTATTAGCAGTTTTTCTAAAGTTTTGGGTATCGATGTGTGAAAAGAATCCTAATGCAGGCACTTGCCAGAGACCGGCAATCAACTGTAGGGCTGGCAGACCAGCTTAGAAGACTTTCCTGGGAAGAAAATGCCCTCCCTCTGGGACAACCTTTTTCCCAAAGAATTGACCCAACCCGGTCACCGTTGCCCCTCCGGAGCAGAAAGGTGCGGGCAGGCATGCTGCACCCTGAGTCAGGGCTAGAGGTCAGAAGACCCGCCATGGGGCAGGGACACTCTCCAGCGAGGGGCTCTGGCTTCCATGAGGGTGAGGGGGCTGCTTTCCCCGAGGAGCTGGGCAGTAGAGATCTGGCACCAGGCCGGCCGCCCACTGCTCTCGGCACACCCCCACGTTGTGCCTTAGGTAACGGATGGACCCCCCCGGGCCTCGGCTCTTACTTCTGTAAAATGGGAATAACAATCCTGTAGAGCGGGATAATGAAGAGCAAGCCAGGTAAAGGTGTGGACTAGTATATGCCAATGCGCTCTGAAAACCTGCTGAATCTGTGCACTTTGAAGTGAAGCTTTTTCTTGCTCTCTCCCCACAGCGCCCCCTGCCGGGGAAGGACTTTGCTGGGCAGCTGTGTGAGGTTTCCCTCTGCAGCAAGCGTGGGAGCAGAACTGCCCCGCCGGTGCGCAGCTCCTGGACTGGCGGGCTCATTCCAGAGGGCTGATTCCCTCGCGAGATCCCCCTTGCCAGCCACGTGGGAAAGTGTCTCTGACCCTGGCCAGTCGCCGCTATGGATAGGCTGTGAAAACCCCATCGCTAGTAGGGGTTCACCTGAACCTCATTAAGGTGGCTCCCAGCTGAGCGTGCCGCGATGGGGTGGTGGCCACGTGGCAGATGCAGCAGGCGGCTTTGGGGTCTTTGGGGGGAGAGAGAGCCCCCTGGGCCTAAGGGCTGCTCAGCAGGAAGAAGGGGTTCTTTGGGGTCCCAGTGCCTCTGGTCTTCACATGCTGTCCCCCTTGGACAGGTGATCTCACTTCGCTGAGCGTTGGTTTCTATTATAAAAGCGACACATGATCACCTAAACAGTGTAGAAAGTGTGACAGAAGAGGCTCCGCCATCAGCTGCTGCTGCAGAATTGGGCAATCGCAGCGGCAGTATGTGCCTCCCGCAAGCGGCCTCTCAAGACTGTGCCCTTGCCCTTGCCCTTGCAGCCCTCAGGTCAGCCCCTGCCCTACGACTGGCTGGACAAATCCAGTATCCAGGAAACCATGGGACTGTTTCAGCAGGTGAATTCCTTGAAATGACTGCAGCAAGAGTTTGTCTCCCCATCCTCAATAGATTGCTCGTGATCGTTCCCTTTAATGTTTTGGAGAGGGATGAGTGAAACGACTATTTTGTTCTCATTTAAATCTGATTTTGAGGTTGTGCAGGTTTTAGCAACTCCTTCTATTTCTTCTTTCACAAAAAGCTGGTTGCTTGTGTCTTCTCAGTTTTTCTATTGGAATGATGGTCTTTTTTACATGTGGAAACATCACTTTTTTACACTTTATGTGTAATAAGCCCTTCATCTAGTGCTTTTAACTCAAGGTACGTTTCTCCCCAGTTTATTTGTTAATAGTGTTTCACATACCAAAGATTTAAACATTGATGTAGGTAAAATTGTTAGTTTTATGTTCCTCTATGGATTCCAAGGTTTATCTCTTTTCAACAAAGGTCTTTCTCATTTGCAAAATTATGGAATTATTATTCTTTAGTTTCTTTTGCAACCTTTTATAATGTAATGACGTCTGCATGTTTAATATATTTAGATTATTTTTGTGAACATGGCATGAAGTAAAAACCTATGTTTTCCTCTCCAAATGGATAACTATTCTTTTTATCTTTTTCTCCAATCATAGGAAATGCAATCTTTATCACATTCTAGATGACTGTATGATCATTTTATTCCATTAAATTATTTTATTCTAGTCTACCTCCCATTTTATTCATTAGTCTATTTCCTTTCCTTACAACATTATCAAACTGCTTAATTACTCTGACTCAGTAATTTTTTAAAATCAACTAGCAAAGACTCCTTTAATTTTCTTATAAACTATTATAAAAATTATCTGTTCTGGTGTATCTATTCTTGTGGATAATATTTCAGATCAATTTGTCAATTCTTTTAATCTTAAATGTTATTGAAATGGCATTAAATGTATAAATTAATTTGGGGGAGAATTGAAATCTCCATAGTCAACTTAAGCAGAAGGGCAGTAATTTATCTTATTTCGATTTTCTTTGATATACTTCAATATTTGCTTCTAAACATGTCTTAAATATTTCTTGCATGAATTAGTCATTTTATCTCCAGCCATGTGTGTGTGTGTGTTTTGCTTTGTTTTGTTTTTTGCCATCGTCAATGGAAGATTTTTTCATTTTATATTTTTTATTTGACTTTTATATGAGAAGATTATTTAGTTTGTGTCAGGGAATTCCCTCAAAACTCTCTTATTGCTGCTAGTAAGTAATCAGTTGATTTTCTTGAATTTTTTATTTAATAATAAAGCCAAAGTAAAGCACATATAGGATAGAAAATGAATACATACAGAAGAAACAAAAAGTACCCATAAAATCTACTCTTCAGACACAGTCATTTTGACTATTTTGATGAATGTCCTTCCAAAGAAAGGATGTATTTTTTCTTATATGTAGATTTTTAAATTAGTATCATATATAACATACACATGTCAACTATAGCAGATACATGTTTATGTCTGAGAATGAAGTAAACATACATGTATGTAGTTGTTCAAATAGCATCATAATATCTGTTATGTTTTCTAACCCACTTTTCCTGCTTAATAAAATATTATAAACCTTTTCTCCATACTACATAATCATTTAAAAAGATGTATTAAACATGTTTTAGTTAAGCAACCCTCTAACTTCAAACATATCGGTTGAGCACATTTTTTAACATTGTAACTCTAAAACATTATTATTCCTATAGTGGACATCTTATTACTTAAACCACTGCGAATATTCATGATTACTTCTTTGGGAGAAATTTCTAGAAGTGGGATTTCTGGATCCAAAGTCATGCAGGAATCTAAGAATTTTGTAACATATTGCCATCCAAAAAGTTTGTGCCAAATATCGTCTCGCCTCCAATTTTAATACATATTTGCTCCTCACATCCCACTTTCTCGTGTAAACATTACACCATAGGTATTTCTTAGGTTCTGAAACTCCCTGGCAACACCATTTTAATGGTCACAGAGCATCTTATCAGCCACCCATCTGCTGTGGGAGCCCTCACAGTTTCTTTCATTTCCTGGGATGAATCCAAGGGTCCCTGTTTTGCAACCCAGCAGATTCCCTAGACAATGGAAACCTTGGCTCTGGATTCCACCTTCTGAGGTAGAAATCAAATGGCTAGCTTGGTCTAGGCCATTCACTCTGCAGCAGAAAGGTGGTCAAGGCACCTCAGGAAACGCTAGTTATTCTGAGCGTCCCCTACCTACAAGTAGCAGAAGATGTGTTGGTGCTTTAAATTTTTAAAAAATGAAAACAAAAACCCCTGCTCCTTCCTTGTCCTGTTTTATCAGTGAGAGAGGTGTCATATTTCTCCCTGTCAGGTGTTTGCTTGGCAAGAGAGTCCCGATTGAGAAACCCTTCCAGCCAGGGGATACGGTTTCCTAGGCAGCACGTGACTCCTGACACATCTGCATTGACAAGTCACAGCTTATATCCTTCTATGGTGTTTCTGTTCTGTTAAAAAATGTTAATAAAAACTTAATGTGGAAAAAAAACAACTTTTTCCAAATATGTGTACCCATGAGCCTGAGGCGACTCATACTTTCTTATAAAATAAAGTAGGTCACTCACATCAATCATGTTGTCTTAGCACATTTTTTCCAAATTAGGAATTCTCCATCCATCATACCAAGTTATGGCATCCTTTTCCAAACATTTCCTTTTAATATGCTCTTTAACATGATAAGCAAATCTAATAGAATACATTAGTGTCACTTTTCCATGATGGAGTGTTTCCTCCTGTTGCAATCCACGATGAGTTCAGGGACACATTTTTTTCCTAGTTCACCCTCCAACAGCAATCGCTTATTGAAAATATGACAACAGCTCCAATCCGCCAGGCCGCCCTTGGGTGTTAGCCTTCGAAAGATAACAGAGCTCCTACCCCACCTCTCTATGGGTCATATACGTGGAAAACTCAAAAGATGCGTTTAAATCTAGCCGGTTGATTCAGTATAGTCGTGAGGTCTACATCAAATGCTCGTCCTGGGCTTCCTTTTTAAGCCGCATTGCTGCAGAGAATTTCCAAGTCTCCTGGACCCTGCAGGAAGGGAGGATCCTTGGCTTCCTATGTGCGAGATTCTCCCCAACCGGTCACCATCATTTTGCAAGTGGATCTGGATGCTGCGAGAGGTATGCCCTGTTTACAACCCACTTGAGATAAATATTTTTACATTGGTATGAATTTGACAACATTTACCTGGCAAAAATCAGGGTATTTGTTTCTACTCGGCTCTCACTCTCAGCCTCATGTGTTCAGTGTTAGCACTTGAGTTTTCCTGGACGGAGCTTTGGAATAAAACATTTGGGAAAGTGAGAGCACCCAGAAATTCAGCTGTTTCCAGATCCAGCCATCCAACAGGAAAACGTGAGTGAGAAAGGAAAGTTCAGTCTATTTCTGGGGCTTCTGGTCTACGGGACGTTTCATCTGGACACGTGGATCTGAAGACACTGATGCAGGTTGGCCACCCCATGAGTCACACCACTTCCCCCGAGGGCCTCGCAGAAGGGGGAGGCGCGGTTAGGCTCTCGGTCCTGCCTGACGCTCCCCCCTCCCCCGGCTCTTGCTCACAGCTAATGGCGTGAAGTGTGTGTGCTCGGGAAACATTTACTCGTTTCTCACAGAAATGAGAAGGGGCGGTACAGAACAAAACTGAGCTTACTCCTGCCCTGCTGAACTCGAAGTCAGGCTTGGTAGCAAGCAGAACAACGATGGAGAGGAAACAATTGTCCAGGATGTTGCGAAGAGGGAGAGCGCCCTTCCAGCTAGGGCAGATGTGATGAGAGATGACGAAGCAGACAGTCTTTGAGCAGGTCTCATAAAGTGAGTGGGTTTGGGATCTGCACGGTGCCGGGGGCGCCCTAGGTCGAGGGCAGGTAGGGTAGACATGATGGGCGGTTCGGACTCATGCTGTTCAAGCTGTTTAAAGACAGGCAGGAGGAGAAATCGGGAGGGTGAGCATGTGGAGCAGGGAGGTGCATGGCGGCCTGGAAGGCCAAGCTCAGCAGCAGAGCCTCCTGGGAGAACTCACTGTTCTCTGCCCCAAATATTGTTCTGGCCAGAGCGACACACTGGCCTGGAATGGCTAGGTTATCGGGGGGCAATATTCATGTTGGTGCATTTGAGCCCCTCAGTCTTACGTCTGTTTTACACTCCTTGCTCACAAGCAAACCTACAGCAAAGTGTTTTCCATTGCTGAGGTTTGGAGCACCATCCGGGAAACTCCCGGTGGCCTCAAAACCACCACCGATAGAGGTGTAGGATTCTCCCAAGCCTCAGTGTCTTCCAGGAACTGACTCAGGTGTATAGAAGCGGCCACTTGCCTTCGGTCTGTGGACCCAGCAAGGACTAGGCAAGACCAGACTTCAGGTGCCTTGGCACGTGCGTTCACCTGGGCACTGTTCACTGAGCAGCTACTGTGTGCTCGGCATTGCTTTGCGTGCGGGGACAAGGTGTGCGAACAAAACAACAGGGTCTTGTCTTCCCAGGGCTGGCTTTCTGGTGGAAAAGACAAAAAAGTAGGCAAGATCACTTTAGAGAGTTCGAAAGGAAAACAGCTGAGTGATAAGTGAGGGCGGCAGGGGGAGGACAGCACGTCGGGGAGGCTGGACAGAGGAGGCCCGGAGGCTGGACAGAGGAGCAGTCAGCTAGAGGAAGAGCAGGCAGAGAGAGACAGCAAGTGCAAGTGTGTGAGAGGAGGAGGCACAGGGGAGGGCGCGGATGGGGCAGGAGTCCATCTGGGTTCCCAGGTGAAGGAAAGCCCCGTAGGTTGAAAGAGGGAGAGTGACTGGGCTGACAATGTTGGGGTGCCCCTCTCCGGCCACCTTTAGCCACCATCTGCTCTGGCCTCACCGGTGCCGACTTACCCCGAAAAGTCAAAAGGAGCGTTCGGAGTGCGTGGGCTTTTATTTTTACAGCAATCTTTGTACCCAAACCACCGTAGCATTTTTAATAACAAACTGGCAGGGAGTCAGACATCTGTACTTGAAAAAAAAAGCCTCAGCCAAGTATTTCTAAATGTTTTATATTTACTTGTAACATTAGAATAACATGAGGTTGCTTTTTGCATAATCGGAACCATTCTCATTAGGGTTCCACAGATCTCCTCCTTCCTGGGCTTGGGCGGTGGTTTTCATTAGAGCTGTGACATTGATCTGACGGGAGTGAATCTCTTCTTGAACATTTGTGGAAGAACAGGAAAGAGGAGCCAAGGCGAGCTAGGAAAACAAGAACTCTGCAAAGGTAGCCATCAGCTTGGGGTCCTGTGAAATGAACCAGTTGAGTGACGCCGGACGAGTCACTCACCCTCTCTGAGTTTCTGTCTGCACGTGGCGTGGTGATGAGGGCGAAATGAAATGCCATAGGTAAGTCACCTGCACAGGGCTGTTTTCTGGTTACTATCCTCCAAGATTTGTATTTAACATCCAAGATTTAGACACTCCTCATATTGATTTACATCTTTTTTTCTAAAGTAGGTATGCAGGGGCCTCCCTCGTAGTGCAGCGGGTTAAGCAACACACTACGAAGCAAACCACAGCCACTGCAACACGAGTTTGATCCCTGCCACCTGCCAGGGGGGTGACCCACATGGTGCAGCAGACCTCTCCTGCCTCGCCTGCTGCTGCTCCCCTCAGCAGTGTACTTCAGTTGCTCTGCCTGTTCTGCTCCCAGCTCTATCTCTGGTGAATCTTCTCACCTCCCACACCTCTGGCCTATACCCCAGTTCTTATATGAATAAATAAA
This sequence comes from Galemys pyrenaicus, assembly GCA_019455555.1. Classification (NCBI taxonomy): domain Eukaryota; kingdom Metazoa; phylum Chordata; class Mammalia; order Eulipotyphla; family Talpidae; genus Galemys; species Galemys pyrenaicus. The sequence goes on along the minus strand of JAGFMF010011658.1, from coordinate 8,804,728 downwards.
TCTTAAAAAAATAAAGTGGGTATGCAAGACTTATCAAGATACCCAGTGAAATCTGTACTTCACGTCAACAAGGAATTATTTAGTATAAATATGTCCCCTGTAATATTTAGGACATCCTCAAAATAAACAAGCATTTGCTGTTTATCTGAAATGAAACTTAACTGGATAGCCTGTATTTTTTTCTGGAAGCCCTATTCCAAAGGTTGAATGAGCCTAAGGACACTAAGAAAAAGAGTTTGTGAGACCCAGTCCCGTGTTGGAACTCTAACTGGGCCCCTGAGTCAGAGACATTGAAATATTCCTGTGAAGTTGGTCTTTCTCCCTCACTGAATCCCTTGTGTCTAGCTTGGGACCTAGCAAGTAGTAGTTGCTCAATAAACATGTTTGCATGAGAGGCTAAAAGAGTTGACGATTATAATGAGTTCATTAGCTTTGATCAGTGCATTTTAATATGCCTTACAGGCCAACCATCTCCTTACATATAGGTGAGAAGACACCACCAGAAACAACCTGGAATTGAGCGTGAAGGTGGCCTTCCTGGTCTCTTGGGCACCTGCAGCCAGTCTGGAGCCAAATCTATACAGTTTGCATGTTGGCCTCTGCCCTAAATCCCCCCTCAAGCTTCCCACTCCATAGCCGCCCGCCATAAAGCAACGAGGACTGCAAGAGTATTTCACACCAGCTCATTTCATACTTCATTTATTTTATTAAAAGAGACGATAAACCTTCCAGGTTCACAGTCCACTTTTTTTTCTATCCCTTCCTTCTGGCAAACAGAAGACATCTGGGCTGGGAGGTGGGGCAGGGTGGAGTTTCAGGCAGCAAGAAGCTGCTGGTGGAAGGTCAAGTCCATTGTGGCCCCTTCCCAGCTTCCCAGGCCAACAAATGTCCACATTTCCTGGGAAGTCATGAGCATGGAGGGAGGATTTCCCCAGGAATCCAGGCAAGGCTTGTAAAGAAATGATCCCAACATCAAGCAAAGAAACCAGCCAGTAAATTCCAAGTTCATTCATTTTCTAAGACTTCTGAATGTGTTTTGAATTTTCTCTAAATTAAGATAATCATAAAAGGTTAAGATATTTAAACAGTCCTCCACCTGATCCCAGGGCTTGATTTGTATGCTTAATTAGTTCCCAAACATGTGGTTCAGAGATTCTTAGAAAAACAGGGTAATGACTCGAGGTATATTTGGGTATTAGATCGAACGATGTTAAAGGGACATTCAGATGCATCTCAAAGGCCTTAACCTGCCCTTGATCTGTGCGAAGGCTTTTGTGGACATCTGTTTCAAAGAGATATCAAAAAACTTTCCAGTGGCCTCATGATAAAACAAAAATCCACACGGAGATAGCTATCAGGCATTAAAATACTTAGGATTCAGCATTGCCTGAGGAATATGTGGCCCCAAAATGTAACAGTGTGTGCAGGGGGGTAAGAGGGGGGGGGCAAGAGGGAGGGGCCCACACAAGCATCTAGACAGAGGCGCTGAGAGACGCCGAGAGTGCGAGGCCCTGGCGAAGCCTGAGAGGGAGCAGCTGGGTTACAAGTGTCCCCAGGGCCCTTTGTTCTTCCCTGGGTTTCGGTCCCTGGTAATAAATCAGGTGCTCCTGTGCACGGAACGTAGCTTGGGTCACGAGGAGTTACTTCTCCAGCTCGCATGCTGCCCTTCTTCACCCCGCCCACTCCCAGGACGGTTTTTGGAAACTGGTCCAGCAGGGTGAGGAATGGCACTGGTCCTGTTGTGTGACTCGCCCCGTCCCTAACCACATCCCCCATGAATTACATGCACACACACACAACACACACACGCACGCATGCATAGACACACATAGACATATATACACGTATGCATGGAGACATATTCCATGCAAACACACACGTCTACTCAATATAACCCAGCTTCCAGACAAGCCCACCACCCCCTACTTGCAGACTTCTGTCCCTAAACCCTTCCTGCACGGGCAATCTGGGTCTATTCTACTAGTGAACATTTGAACCACGTGTGGGAAATAGCTGTCCCAGTTAGATGAAGTCATTTGGGGCCATAAAATAGGCCCTCGAGGGGATCAGGCCCATCTCTGTAACTTTAGCCACCATCACGCAACCCAAATTCATTCCTTTCTCCATCCACCCATTTAGCCAGTGCTCACTGAGCACTTACGGAGTATGGGATACGGGGTGCGTGAGAAGCATACATATTATCAGGGACCGACTTAGGTACAGTCTGGCCTCTGGACCTCACCTTCCAAGGAGATAAGGTCGGGGAGACGTGCACTGAGGGGGCGTGGTGGATGTTTGAGATGATATAGGGAATGGGAGAGGAAGAGTGTCTCAGACGGAGCAACCAGGGCAGCTTCACCGAGGATGTCGCGTTGGGCTCTGGATGATGTACCCATTTGGATGGACAAGGGATGGGGAGAACAATGGCCCACAGAAAGGGAAGCCCTGTCTGGTTCCAGAACGGTGAGTCACTACCCAGGTTACAAGCAACAGACATGCCCCCCTCAGCTAGTCTTCTAGAGTCCTTGTGAAGTTGACAAAGCGGCATATTATTTCCATCTTATCAATAAGAAGACCAAGATACATAGAGGTTATGTGCACATCCTCGGGTCTCACAACTTGGATACAGCAGAACCTTGATTCAGACTTCTCAGACTTATATTTCCCAGCTTCACACTCATAATATAACATAAAGCTGAAAAGCTAAGAAGGATCAGATTGTGGAAGGTCTTAACTTAAAAGTTGAGGAGGTTGCTATTTCCTCTGTAGTCAGTGGGAGCCATCTAGGACTCTGAGCAATGCTGGAACATCCACTGTGAGCAGGAGAAGCAGAGCAGAGAGATGGCAGAGGGAGATGAAGAAAGAGACTGGTGGTCCCAGAGGTCCTTTGAGCCAACCTGGGTCACAGGCCAGTAGAAAAAGAACAGGTTTCAAGAAAGCAGGTGTTAAACTCCTTCCTTTCGGAAGGCAGAAAGAGGCTTCAAGAACCATTGTAAATGGGCCTCCAAAGAGGCACGCCGTAGGTCAGGAACCCGACTCTGGTTGCCCAGAGAGGAACTGGCTTAGACTGGAGTGTGAGCAGGTCCTCCCACCCAGAGCCCAAATGCCTGGCCACGACCTATGACCACACCTCTTAGGTGTTACCGGCCACGCAGATGACCAAGGACAGGGTGGTGCCCCGTGTTCGTCAGTGTCCTCGCTGTGCTAGGCCTGCAAAACCCTCCCCAGTATGGCCCAAAGTTACCTTTTTCCTTTGTTAATTCCCCCTGGTCCCGAGGGATGCTGCGCCACAGCCCAGCCAGCAGGAGGCCAGATCCCGGCTGTGATACAGACAAAGAGAGAGTCCCTGTGAGCTGGAGACCCAGCCTGGGGCGTCACAGCAGGAGACCTCAAAGCTGGGCCAAGCTCAGTGGGACTGAGATCAAAGCCAGCGGGGGGGGGGGGGGGGGGGGGGGGGGGGGGGGCTGAGCAACAAAGAACAGAGAGAGCAGGGTGAGCTGGTCCCTATCATTCTTGGGACTGCCTTGATCGGGTGGGGCTGCTTGAAGCTCTGGGACACCCCCAGTCTGGGGTGCAAGCCAGAAGCTCCCTTCCCTCCCTCAGTTCCCTTACCAGGGACAGGGGCTGATGGAATGGGATTGAGAAGTCGTGAATAAATGTGAGTCACGTCTCTGGCTCCTGCAGGGACCGCTCCTTTACCTGGCTGTACATGGGCAGCACCCCTGGGTGCGATGTGCCCATGTGGGCTTCCTGCCAGGGTAGGGTTCCCAGAAACCTTTATGACCTGCCTGGTGGAGAGATGCATCCTGGCATAGCACTCCTGGGTCCCTAAGTCTCGGGAGGGACACTTCTGGGGAGCAGGGAGGGGCCCAGCGCAGGCAGAGCACCGCCCGGGAGCCCAGACCCAAGTTCTGAGGTGGCTTGGCCCCAACTTCCAAGACAAGCCACGTCACCTCAGTTTCCACGTCCATGGCACCAACAAAGCTTAGCTGGTTCCTAAGTTGACACAAAACTGACCGTCCCAGTCTGGGCAGAAATGGTGCTTTCTCTTCCTTCGCCTTGCCCCCTAAATGATGATCAAATGCTAGGGTTTCTCATCAGTACCTCTCGGCCCTGGGCCCCCTCCTTCGGGAAGCCCTCCCTCAACACTCAGCGGGCGCCTTCCGTACCTCAGACGGTTTCTACCACGTGACCCCATTTGTTGCCTCGATCTGACCTTTGACTCTGCGTTTTTCCCACTTGCTGAGCCACTGCCTCCCTGCGCAGGTAGCAGTTCTGGAGCCGCAGGGACTGCTGAGAGGGCTCCCTGCTGTCTCCAGCGCCCAGCTAGCACAGGCACGAAGCAGGTGCCCAGGCGATGCTTGTCGAATGAATGAATGGCCTCGAGCACTCTGCTGTCTCACTGGTCTTCAAAAGCCATGTTTGTAACGGCTCAGAAATAGTCCAAAGTGTGGTCGCATTAAAACCTACCCCTGCTGTGGTGCATTCAGGTCACCCCCGACAAACAGCTACCATCCAGTCCATGAGTAAGGAAGGCCATTCTGCTCCCCTTTTGCCGTCGACTCCCACAGAAAGCACATCAGCATGAGGGCAGGCGCCTCCTCGTCTTTGAATCACTGGCCCCAGCACCCAGCGCAAGGCCTGGCACACAGGCGCTGTTCAAAGGTGCCTGGTGAGTAAGTGAGGGCTTCCCTCCCGCAACGAGAACATTTGCATCGTTCAGCTCTTCCCTATGACCCTGCATTTTGGAAACTGTCCAGCAGGCGCACATGCTACGTACTGACGAGTCCCGTGCTGTGTGCTAGTAACTGTGCACTAAGAACTCAGTGTGGACTCTGCTTTTCTGTTCTGAGAAGTCCACTCTAGCTAGCTTCAGTCCTGCCACTTGGGCAGCTTCGGACTCCCACGAGAGAATCAACATCTCCCCGTTCAGTGGAGTCGCCACAGATCACTGCAAAGGACAATGAAATGTCAATCAGCCCAGTGACCTTTTTGGGAGTGACCACATCGTTCCATGAGAATCTTAGAAATTGCAAAAAAAAGCTCAGGAATCAGCAGAACAACCTCAGTCAACGGCAGAGCCCGGAGACCTGGGACTGTATCACCTCACTCTCATCAGGGGAGCTGAGGTCAGAGTGACTGGCAGGTCTTCATCTCTGTTGCTTTTTGAGGCTACAGGTCACCGCAGGGACCCACAGACAGTGTCAGCACCAAGGCCACGTAGGGAGGGAGGATGGGAACTTGCAGGGGTCCATCCACTTGGTGTCTTCCGCCCACCCCAACAGCTGGAGTACAGACACCTGGCCAGGAGCAAAAGCTTCTCTGACTGCTAATCAGAGCTACACCACCACTGATCCCAGGGACTCCTGGGTGTGCCCTTGGGGTACCCCCTGCCCGGGCAGCTGCAGCTGCGAATGGCGGTGTCGGGAGCTGCTGCTTAGCCAGAAGCCGGACTAGGAAGACAATGGTGAGCGCGCTCAGACTGACCACAACGACTTCGACGCGCTTCCACAGTGCTAGTTACACCTCTTCAGGTAGCTCTTGAGTCCTCAAAGGTTTCCACAGGCAGCGTCTCCTCTGAACCTCAGTCAAGAGGAGCAGGTAAGACCGGGAAGGCCTGGCGAGCCCCCTGCACAAACTGTTGGCCGTGGTCGCCGCCAGGAAGAGAAGTGGAATTTTGCTCAGAAAGCTCACAAGTTAGCCTCCCTCTGCCCTTCCTCCTTCCCGCCATCCACGTTCTCGGACAGCCAAGTGGTTAAGCTTACTCTGGGGCTGAGCAGCCTCGAGCTCACATTCTGGCCTTGCTGTCTTCTTAGCTGCTCAACTTGGGACTTGGTCTGAGCATTAGTTTTCTGAACTGAGAAAACCCACATCATGTGCTTTGAGCGACACCTAGTACACCGGGGAGACTGTAAACTTCACTCACATAGGACAACTCCGATGTCTCCCAGACCCCAAGTCTTTCACAGCCGTAGCAGACACAATAATGTTTCATGGGCGAATGAGGTTGCTGATGGGGAGTCTCTCTAAGGTCTAAACCCTGGTAGAGAACACACTTAAGAGGCCAAGGGCTGGGTATGAGCACATTTCCTCCACTGCTGTGCTTTTCAAGCCACTGGGCATGATCGACTTGTGCATCTTAAGGGGTATATTGGGTAGCAACCAGCATATACATATATGGGCTAGAAGATACCAGAGTGTAAGAAAGAGCTAGAACTGGCTCATGAAGTGTGCTCGTGGATGTATATCCTAAGTTACAATATAAAATGTATTCCTGTTGCTTGCAGTGGAAGTTACCCGGGGAAACGCTGGTTCAGGTGCACCTTAATAGCCTGGTTATTAACTGTGCTGGGCTCTGTCCACAGTCGCCCAATTTCATGCTAGATCTCATGTGCCAAGGAGCAGCCTGGGTAGCAGCCACACAGGCCGGCATGGTGGATGGAAGTGACCGGTGCCTACATGGCAGCCTACTTCCTCCTCTCTGCCAGAGGTCTCCCCGGCCACAAGATGGCACTGGCACAAAGCCCTGTCCTAGTTCCCTAAGACTGAGATGATAAAATAGCTCAAACTGGGCAGCTGAAAGCCAAAGAAACCTATTCGCTCACTGTTTAAAGATGGAGTCCAAGATGGAGTTGTCATTGAGGCTGGTCCTTCCTGGAGGCTTCTGTGGAGAATCTGTTCCTAGTGCCTGGTGGCTGCCAGAATTCCACCATTCCTGGGCAAGAGCTGCCCCCACACTCTCTCCCTCCTCCATCTTGACCTTGCATTCTCCTCCTTGTGTTTCTATGAACACAAGCTTCTATGAAACTCTGTCCCCAAATTTCCTAATCCATTGTGAAGGTATCGTAGCTTGATTATATCTTCAAAGGCCCAATTTGCAAATCAGGGCACACTCAGAGCTTCTCTGGACTTGACTTTGGGGTAGAGGGGACACTAGTCAACCCATATCTCCAGGCCCAGGGAGGGAGAAAACCACACTGATATTTCAGTCTGGGGCAGAAGGAAGTCAGGCTGCAAAGAACAGCAAGACTCTTCTCTGGCCAGGTGCAGGGAGTTTCAGTCTGAGATTCTAGAATGCAAGGTCCTGGGCAGAGGAAAGACAAGTTCCAGACTGTGGAGTCATGTTTCCCTCTTTGGAACCAGCAGACTGGCTAACCTTGCTGGAAGTAAGATTTGAACCAGGATCATAGGTTTCTCGCTTGAAGGACTTTAGAGAGTGTAGTACTATGTTCTCATTTTATACATAAAAAGTTGTAGGGAAGTTAAACTATGTTTATTACAGCAGCTCAAGAACCCAGCACCAGACACTGTCCAGGGCCTTTTGTGCAAGGACTTTTGTCTTCTACACCTCATTCTACAACAGTGGTGGCACCTATGGGTGCTTATGGGGATGGAAGAGATGTCAATTCCTCCACAATTAAGTAACATAAATAATGCCACTTAATATAGGCATGCTTTCAACCTTAGGAAGTATTACTAAAAACATCTTTAGAAAGCTTTGCAAATATCTTCTTAATGTTGCATATGACCTAAGCTGGCATAGTGGACTTGGTCCACCAATGCTTCAGCTTCAGTTCAGACTCATAGTCACCCCACCCTTTCCAATCAGCATGGAATTCTAGAATCTGATGGAATGTTGACCATGTCTATTACTACCTCCCCCATGCCTGGGATATGCCAGGATCCTCATGAAATGCTCTGCCTGGGTTATCTCTTTATTACTTCCAAAAGGCCTTTGAGGAAGGGGTTTCTATTTTCTAGCAAGTGGGGAAACCAAGGCTGAGTTTGGCATGCCCCCAAGACATGTTTTTTTTTTTAATTCTTTTTCATTTGAATGTTTCCAGGTGGGAAAAGCATTCTCTCATTGTCACAGTTTCCCTCATCCTTCTATCCTTTTATAACCACACCCACTTAAAAACATAGCGTTTTCCACTGTTAAAAGAAATAGAAGAGGACACAAAGAAATGGAAAGATCCCCTGTTCATGGATAGGAAGAATCAACATTATCAAAATGGCCATCCTATCAAAACCAATTTACAGATTCAATGCAATATCAATAAAAATCTCAATGAAACTCTTTAAAGAAATAGACCAAATATTGATGAAATTCATATGGAGTCACAAAAAAACCCAATTAGCCAAAGCTCTACTAAAAAAAAAAAAAAAAAGGAGAGTGGAGGTATCACACTCCCAGACTTCAAACTCTACTACAAAGCAATAGTAATTAAAACAGCATGGTACTGGAACAAAGATGGACACATAGACCAATAGAACTGTATAGAAAGCACAGAAGTAAAACCACATAACTATGGACAACTGACCTTTGACAAGGGAGCAAAGAATTTGCAATGGAACAAAGACAGCTTATTCAATAAATGGTGCTGACAAAACTGGTCCACCATATGCAAAAAAATGAAACTGGACCACTATCTCACACCATGCACAAAAATCCACTCAAAATGGATAAAAGACCTAAATGTAAGACCCAAAACCATAAACTACATAGAGAAAAACATAGGTAAAACACTGCAAGACTTACATCTAAATAGTGCTTTCGAGGTGGCAGTCCCCAAAGCAATAAAAATGAGAGAGAAGATAAACAGATGGGACTACATCAAGATAAAAAGCTTCTGTACAGCAAAGGAAACATTA
>JAGFMF010011658.1:8731436-8796026 GCA_019455555.1 Galemys pyrenaicus | reverse complement strand
TCTGCCTGTTCTGCTCCCCGCTCTCTGTGGTGAATCCTCTCACCCCCCTACACCTCTGGCCTGTATCCCAGTGCTTGTATGCATAAATAAATAAATCTTAAAAAAAAAAAAAAAAAACAAAAAGAAACCCTACTGAATGGGAAAAAAAATCTTTGCACTCCACACAACAGACAAGAGTTTGATCACAAAGATATACAAAGAACTCATAAGACTCAAGAAAAGTAAAGTAAAAAACCCAATCAAAAAATGGGCAGAAGAACTTAAAAGACACTTCTCCAAAGAGGAAATACACATGGCCAACAGGCACATGAGAAAATGCTCAACATCCCTCTTAGTCAGGGAAATGCAAATCAAGACCACACTGAGGGACCACCTCACACCGGTAAGAAAGGCACACATCAAAAAAAACAACAATAACAAATGTTATTTGTTATTGGATGTGGAGAAAAAGGAACCCTAGTACTCTGCTGGTGGGAATGCAAGCTAATCCAACCATTGTGGAAGGCCGTATAGAGGTTCCTCAGTCTACTAGAAATGGAACTACCATATGACCCGGCAATCCCACTCCTAGGGATCTACCCAATGGACACAAAAACACTGATCTAAAAGAGCACCTGTACTCCTATGCTTATTGCAGCACTATTTGTAATTGGTAAGACCTGGAAACAACCCAAATGCCCAAAAGTAGATGACTGGATCAAGAAGATATGGTACATATACACATGGAGTATTATTTAGCAATCAGAAATGACAAACTAGGGCCATTTATAGAAACATGGATGGAGCTAGAAGGAATTATACTCAGCGAAACAAGTCAGATGGCAAGAGAAAAATATCGGATGGCTTCACTATTAGGAGGAATGTGAAAGAGCAACAGCTACAAAAAAAAAAGAAGAAGAAGAAGAATGAGCTCAAGGAAATGGCAATTACAACCAAAAGCAATCAAAAAAATTCAACAAGACCAAAAGGTCAAAGATAGACCAAAGGGACCACAGCGGGTGGGGGGGAAGGAAGGGAGGGCAAAGACGGGGATGAGGGCAGAAAGAGCACAAGGGACTGAGGTGATGGTGCACAGGTGGAATGGTGGTGGGAACTACCTGGGGAATACAAATGATGTCAAGTACAATTAAATAAATAAATTTAATTTTTAAAACATAGTATTTTCTTTTCTTAGCAACTTTATTGAAATACACTCCCCGTACCATCCATACATCCATTTATGACTTATAATTCCAAGCCAGAGACTTGTGCAACCATCACCACTCAAAATTAAGGCATCACCTCGAAAGAAACCCTGTACACTTAAGCTATCAGTTCTCCACCCCTTTGCCCTCCCACCAGCCTGGAGTCATCATTAATCTACTATCTCTCTTTTTAGACTTACTATTCTGTACTTTTCCTATAAATGGAATCATACAATCTATGGCCCGTTGTTTCTGACTTCTTTCCCTCAGCATATCTTTTTTCAAGTTTATCCACATGACAGCATATAGCAATATGGAATTTCTTATTCAGGGATGAATAATATTCCATCTTATGGATATACCAAATTCATCAGCTAATGGACATTTGGGATATAATGTTTCCTTGCTCCTCTATGCCTGTCTCTGTTCTCACTTAATCTTTACAACGTGAGGTAGGGATTATGATTACCTCTATTTTGCAGAGAAGGAATCTGAAGCACAGAGACATTATTTCACTTGCCTAAGTTCTTGCAACTAGTGGCTTGCCATTGAGTTTTTTGTTATTCCCAGTGGTGCATGATCCCTCATTTTATTAGGATCTTTGGGGAGAACATAGATGCCTTAGCTTCTGTATTTCTAACTGGAATCCAAAATTATTTCAGTTAGCATCCCCAAGAACATCTCTTCCTCGTTATTCAATTCCCTTCTTTCTATCCTACCCTGACCCACTTGCCCCTGCTCAAATTTGGCTCTCTCTCCAGTCTGTTCAATTACCACCCTCAGTCAGGAACATTGTGGAAAACCACTTCTCCAATACAGACAAACATTTTTATTCAAAAAATGATGTTTGGTCAACAAACCCCTTCAAGGGGGATGTCATTGTAAAAACTTCATTATTTGGGACCTCACTAATTCAATATTTGTGATCTTTTCAAGGGACTGTGCTGGGTTAGAGTAGGATTCCGTTAGCAAACTTTTCTTCACTATGAATTACAAATTCACAGTGTCAACAAGATTGCAGAATCATGTTTAAACAATGTGTTTTCAAACCTCTTCAAAATGGCAGGAGCAACCCAATTGCTGAGATGCAAGTTCCATGCAATTTGTCTTATCTGTCCCAACCTCGCAACGAGGGAAGGAGACAGGAGTTAGCACCCAGAGCCATGACTGCCTCCCTTTATTTCAGACTCATTCTCTGATTCTCCAAACCAGTTCTGGTCCCTTCGCTTCTTCCATGGAAAAATTCGTTTCCACCAAGCAGACCTTCTGTGGAACCAGAGAGGGAAACCACACACCAGGCCGAGATCAGGTCAGAGGAAGGAAATAACAGGAAAGGGGCCGTGGCGGGAAGTCTCTGAACTTGGAGACTTGGCATTCCTTTCACAGAACTCGGAGGAATGCCATGTAGCTGAGAAGTCTGCATTCCAGGCTGACAGGCCATAGCTGGTCAGGGTGGGCAGCCTCTACCAGCCCACTGAGTCCTGGCTGCCCTGATCTAGGCTTTCCAGTGGAAGAGGGGTGAGGAAGTCTGGAGTGGGGGATGCCCTGCAATCCAGTCTTTCCAAAGTGAAAACTTCCACTTCTTTCTAGAATCTTAGGCCCTGGCTTGTCAGACATTGTGAGTTCAGGCTGCCCCGCTCCTTGCAGGCTAGAGGTTATTTTTAAATTAATGTAGAGTGACAATGAGATGTCGATTTCAGCAGCTTGCTAGGAGAGGCCTTCTATCCTGTTTGTGGGGGAAACTGAGGGGAGAGCAGAGAGTCAGCACAGTAAAGCTGATGACCCACTGAACCTTGGCTTCCATCAGCTCCACTGGTTTCAGCACAAAAAACATCAAGCAGGGAAGTCAGAGAATACTGCTCAGAGCTGACTTCCTAATTGACTTTATGGCCGACCTCCCCTTCTGGGTCCCCATTTCTCCTGCGACCTCCCCTTCCTGGGTCCCCATTTCTCCTGCAAACAGTGGTCAACTCATGCCCTAATTCTGATCGATTGGAAGAGGCTGCCTGGGGAACTGTGCGGGGAAGGATGTTGAGGGCTAGTAGGAGAGCTGGGATCAATTAGTGATGTCTGTTATGAGCCGGGAAAGGAGGGCAATAGCACATTTATTTGCATATGTTTGCACTCCTGACACTGACATTTGTGGTCCTTTTTGACTCAGATCATGTGTGATTTTTATGATTCTGCATGTCTGAGATGTTTCCTTTGCCTTCTCTGAGGACCTATTTCAAGGGCCATCCCCAGCCCTGGGGCATTAGCAAGGGTCATCGTCTGACAGTTATTTGTAACTGGACTGTGCAAGTGAGAGACAAGTAGAGGAGGAGGCCGGCTGTTCTCAAGCTGTCAGAGCAGAACTGAAATCCGCAGGGCATGAAGCATGGCCAAAGTGGATGACCTCTTCCACGAGTACCCACTTGGAGACAAATGCAAGATGTGGCCCTTCTCCACCTGAATGGGCCCTGGAGAGGGTGCAGTATCCCCTGAAGGAAGGTGAAAAGGTAGCCCCTGTGTGGAAAGCAGAGGTGGTACCAATAGGAGATACTGGTGGTCAGAGAAGGGTCTTTGCAATAAGGCAATGCATGCAAAGTCCCAGGCACCAGCACTGAGCACCCAACAAAGCTGGTCCAGCGTCCACAGCACTGATCTATATAGCAACACTCTCTGGAGTCACTGGGTCTAAGGGTATGAATCTACTCTGCCACCAGCCCCTCCGAGGCAGGGCGGGAGCCTCCTATCTCAGTACCGGGGCCCCCATCGGCCAGTTCCAATAACACGACTCGTCCTCTCCCGTTCCTGAGATACCTACTGACGGGCGGGTGCATGTGTGCATGTGTGAGTGCGTGTGTGCCTCTCAGAGCAGGGGGAAAATCCATATTCTCTCTTCTGACTGAATTAATCAAATAAATCTTCTGTAAGGAGCTGCTAAATGAGTCACAGATGGCTCTGCCCTTTTACAGGTTGCAGAAAGCACCCGTTACAGTTCTTTTAATTTATCGGAGGAAAAAAGATGCCCTGGTGTGCCCCTTCCCGTTTGCAATAATAATCAGAACCAGTCTATTTTCCAAGGGTCCGAGACTCATTTTCAAAAAATGTGTATCAATAGATGTAACAGCAGGAAGATTATTTTGCCAAGTTCCAGCCTCCAGCACAGCAAAGGTGCCCTGGCTGGGGAGAGCGTTTATAAAACCACATTTAATAAAAGAGAGTGTTATATTAAGTATGTTTGCTAGTGTATTTAAGCATATGGTTTCCATATCAGGCGTAAAGATGGCAAACACATGCTTTACCTTCTCCCTAACCTTTTCGAGAGACGTCCTTACTAGGGGGTGGTGGGACGGGAGGTTTTGGGGTGGATGGGAGCGAGCGTGTGTTGTTTTGTTTTGCTTTTTACAACTCTGGCTCACATGGGAAAGCACCCAGGAATGTTGAGAAAACATGTGAAGACTCTCTGCCTTTTCTATTTATGTAATTAGTCCAAGAAACTTGCTTTGCTGACTTTCTTCCACTCGTCCAACGTGGTCCCAGAGCTCCTGGCCTCCTCCGAGGCGCTGGGGGCTGGCTGGCTTTAAAGTGTGAATCAATCTCAGCTGCAAAGATCTTGAGCTCCTGGATTTTGAATGTGAACCTTTTGGTAAAGCAAGAAGCCTGAGGTTCCATGACCATGGACCCCTGGTTGCCAGCGTGCGACTCCAGGCACCCCCTTTCAGTACTGGGGGTGGGTGGATATTGGGGACTTTATCTTTTTCCTGCAGTTGGAGGCCATGGGTGGTGGCCCTAAAGAAATAGGGTCCCCAGAAATGTACATGGGAAGGGCCTCTGCAGCCCACCACCCAAAAGCAAGCTGAACGATCCCCGATTCTGAGACCGCCCCGGAAGCAGAGATGCCAAGGAGGGTGGGTGGGGAGGCATCTGCTACGGGGCTGCCCTGCCCACCCCCACCAGCCCAAACAGATTTGCCTGAGCCAGTTATAAATCTACTGGTACCATTTCTTTTTCGTCACTTGCCTAATCCTGTGCCCTTCGTTTCATGTGCTGTAATTATTAACATCTGCTTTCTGAGCCTGGACCGCGTGGAGTTTGCAAAGGCAGTTTTCAGTCCAGAACAATGGTGACAGCTGTTTCATTTAGCCTCGGGCCAGCACTTCCTGTTCAGCCTACATCTGCCCTCCTGTGTCCAATTTCTGTTTCGGGGTTTTGTGTTTTGTTTTCTGGTGGGTTTTTTCTTCCCCTTCATCTGACCTTACTAGATGCTGAAGGAGAATGTCTAACTTAGCGCTCCAGCTAGTATTTCGAGCACATATGCTTATTGGATCGGCAACAAGGAGAGATAGGAGGAAGCGAGGACTGGCTCGGGCAGCGAACGCAGTGGAGGGCACGGGCTGACCAGGGCCCGGCGATCCAGGCTCCAAGGACATTCCTGGGCCCTGAGGTTGGAGTAGGTTGACCTCCTTAGAACTTACATGCAGGAAAAGCAGGCTTAGCTCATGGGGCCCCTGCTCTGTGCCATCTTATTTGAGAAGGGCCCCCCCCCCCAAATCCCACTGAAGGGATGGTGTTTCTGGGTGGCCATTGACACCCAGGGGCCCTTCTTTGGGCAGCAAGCAAACTGGCTAGGTGGGGCGCCATCCGGAGGCCACAGATTCACTTTTTCCACTGAGTCTCCAGCAGAGCAATAAAAATCCTTTCTAATTTGCACAGGGAGGTCCACAGAGGGGGGAATGAGGGAAGGAAGTGCTATGAATAAGAGAATAAAGGAAGCCAGAGCTGGGAGTTCTGCCTGGACCCCGTTAGTCCATGGGCTGTGCTGGCCTAAAGAGGATGAAAACCGTGTTCTGTACTCCACCCCGGCCCTTGCAGCCAACCACCTATCTGCATTCCATATGACCCAAACTTGGGGTCCCTAGCACCCAGATGTCAAGTTAATATGTGAGACACTCACTGCAAGGGGCTGGTTAGACCTCAGGATTTGTGAATTCTGCCCTTGCGCTTTGCTGGGTAGTTACTGCCAAAGAGGGCAAAACTCAGACCACGCAGAGGTGTGCCCGTGTCCTGTGAGCACAAAACGGCACGGGGCGGCACAGGGTGGGTCACGCCATCCGCGCCTTCCACTGGATCTCAGGGGCAGGATTGGCAGAGACCCCTTTACTTTCCTTAGCAGCTGGAAAATAAGAAAGTGGGCCCAGAAGAAGGACACCTAGTCCGCAGTTGTGGGCTTGGTCAGCCCTGATTCTCTCGATAATAAAGCAATGAAGGTAAATCTATGTTGTTCCCACCCCATCTGTGCAGATGGCCCTTCCAGCCCAGACCCTCTCGGCTCTGCTGAGTGGCTCACATAAAAATAATTTGGGCCCCCACTCCCAAATGGGAAAAGTGAGGCTGGTTAGGAAGACCCCAGGGGCGCTGCTGCTGGCTGACCTTGAGAGCTGAACCCCAGCACGCCCCCAGAAAAGAATGTAGATGTGGCACAGGGGGGCTGGGGGGCCCCTGGGAAGGGTCTCAGGTCCTTGTTGGGGTACATAGGCAGAAGGAAGAGAGGTGCAGATGAGAGGTGTGTCTCTCCCACCATCCCCACCAGGTATCAGCTATGCAGAGTGGGGGAGCCCCAAGCCGTGGGAACCGACCACTCCCCCACCGTTGATTTGAGCCTGGAGTAGCAAAGTGACACAGGCAGATATAGGGGTCACAGGGGACTTTCCCTAAACCCTGGGGGCCTCAGCTGGGCTGCCCTACCTACCCAACACCTTCCCGGCACCAGCTCTGCCGGCTGCCATGCCACCTGCCCTGCCCCCACTCTCTGTCTCCCAGCGCCCCTCCACCCTTCCTTCTCTTTCTCATTCACTCCTTTCTTCTTAAAGTTAATTGCAACTTTTTTCTCAGCTCCCTGATCTGGATAAGCCACATCTCATTAGAAAAAGATTTAGCCAGAGCCAAAGCAGGCTGGAGAAGGAATCCCTAATCAACAGAGAAAAGATTTGGGTGTAATTGCTCTCTCCCGCATCCTCACCCCTCCTTCCACCAATCTTTCTCCGCTCATTAATCTGAAAAGAAAGACGTGGCTGAACGTCTTGGTGTTCAAGTACCTGCTGCTGCGGCAAACAAATCCAAGTGCTTTAGGGTTTTCTTTTGTGGGGAACGTTCTTGTGGACTATTGTGGGGTATGTGAGTAAAACGCTTAGGTCGGGGGAGAAAACTCTGGGGTTTGTGTGAAGTGCTCTGGTTGCTGGGGTGTGTGTGTGTGTGTGTGTGTGTGAAAGTGCTTTGGTTGTTGAGGAGTGTGTGTGAAGTGCTCTGGTTGCTGGTGTGTGTGTGTGTGTAAAGCCCTTTGTTGTTAGAGGGATGGAAACTCTTGATGTGTCTCTGTGTACGTATGTGAAGTGCTTTGTTTGGGGGAGGGGGTGGTGTATGAATAAAGCCCTCTAATTGTCAGAGGTGTGGAAACTTATTGTGTCTGTGTCTCTGTGTGTCTGGGTGTGTTGGTGGGTGTGTGTTCACAAGCACCAGGAACCCCTCTGCCCAAATTCAATCCCCACAGAGGCTGAAACGTGGAAAGTAAATCTCAGAGCAAACTCTCTCCCCAGGTAGGGACTCCAGATCTTCAAGCACCCAGCATGAGCCAGCACAGGGTTTCCGTGCTTTTGTTTCAAAAACTGACAACTTTCTATAATGGTTACATTCCTTTGGAATTAGGGAGAGTGAAAGATAGTTTAATTGATTTTTTTATGTTGAGAAAGAACAGAAGCAGCAACATACCCTTCTGAAAGGCAACTGTTCCAAGAGCCTCTTCAGGAAAGTCACCCCAGCCCCAGCCTTCCCCCCAAGAAGTTAGTGTCCCATCCCCCACAGGCCACGCAGGCTCCTGGTGTTCCGCGCTGTGCTTTTTCACTTCGCAAAATTTCTCAGAAATTGTTCTCTAGCAGCGTAGATTTATATTCATGTCATGTTTGGATCCATAAAGTTAGCAGTTGGGAAAAATAACAAGGCGCCCCATCCTGAGCTCAACCAGGAAACCCCCTCTGTCTTGTAAAGTGCGACCCCCGGAGCCTGGCCCCATGCTCAGCTTCCATCTTGCCTCAGCGAGCCCAGGAAGGAGCTATCACCCCCTCGTAGCTGGGGACCGCTGTAGGGAGCTTGGCCCGCTAGCTGAAGTCGCGCAGTAGAGCAAGAGTCAGGCTTGGTACCCAGGCCAGGTGGAGGCAGCGCTCCGGCCCTCAGCACTGCCCCCCAGAAGGAAGCAGGGGGCTGTCTGGGGCTGGGGTGGGGTGGGGGATGGGAAGCAAGGGCGCTCCCAACAACCCCAGGCCGCTGCCCCAGGCCGGCTGCCCCAGGCCGGCTGTCTTTGCACCCACGCCCCAGCAAGCTGGGAACACAAGCCCCCTCCCTGCCCCCGTCGTCAGCCCACCGGGCCCCTTTCCCAGGTGCCAGTGGCCGCTGCGCCGGGAGGACCCAGGTCCGCCGCCGAGGGGAATCTGGCGCGGGCTTCCTCTGGCTCGCCTGGGCACGGCTCACCTGCGATCTGGGGAGTAGCTGATGTGAGCACCGCCCCAGAGGGGTGCTCCCTTGCGACTAGGGCGTCTCAGCTGGGGTCTCTGGCGGAGCAGGGCGTGACCAGAGGAGGCTCTGCGCGGGAAAGCAGGGTCTGCGCTTGAGCCGGGTGACCCGACCCTCGGAGGGCAGCCCCAGCTCTCCTGCCATCTCACCTCCTCCGGCTCCTCCTCTCACCCCATCTGTCTGTGGGGCCGCTGTGACCAACACCCCCATGGGCAAAATGAATGCGAATATTCGCAAACACCCCCATGGGCAAAATGAATGCGAATATTCGCAGAGGATGCACGTCCTGCTAGCGATGCTGGAGGGAGTGGAGGCGGCATGGGAGGTTTCCAGGGCTCCAGTGAGGTGCTCAGAGCAGGATGGCTGGGGGTCTGGGGGGCTGCAGCCAGCTGCCGAGGGCCCAGCTGTTCTCAGACTCGGAGAAGGCCTGTCCGGGACACGGTGTCCTGCTAAGACGCAGTCGCTCGGAGTGTGCACAAAGGCCTTGGGGGGCTGGGGGTAGTTCTTGTGCCTCGGAAACCCGGCCAGTCCGGAGTGAAAGGGGGCGCACGAGTGGCCTCGCAACCATCTGCGGCTTGAGCAGCTATTGAGGGACTACTCTGAACCGCTTGGGTTAGAGGAGACCACCATGCAATGCACAGGTGCTTTGCGCTGTTGTCCTGCCCTGACCGCGCAGGCGGCACCAGAAACGTCCCGTGGCGTCTGAGGCTTGCGCGGCGGCCCCAGGGCCTGGGGTGGGACAGGCGACCCGCAGCTCGGCTCTCACACCTCCAACACGTGTGGCGCTGGGGCGCCCACAAGGCCGCGGCTCAGTGCGAGGGCCCAGGGCGTGGCTGAGGAGCGCCCCCGCCAGGATGGCGCGAGACGCGGGGTGCGCAGGTAGCACGGCTGAGGCAGCCGAGGTGTGGTTGGGGCCGCAGGCACTGAGGCGAATTTGGAGTCTGGGGAAGGAGAAATAAAAGCCTGTGACGTGGGATTAGGATGACCCGGGCCCACGTTAGCGGGAAGGCTTTGCGCAGCGCCTCAGTGTGGTGTGCTCGGGGGCTTCTCCGCTCTCCTCGTGACCTCGACCCCTCGCTTCCCCTCGGGTCCACAGCATCTCCACAGGCAAACAGAAGCAGTAAGAGTTCTCTGGGGCGCGCCAGGACCGTGGAGCCCCTCAGTATCTCAGCAGGTTCGCTCCCTCCCCAGGTTGAGGGTGAGCTACGAGCACCTGCCGAGGCGCTGGGTGAGCACAGCTCCCTGGCTCCCTCGCCCTCTGCGGGGCGAGCCACCAGAGTGTGGCCTTCAGAGCGTTGCTGTGCTTTTTTTAAAAAAAAAAAATATTTATTTATGCATACAAGAACTGGAGTTACAGGCCAGAGGCGTGCGTGTGTGTGAGGACTCACCAGAGACTAGAGACAGAGTGGGAAACACTCAGAATGAGGAGCAGAACAGGCAGATGGACTGAAACACACTGCTGAGGGGAGCAGCGGGCAGGCAGGAGAGGTCTGCTGCGCCATGTGGGTCCCCTCCCTGGCCGGGCCTCGAACTCGTGCTGCAGTGACTGCGGAAACTTCACAGTGCGGTGCTTAACCCCTTGCGCCACGGCCACCGACTAAGGAGGCCCCGCTGCCGTGGGTTTAATGAGGTAGGACAGTGAGGCGCTCGCGTGGCCGGTGTGGGCAGAGCAGGCCGGCCAGCCCGGGCTCTGGGTGAGGGGGCTGAGGTCCTCGGGCTGTGTCCACCCGGGAGCCTCTCCGGGCCTGACACACCCAAAGATAGCTTGGTCTGAGGCTGCTTCACCTTGGATTTGGCGCTTGAAGGATGTCACCACCGCTGCAACTCAATTCCCTGTGTGTGGGGGTAACAGAAGCCCCTGGAAGAGGTGCCTGGGGGCGGGTGGGGGGTGCAGAGGAAGGTCCTGCTGAGAGAGGCTCTCTGGCTGTGACAGAGCATCCTCTGGCGTTTGCAGAGGAAGACTAGCAGTTTTCGCCCCGCGCAAGGCCTTGGCTCTTTTCTTGGTGGGAGTGGTCAGATGTCACTTTTCGGTCCTTTGGGGAGTGATGTGGGTTTGCAGTCCTAGGCCTCTTCACCCTCTTCTTCCCCAGGGGGAGGATTCTGACCTCTTCTGTTCAACAGCTGTTTTCATTTTTTTAACCCCTGAATTGTAGGTAAACAGCATCCTGCATTAAATACTTTATTGCAGGCAGCTCGCCTCCCACACACAGTCTCCTCACAAATGCAAGGCTGCCTAGGAGTGAGTTAAACTTGATTGTCTCTGAGGTTGTTGTTTGGGACTTAATTGGGAGGAACCTTGAGTTCAAAGTGGAGGCTCCCGGCTGTCTCTGGCGTTCATTGGCTGCCATCTGCTGGGCAATCACGGGATGGCAGGGTCTCCTGGCTGGGAGGCTATTTTCCCAGTAGTGAGGAGGTTCATTCATTCAATTAAGAAAAAATTATTGAACAGTAACTGTATGTTAGGTATAGTTCTAGGCACGTGGCTTTATCAATGAACAAGAGAGACAAATCCCTCTTCTTCTGGAGTTTGTGTTCTTGTGGGAGGTGACAAAATCAAAAACAATGTGCTGAAAAGTGAAAAGTACATGGGAAAAATTTTAAATAGAACACAGGAGGATTGATAGTTCTGGGTGGACAAGATGAGTTGTAATTTAAATAGTTTTCAGAGTCAGTCTCATTGAGACGGTGACTTGTGAACAAAGACTTGAAGGAAATGAGGGATTTGCCACACAAGAGCATACCTATTGGAGAGTGTGGAAGTGCAAAGGCCCTGGGGTGGGTAGGTGCTTGGGGTGTGCAGGGAATACCAAGGAAGCCAGAGTGTCTGGAGATAAGAGAAGCACAGAGGTCAGAAAGGAGAAGGGGACAGCTAGCCCAAGGTCTTGTGGGCCATTGGTCAAGAGACTTGGCTGTCATTGTTGGCTTCATTGTTGGCTTCATTGCCATAATAAGACACACAGATTGGGTGGCTTATATGACAGATTTATTTCTCACGGTCTGGAGGCCAGGGAGTCCAAGATCAAGGTAGCTGCTGATGTAATTTTTGGTGAGGGCAACTTCCTGGCTTATAAAGGTCATGTGGGTCTTTATAAGGAGTCTTTATAAAGGCCAGTGGGTCACAGGGTCTTTCCTCAGTGGCTTCTGTCTTCTTTTCTAAAGTCACTCACCTCCTCACGAAAGCCCCCTCCTCGTGGCCTAATTCATCCCTAATTACCTCCTGTGTCTGCACACCAGCACCTGAATTGGGGTGTGAAGGAACAGACATTCAGGTCATAACTTCAGAGAGGCCATTCCAGAGAAAGGGAATGGACGTACCACAGTTTATTTCTTCTTTCTCCTACCAGAGCACATCTCGGTCGCCTCCAAGTTCTAACAATTGACACTAAAGCTTCTATTACACATCTGTGTACAAGGCTGTGTGTGGACAAGGCTTCAGAGCCCAGTGCCGAGACATCTGGAAGATGGTCTCAAAAACACAAGCCATCCTGTTTCTCTTCATTCATTCAGTGAAGGTGTAAATAAAACAGGAAAAGAAAGTCAGATCATGTGTGTTGAAGGTGATGTGTGTGTACGTGTGTGTAATACTAAGCAAACACTGGATATTGAATGCTTGATTCTTTAATTGTGGTGCCTTCTAAAAAAAAAAAAAAGCAAAACAGTTTGCTCCACAGGTGAGCCTCTGTCAGAGTGTCTCACCTTTCCTTCTCCAGTCCCCGAAACTGGGCCAGCTCATGGGCCACAAACCACCCATCCTCTTCCCTCAGTCCTACTAACTCACCATAGGTGCCTTTCCTTCAGAAAATTACACCCCCCTCAGGTGCAACTCAAACCCCTCTCAGGAGGGGAGCCCCCCCTTCACCAGGTGCCTGGGGCGAGCCGGGAGCTGGGTAAGTTCCGGTGAGACACGTCACCCTATGCAGAGAGGTAACAAGACGTCAGCTTCAGAGGCGGGTTGTGTGACGTTTGGGACTGCGTTTGCACGCCTCACCTGGGATTGGAGACCGAGTGCTTTAACATCTCTCAGCTTCTGCCCCAAGGGGAAGGTTGAGGGGACCAAAGGGATCCTCATTTGTGTCCCTGATGTTAACTGGACACCTGCTTGTGCCTGTGCTGCCTGGGTTCCAGAAGCACAGTAACGAACACTTACAGAGAGTATATTCTAGAAGAGTGTAATTTTCACTGGCATAAGACTCCACTTTTTCAAAAATGTGTCAGTTCCTAAGCACTTTTCCAGTTCTTCCCAGTAATATTACAAGTTGTGTGTGTATTTGTATATACACTTATTATGTTTAAAGACATTAAGACACCAAGAGACTAGAGTCACTGTATAATCCCATTTATGTGTGTTTTTAAAAAAGCAAATCATACTATATTTTTATATCTTTAACAAGTATCTGAGTTGTAATGCTATATTTAATAGTAACAATATTAAAATGTTTACCACAATTTCAGGATAATAATCTTAGGTGAGAGAGAGAATACAATACAGAACTATGTGTCTAGTTACACATCTGAGACATTTTATTTCTCTTTAAGAAAAACACTTAAGGGGTCTCCCTGGTGGTGCAGTGGGTTAAGCAATGCACTATGAAGCAAACTGCAGCACGAGTTCGATCCCTGCTGCCGGCCAGGGAGGGGACCCCAGGGAGGGGACCCACATGGCACTGCAGACCTCTCCTGCTGTGCCTGCTGCTCCCCTCAGGAGTGTGTCTGGGACCCACATGGCACTGCAGACCTCTCCTGCTGTGCCTGCTGCTCCCCTCAGGAGTGTGCTTCGGTTGATCTGCCTGTTCTGCTCCCCCCTCTCTGTGGTGAATCCTCTCACCCCCCCACACACCTCTGGCCTGTACCCCAGTGCTTGTATGCATAAATAAATAAATCTTTAAAAAAAAAAAAGAAAAGAAAAACACTTAAGCAAATACGGCAAAATAACATCTACTGAGTATTTAAAATTCACTGTTTTTTTTTTATTATTACGTACAAGCACTAATCCTAAGCTGCATGTGCTATTTCTGCATAACAGGTCAGCAAACTGAGACTCAGTGAGACATTATTCCAATCAGGTCATTGTAACTAAGTGTATCAATGTTTTAAGTCTACTCATTTCATGAAGTCACCAGCCTCTTAAATGTATGTTAATACACACCTGGATTCTATTTGCTATTATTTTGTTGAGGATTTGTGGATCTAAGTTCAGGAAAGAGATTGGATCATAATTTTCTCTTTTTTTTACTATTAAGCTTTATTTTAGAGCAGTTTTGGGCACACAGCAAAATGGAATGGAAAACAGAGATTTCTTTGCCCTCTGCCTCACCTGTCCCAACCTGAGTGGTTCATTTGTTTTCATCATTGAACCCACACAGACATCATTATTGCCCAGACTCCAGAGATTACATTAGGGGTCATTTATGGGCTTGGACAAAGTTTTAATGGTCCGTATCCCCCATAATAGTATCATAGAAAGTAGTCTTATTTCCCTAAAAATCTTCTGTTTCTCCTATTCATCCCTCCCTCACTTAGCAATATACATTTAAATTTCCTCTGGCATGAGCAATCATTTCTTTTTAGTGCTGAATATTTCATTGTCTGGATATGCCATGGATTATTTATCCATTCACCTACTGACAGGCATCTTGGTTCTTCCAAGTTTTGGCGATTATGATTAAACTGCTATAAACATCTGTGTGCAAGTTTCTGTGTGGACACACACTTTGATTCATTGGAGTAAATACCAAGGAGTGCAATTGCTGTAGCATATGGTTAGAGTATGTTCAGCTTTGTAAGAAATTGCTGAACTGCCTTCGAAAGTGACTGTACCATCTTACACTCCTCTCATCAGTGAATGACAACTGCTGTTATCTACATCCTCACCACCAGCATTTGGTACTGCCAGAGTCTTGGATTTTGGTTATTCCGATAGGTGTGCGGTAGTATCTTGCTGTTGTTTTAATTTGCATTTCTACGATGACATATGATGTGGAGCAGAGTTTTGTGTCTTTGCCATCTGTAAATCTTCTTAGGCAAGGCCTGTTCCGCTCTCTTGCCAATATTTTAAGCAGGTTGTTTTCTTACTATTGAGTATTGAAAAGTCTTTGTATAGTCTGGGTAATAGTCCTCTATCAAGTGTATTTCGCAATTATTTTATCCCAATCTATTCTTGTCTTCTCATTCCTGCAATTGCCTTTCACAGGGCTAAAGTGTTAATATAGTTTTCATGAAATCTAGCTTATCAATCACTTCTTTCATGGGCGGTGACTTTGATCTTGTCTCTAAAAGATTATGGCCACACCCAGGGTCATCTAAGTTTTCTATGTAATTTGTTCTTCCTTTTCTAGTTTCCTAATGTGGAATCTTAGATTGTCAATTTTAGAAGTTTCTTCTTTTTGAATATATACATTCAGTGTTATAAATTTCCCCCTAAGCTTTCACTGTATTGATATATCACATTTTCATTTAGTTAAAAAATATTTTTCAATTTTTCTTGAGATGTCTTTCTTGACCCATGTATTATTTACGATTGTGTTGTTTAATCTCCAAGTGTTTGGGATTTTCCAGCTATCTGTTATTAATTTCTATTTTAATTCCACTAGAGTCTGAAAAAAGCATAGTATGATTTCTATTCTTTCATATTTGTTAATGTGTTTTGTGGCCCAAAATATGGTCTTACTTGGTAAATGTTCCAGATGAGCTTGAGAAGATTGTGTACTTTTATGTTTTGGGGGGAACTAGTCTATGCATTTTAATTCTATCCAGTTGGTTTGTGGTGCTATTGAGCTCGATTATGTCCTTATTGATTTTCTGCTGGTTGAATCTGTCCACTTAGGGGGTACTGAAATCTCCAACTAGAATATTGGATTCTTCCACTTCTCCTTATAGTACTATCCATTTTGCCTCATTTTGTTAGGGGGCAAGGTAGTCCTGAAGGGGTTACACAAATAGGTTTACGGACTCCAACCCCCACTCCAGACCAACACTATCCCCAAACCACAAATCCTATAAGGTCATTATCGAAGAGTGGGTCACTAGAACCTGAGGGTGGAGTTAAGCAGTCAAGCTGGGTATAAAACCAGACATGTGGGCCTTGGGGGCTCTCTCTTCATTCGGAGCCAGCTCTAGCGCACCGTTGGGTTCCAGTTCTGAGGATCTGGTAAAACGCTTACAAATTTGTCTCCCTCTCTTCTCCTTGTGTTATTCACCACTTTATTTCCCCATCTTTTGTAAAATAAAACACTTTATTAACCTTTGCCGTGTGTGACTGCAGTTAGTGCTTATTATAAGTGCCTTTTAAGCGCTCAGGTAAGGACCCAGTCAGGCAAACCCATTTTATATTATGGTTGCCCTGTAACAATTTAGTTTGGGGTTCTGTTGCTAGGCACACACACACACACATACACACACACACACATTGACCTCACTTCTCCAATGGATCTATGAAGTATTTGTGTTCTAAGTTTGTTCAGCTTTTTATTGTTAGGACTGAGTGGCAACTACTAAGCTCCTTACATGTCAAACTAGAAGCTGAAAGTTTCCTAGTTTTCTTTATTTGTACTGTCTTTATCTAGTTTTGGTATATCAGGGTAAGACAAGCTTCATTAAATAAGCTGGGAATTGCTTCCTTTTCTTCTGTTTCCTGGAAAAGATGTTGTTATGTTAAGTCTATTTCTTGGGAAAAGATTATATAAAATTTATGTTAATTCTTTAAATGTTCAAAAGAATTCTCCAGTGAACTCATCTGAGACTTAAGATTTCTTTTTCAAAAGCTTTTTAAATTTCAAATTCTATTGCTTTAACGGTTTTAAGGCTAATACAATTGTCCGTTTTATGTTGGTTGAGTTTTGACAGTTTGTGGAATTTGCAGAATTGGTCCATTTCTTTAAAGTCATCAAATGTATTATGATAAAGTTGTCCAACATGTCTGCCTTTTTTAATGATTATTACCTTTTTAATGATGTACAAATCTGTAGTGTTATCTTCTGTTTCATTTCTGATACTGAAAATCTATGTTTTCTTTTATCTTCATCAGTATTCCTAGAAGTATATCAATTTCATTGTTTTTGAAATACCAAAATTTTGTTTCATTGAATTTTTCTTTTAATATCTTCCTGTTTATAATTTGAGTGGTTTCTACTTCTATATATTGTCCTTCCTTTGGCTTTAATTTTGTTCTTCTTTTTCTATTTTCCTAAAGTTAGAACATAGATTATTGATTTGAGATGTTTCCTCTTTACTAATTTAAGAATTTAATGTTATAAATTTCCCTCTCAGTTCTGCTTTGGCTGCATCCCACATATTTTGATATATTTTAATTTTCATTTACATTCTATGTATTTTGCAATTTCTTTTAAGATTTTCTCTTTGACCCATGAATTACTAAGATGCGTGCTACATAATTTCCAAATATTTGGAGATTTTCCTATTGTTCTTTCATTCACTGTATTTTAATAACTGTTTGATAGTTTTTATCTCCATTAGAACAGGGGTTTGCCCAGTTATCCCACTGTTATATCACTAACACTGAGAACAGGACAATAGCATGTGCTCAAGAAAGGAGGATGGAAATATTTAAATTAAAAATCAATAAATAGGAAACTAAAGGTTAAAAGAGAGGAGGGAGCATCAGAAGGCAGATGCTAAGTATTGCCGGGTGGGAAATGATTTTCTTGTATTTTCTTCCTTTTAGGATTCATATTTTTTCAAATTCTCTATAGTGAGCATGTGTTACTTTATAATCAGGGAAAGGAGGATCCAAATATGGGAACTGCTATTTGTGATCATTTTAACTCTCTCCCTGATAGGTCATCAAAACTTGAATTGCTAAAAAAAAAAAAAAAAAAAAAAAAAAAGAGCTAAGATGAAAGTCAGGGCCACAGAAGGACCCCCGGGAAGGTTTTAAAGGTGAACTACTCAGAGCCCTTCAGGGAGGCAGGTAGGGTCCCTGATATTTGCACTTTCATAGGTCTCTGAGACTGTGCTACAGTAACTTTATCATCAAGACCATGTGCATTTTGAGTCACAAAGGTCAATTTCATCCTTCTCATCTTACTGCACAGACAGCCCTAGAGATCTTGTAAATTAATGTTCATTCCAGGAGATGTGGTTTGCCATTGAAAATTGTACATCCATCTGCTTAAGTCCAGCTGTCAAAATCCCTTTGACAATTTACTCTGAGGAAGCAGTATTGGTGTTTGCTGTCAAGGTTCATTGTGTGCAAAATATTACAAAAAAATAAGGAAGAGTGCAGAGGAAATACTATAGGGTTTTTGTGTTTTGTTTTGTTTTGTGTTAATACAGCCATCTTTTACAACTTTAGTCTTGTTTTTTGTTTTTTGTTTTTTGAGGTAATCTTTGGGAAGCTAAGTAAATGGTACAATTTGATGGTAACCTCAGCTGGCCAGTTAACACTCAAAAGGTTCTTGGGTGTGAACAATTTCTGAAGATGAATTAAATGCTTTCTACTTTTGAAAATAAGCTGACAATTCATTTAAATTTTTAAAAACTTTTCTACTGACAAAGAGATTGCCTATATCTGGAAATGATTTTCACCCTTCTCTAGTTGTGAGATGAACTGACTCACTAAAGGTCTAGAAATTTCCTGGGGGTCCAGGGTCAAGCAAATATGTAACCTGAGGCTCAGGGATCTTCAGAAACCATTGCTGGGGGACCCCCCCCCTAAACAGTGGGAAGGGACTGTGGAGCTCTCCCATTCTCCTTGGCACTAAGTCAGAGAACACGTTAGGATCAACAAGCATTTCTGTATCAATGTGTCAGAGCTGAGGACGTAAAAATCTCGAAAATAATGACATAGCCTGATGGGGGGAACAAAGAGTCCACATCTCAAGAACAATTCTTATCAAATGAAACAGACTTTGCTGCAACCAGCCAGAAATGGAATGCTGCACTACTAACCAGATTGTCCATTTCAAAAACCATTTGCTTTTTATCATCCCCTAGCACCCGATTCTCTGCCTTTGTGTGACTGTTACTAACTTGGCCAATTTGACCTGAATACATCAAAAGGCTTAGGCTTGTTTGTTCATTTGATTTTTATTGACAACTACTGCTCTTCAATTAAATTCAAAGATACCCATTGCTCCTCCACAGCAACCTGGTGCAGACCAGCTTGCACACCGTGGGGACTACTCACCAAATATTTCTGGCTTTAGGAGCAAGCAAGCAACGTTTCCCTGCCTGTAAAAGTTAGGTGTGGGCGTGAGTCTTGCTTTGGCCAATGATGTGTACAGAAGTGACGCTTGAGCAGAAACGCCTGGTCAGTGTGTGATCCAGTCCATCTCCCCTCTTCTGTCGTGTGCCTGTGTGTCCACATGAGCCCATCCTGGAGCCTGAAGAAACCATGACATGCAGGGTAGCCCGTGCTCACAGGAACAGGAAGCAGGAGCAAGAGAAAGCACTTACTCTAGAAAGCTGCTAAGATCTGGTGGCTGTTGATACACACACGTATGTGCACACACACATCAAGTAGCTATGTGTGCAAGGGAGGGACCCTTAGTGGAGTGGGGGGGATACAAGATAAGGCACAATCTCTGGGGCCTCCCTGGTGGGACAACAGGTAAAGCACCATACTATGAAGCGTCCACAGCTACTGCAGCACGAGTTCGATCCCCAGCCAGGAACATGACCCACATGGCACGGCAGACCTCTCCTGCCTCGCCCACTGCTCCCCTCAGCGGTGCATTTCAGTCCATCTGCCTGTTCTGCTCCACACTCTGTCTCTGGTGGATCCTCTCACTGACTCCCAAACATCTCTGGTCTGTACCCCCGCTCTTATATGCATAAATAAATAAATATTTAAAAAGAAAAAATCACAATCTCTGTCTCCAAAGAGTCAGCAGGTTGCTTTGGCAGATGAGGTGTCGTGACTATATCTAATGATAACAACACAAGAGTGGCTATTCAAGGGCAAATTAACAATATGTGTGTGTAGCCTTAAGAAGGAATTCATCAGCTGTGAACCAGGATGGATGTAAGAATGGCTCACTCCCTTTGGCCCCCAGCTTTCCTCTTCCTCTTTCTCCCCCCTGCCCTGCCCCACGGGATGGGCCTGTCTGGGTCCCATTAACAGGCTCCTTCTCTCCTGCTCCTGTTTGGGTTGGGTCCATGGAGAGACAGGGTGAGGGCTTAGCACAAGATGGCAGGGGAGGGGGGATGAGCTAGAATGACAATGCCTCAGGCTCACTTCTCTCAAGGGGCTACTCTGTTGGCCCCTCAGCTAGAGGTCTTGGTTCCTCTCAAAATGACTCTTCCCCTTGGCCCTCTCTGTCCCATCCCCCACTGCCCTCTTCATTCACCCTTCAGGCTCCGGGTGGTCTGAGCTTCCTCCCAACCCCCCTCAGTTTTCAGCTCCAGTAGCTTGCACTATCCTTCTCGGTTTCTCTATATCCTGCCCACACCTTTGTAAACAGTCATTTTGTAAGGGTTCTGTAAATTACCCTAGTTTGAACGTGCATCTGTTTCCTGAGAGGCCCTGGCCAACAGCACTCCTTTGAAGAGCCAGCCGGGGAGACTATTTGATTGTAATTTGTCTGTAGGGCAAACTATGTAGCTGCAAAAGAGGAAGGATATTTTTAAAATACTTAATTTCATTAAGAAATTATGAAATGATGCTTCTCCACCCAAACTGGAAGATGCTGCTCTAAAGTAGAAGTTGGGACAAGCATTGTCCTCGCTGCCCCTATGGTGAGTGAGAGGGTCCTCACAGACCCTGGTCTCACAAAGTGCTGTGCAAACCCTGCATGCAGCCACCCAGAATGTCACATCCCCTCCGAGGAGTGCCCCAAACCCCCATCTTCTGGAAAAGGGTTGACACCAGAATTCAAACCATTGTTTTCAGCTGAACCCAAGGTCAGAATATTAATTTATTGATGCTCAAAGAAAATTCCAGAACTTTCTTTTAAGCCCCATGCATAGCATAGAGCTGCTTGGAAGAGGGCTACAGTCTCTTTGCCACAACCCTACCAACTAGGAGTTCTTTGCCCTGTCTCAGGAGAACTATAGCAAAGTCACTGGATTTATTCATTGGTGGACTGGTTATTTGGTTGCTTGGTTGCTTGGTTTTCTCTGTGGAAAGTCAAAGGTGACCTTGAAAGAGTTGAATTTGGAAGCATTCTGGGCTCCATTCTTTGTTTCCATCTCCCGAGGGGAGGGGAGCTGGCTGCTCTTTCGCTGTATCCCCTCTGGGAAGGTGCAGCCAGGAAGAGGCTGGTACCTGTATCCCCAGCATTTTCCAAAGCAGCTGGAATGAGCAGACAGTTGATTGCAGATGCTGGGGCTGGACCCGGGGGCGAGTCTGCTCAGGCATGCAGGATGTAAAGTGAGAGGAAGTGCAGACGGCAATTTGGAAGATTTAGGAGTGCTTGGGCTGTCACTGGATTTTATGGTGTTGTCATTGACATGTGTATGTATTCTCTCCAGAGCAGGTAGGAGATGAGGAGAAGGAAGAGCAGCGTTCCCAGGCATCAGGTCTGAATAGCTGGGCGGAGGGGGAAAGGCGTGGGGGAAGAGGGCAGGATTGCCTGCAAGAGTAAGGAGCCTGTTTGCCTGAGTGCCAGAGGGTGCCTGCCAGAGGGCGGGACCCTCTAGAAAGCAACAGAGGGGTGATAAAATCCCAGCAGTATAACTTGCATGAACAGCTCCCCTGAATTAAAAACTCACTTTTCAAGGAAACCAATACTGATCGGCACCACTAGCTGCAGGGTTGCTCACCCTGCTGTGAGTCAGCCAGGGCCGCGAGGGTTCAGAGCTGCAGAGGAGCACAGGCCGAGAGCACAGAGCACACCCAGGACCCGCATCCTGGGGTGCACTTTCCAGGCTGGGGGGTGGGGACAGAACAGCTCTTTGATGCTAGTGCTTCTCCCACAGGTGACCAGGCGGTGGGTGCGCCCTGGAGACTGTGCTGGGCACTGTAGGGTCAGAGAAATCAGGGCTTTCCACCCTCCCACCACTGGTGCGATGATGATGGACACCTGCGGTGCTGCGCACATTCCAGGGTGGGCATGCGCAAGTGGGCGCACCTGAGTTGGACACGGGCATAAATGGGCGGCGTCATGAGGACGCCAGGACCAACAGGACCGACAGTACTGACCAACGCGAGCATCAGCAAAGCAGCCGAGAGGGTGAGATGCGCTGGGGGCACCCCTGCCTGCCATGTACCTGGCCACCTCTACTAATAAAAGCATGAAAAGCCACTGAGGGCTCCAAGACTCTCCTTCCCTGACCCGTCTGCCCAGAACCATCCGAACCTTGCAGTGTGCCACCTTTCCTGCCGCTACAGACAGTCCCCGGGAAGTTTGGCGAAAGGACCAACACTTGACCCAGCAACCAAATGCCTGCCTGAGAAGTTCCTTCTCAGGATTCCCCACTCCCTCCCCGAGGGGGGGTGAGGGGATGCGGTGGGGGTGGGGTGGGGGTGGCTGCTGTCAGCTGTCCTCAAGGAGTGTGGAGTGGCGGGCTGGTCACCAGGCACAAGTATAAGGGGCAGGTCACACTATGAATTCCCACAGCCAGCAGCTAAGCGCTTCCAGGGGCTCTGCTGGTTGCTTCATTTGAAACCCTTGTGCTCCCCACGCAGCAGTCCTCCTAGCCCCGTTTTACAGACAAGGAGTCTGAGATGCTGAAGAATGAACGTGTCCAAGGTCTGAGGAATTGCCATTTGGGGTCCAGACCATGGATATAACTTGATGCCTTGGGAGCTTGGGACCTGGCTGTTCAGAGCAGCCAGTGGTGAGAGAACAGCATCTGAGCTGCTGCTTGAAACACCTGGGAATCGCCAACAGGAAGGCAGCGGGAAGGGAAATCCTGGAACATGAACATTAGTGCAAAAGTACCTGGGCAAAACAGTCCAGGTAAGGGATAGGCATCATTTGTTTCCTGGAATCTAGAGGTCTTCAAACTAGAATGGAAGATGCAATGATGAGGGACAGTAGGCAGATTATAGAGCTTTCAGTGGTAACCTCAACAGTGGAACTTCTGGAAGCAATAGGGAGCCCTTGAAGGCTGCAAAGGGGAGAGAGCATCTAAAGGTCACAGGCAGGTTCAAGCGAGCCCTCGTGTCAGTGCTGAAGACAAGGGAGGCCCCTGGGTGGGGCAAAAAGAGTGAGACCCTGGCGGCAGGGTGCTCTGTGGGAAGGGAGGACCCCCCCAAGGCCAACACCCCAATGAAGGCAACGGGGTGTTGAGAAGGAAAGACAGTTTTCAAATTCATCCATGGACAGAGAATATGAAACCTGGAACATTTTAGTCTCAGCCCAGATTTTACCTGCACCCACCTCACCGTGGGGACTGAAAAAGAAAGAGTTAAGGGTCAGATTATAAAAAACAGCTGAGTTGCTGCCTCTCTCTGGTTCTCTGGCTCTGACTTTCCCACTATATTTAGATGCTCTAGAATTCTCTGCTCAGGGGGCCCCTCACCAGCCCCCAGACAAGTGAGCGAGCTTGCCTCCCACCGCTGCCAGCCCCACCCAGCCGCCTGTCCCACCCAAGGCCCAGTTCCTGGCAGGAGTCTGGGTCCTCCAAGTGCCACAGCCCTCGCGTCTCTCTGGGTTTGGATTCCACAGGAATAGCCAGAGGTTGGTGTTTCTCTCCTGTTGAAGAAAAGAAGGTCTACATTCTTTCTTTGGCTGGGATATTGCACCCTGACTGGTTTTCATTAGCTTTTCAAGTGGAAAATAAATCCCCCCCCAGTGGAAATTTGCCACTTATATGCAGCGTCACTATTCATTAAATATGTTTTTTGCGGATGACCCAAGTCCATTCTTCCGTGGCTCTGGCCAGGGCCCCACAGGAGGGCACTGGAGTAGCCCCACCCATGGCACCATCGAAGGAGCCTGTGGCCGCTTTCAGGGCAAAGGAAACCTCAGAAATTCGAGCAACCTGCTCTACTGCCCAGCCCCAGCTGTAGGCCCTGACCCCCAAGAAGCATCTAAACCCCCTCTTCTTCTTAGCCTCTTACTCTGGAGCTTCAAAGGAAGGAAAAGAAAAACTAAGCCCAGTTCCTAGGGTAGAAGTCCCTGCCCAGTGCTGTGCAGGCAGAGGGGCCTGTGTGGACACATTTCTCCTCCTCCAGGGCTCACTCTGTCCAGACTGAGACCACAGAGTCTGGGTCACCAGGCCAGCCTGAGTGAGGTTAAGATTCAAGGAAGAGGGGCCTCCCTGGTGGCGCAGTGGGTTAAGCAACGCACTATGAAGCAAACCGCAGCCACTGCAGCATGAGTTCGATCCCTGCCGCCGGCCAGGGAGGGGACCCACATGGCGAGGCAGACCTCTCCTGCCTGGCCCGCTGCTGCCCTCAGCAGTGTGTTTCAGTCCATCTGCCTGTTCTGCTCCCCACTCTGTCTCTGTGACTCCTCTCACCTCCCTGGACTCTGGCCTGTACCCCAGCTCTGAAATGCATAAATAAATAAATCTTTAAAAAAAAAAAAAAGATTCAAGGAAGAGGCGAGACAGACAAGAAGGAGAGGTAAGAAGTAAGACTGAGACGGGCAGGGGGAGACAGGAAGTGGAGAGTAGGCAGAAAGCAGATGCAGGAAGTGGAGAGACAGGAAGTGGAGGGACCGACCAGCAGGGGCCTCCTTTGCCAGTTGGCCTCCCTGCGCAGGGGACGAGAGAGCTTAAGTCTCTACCAGGAAAATTCAAGCCTGGAGATAATTTAAGCTTTCCTGGGCCTCTGCCAGCCATCTCCAGAGTTTTGTCAAATTTTCCACCTACTTCCGTTACATGTGGAAACTCAACCACCATCTTCGAAAGTCCATCCTCAACACTGGTTTTTCAATTTTTTTCTTGTTATTCAGAAGACTTGTGGCCAAAGATATGTGGGATAAGACGTTGTAGTACTAACTGAAGCTGCCTCCCATTGTCCCCCACTATACGCACACACGCATGTGCATGCGCACTCGTTCAGAAGGCACTTCTTGGGGTGGAGGTGGAGAATCAGATGGGGGGTATCCTGCTTTCATCCCCAGAAAAATACCAGGCAACCACTGAGCCCCACACGAGACCCCACTCCTGGAAGTGGTAGCTCCTCCTCAGAGTAAGTCGAGCCTTCTTCCTTCTACTTGTGTAAATCCACAGCCAAATAAAAACATATATGTAAGTATTATACCTGGCGTACCTATTCTTGAGTTCATGGTCTTCTCCTCTCCTACTCGCCGCCACCCTCCTGAGGGTGTATTTTGATGTATGCCTTTGATTTCTTTAATGCTCATAAAACAGACTGACCTCCTGTCTTTTTTTCCCACACACACAAAGCTGAGACACATATTATTTCAAAACTTACTTTCTAAAAAAATTTAACATTATATCTTGGCCAATGTCCAGCTCCTGACACATGGATCTGACTCATTCTTTTTTAACAGCTGCTTTGCATCCCATGGTGTGGATATACGGTTGCCTTAGTCCACTTGGGTTCTCACAACAGAAATACTGTAGCTGGGGGCGCCGAAGCAACAGATTGTTCTTTCTCCCAGTTCTGGATGCTGGAAAGTTCAAGACCAAGGTGCTGGCAGATTCTGGGTCTGGGGAGAGAGCACGTTCTGGTTCTCATGGCTAGCTTCTCACTGTGTCCACACAGGGTGGAAGGTGCAAGGGAGCTCTCAGGGGGCTCTTTCATCAGGCACTAACTCCATCCACAGCAAGCCTCTTGACTAATCACCCCCAATTCGCGTGCAGCAGTGGATTTGAGGGCACCTCTTGTCCACTTGACCATGACTTCATTATCCTGATATTGATGGACTTCGGGTCTTTCCAAGTCAAGTTTTGGTTGTTGCTATTGTTGAGGTCTGTTTTGTTTTGCTGTTATTGTAAATGACCTTGTAATAATTACTGTGCTTCTCTCCTGGTGCCCTAAGGTTTTGAGTCAAACCCCGGAGCGGGTTTGAAGGGAAAAGAAATGGGTTTAAATGGTACGCGGTGCCTCCGGACAGCTTCTGGAGACCTCACAGTTCACACCCTTGCAGCATAATCGTCCATTTTAGGTCCAGAACCAGGTAATAATTTCTCAAGAAAAGAAAAGCATTTTTCAATTTCATTTCTCTTTTAGGTAAAACATGTGAAATGCCTTTATAAGTTATAAAGCATTTACAGCTCAGGTACCAGCTGGGGCTGATTTGTTCTTTAAGTTCTGAACAGCCGTGCTTTCAATCCCAAGGCTGCAGATTTTCCTAAATCAGTGCCCAGCAAAGGCTTCGGGAACTTCCCAGTAGGAGGAAGGAGAGCTGTAGTTTTGGGGGTCTCTTTAGACAACCCTGCAGTCACTCCATTTGTTCCTCTTATAATCACACACTTGCTGTTTTGTTACGTGGCCCACTTGCCTCAATTGGGAATGAGCCTTTTCTGAACACACACACACACACACACACACACACACACCCTGCCCCCCGTGTAGTTATTCGTCTGTGGAGACTACTAAATGGGTTCATCTGGCTTGTCGACGGCCTCTGCCTTGTGGCCGGCACCTGCGGTCTTACACGCCTCCTATGACCGTGGACACCTGGGCCCAAAGAGCACAGGCGCGCGCGGGTGGCAATGCACACACCCGGGCCTAGAAGGGAGGGGGAAAGGGCAGCGTCACTCTGGGCACTGGTCAAGATGCGGGGGCCTGAGTGAGAGGAAGGTGCTGCTCAGTGGAAGAGAAACCCTTGGTGTGATAAGCCACCCTTCTCCGGGAAGATGGAGAGGGTCACCCCTCTTGGTTGTGGTTCAGCCTTGACCTTGGTGTGCCTCATCCTAGTCATCGCTGTGCTAGTTCACTGGTGGCTGTGAGAACCAAGGAGCCTTCCCAGCCTGCGGTGATGCAACACTACTTCTAGTTTGGGGGAACCAGAAGGATTTACATCTTACGAGACAGATAACTTAAGATTCCAAGTTCAGCACACCTGTTTCTAAACAGCCCCCCAAACATTTCCCTAATGGGGGCTCTAGTCTTTCATTTTGACAGGTCTCTCTTTCCCCCATATTTCTGACCTCTTCTAGAAGGACTGACAAAGATAATAATTATTTTTTTCCCTTTTCTTATACGTGGATATTCCGTTCCAGTGTAAACTCCTAGATTTGGCCACAGTAGACCTTTCAAAGAATGAAATCTCCCGTCCTTAGCAAGAGCAGGGCTTATGAGTTGGCTCACCCGCTCCAGGCCAAAAGGTCCCTTCTTGGAATCCATTCTCCAGTCTGGGTAGAGTGTTCTTTTAAACCTGTAAATCAGATTTTATCCCCTTGCCCCATCCCTGTTGGCTTCCCAAAGCCACTAGAACAGAATCCACTGCCCCCAGCACACCTGCACCCTTTCCTGTGTCCCTCTCCTGGGCACACCCTTCCTGCTCGGATTTCCAAACCCATCTAAGATTTGCCCCCCACCTCCTGCTCACAACATACACAGCAGCTCAGCTAGGGGAGCAGACTCTACCTTGTCCCTCTTCCCTTTCCCTTTCCCCTTGTCCCCAGCCCCCATGGGCGACACACCTGATCTCCTCTACTGGGCCAAGGGAACTAGCTTGGATGGGTCACACGGTCTTCCAGATCTTCCCTCCTGCCCTTGAGCCTCAGCTTTTGAAACTGAAAGCCAAAAATTAAATTCTTGTTCTCTGCATTTGCCCAAGAATCCTCAAATACCAGTGGGATTGGCCCCAAGGCAGGAAAGGCACAGAAAGACGGGGGGGAATCAGAGCAGAGGAGCCAGGCCTGTCTAAAGTCTCTGCCTTCCAACACACCCCTCCCAGAGGATCAGGCCTGGGGTCTGGGCACCCCGAGGGACCCTCAGTGCTTGTCTCAGCGAGGAAAAAATTCAGCGTTGAGACCAGTCACCCAAAAAAAGCAAGAGATTTATTGATAGATAGGAAGGACAGGCAAGCTTCCTGAGCAGAAAGGGGTCCTGAGTGGGTAGCCACTGAGGGGGCAAGAATCAGGTGTTTATATGGGTACAGCGGCGTTCAACCCTTGGGTATGTCAATGTTGTGTCTTTCACTGATTGGTCAGGGCCTGGGGGATCTCCTGGGTTACTGAGGCTTGCTTTTCTGAAGCAAGCTTTGGCCCATTGCTTTAGCACTGTGTTATTGTCTTGGTGTTCTGAACATTCCATTTTTTGTTGGGTTGGGGGCACCCTGACTCCCACCGATTATTTCTCATTCAGATTGTTATGTGGGATTGGGCCACCTGGGCTTGGGGTATGGGGCACTGTTTTCCTGACTAACTGCCTGTACCACCTCCTGGCTTCCTCATTCACATCAGAGCTGGCCGTTGCAACCCCCACACATGCAGGGGAACACCAGGATCATCTTCAGAGCTCAGGCAACTTAGCGTGAGTTACTGTGTCACTGATGGGAACCCCACGTCAGGTGGTTTGGCTGGTGAGAAGGAATCAAGGCAGATCTAAGGACATAAGCTGTAGACCCAACTTCTGTGAGGTACCAAGAGCAGTAGAAACAGAAAGTAGAATAAATGGGGGTGGCAGGGGCTGGAGGGAGGAAAAATGGGAGCTATTTTGTCACGGACACAGAATTTCCATTGTGCAAGAGCTCTGGAGGTGGCAGTAGGGATGTGAATGTGTGCGGTGTCCCAGGCCCAAGTGCTTCCATGTGACCATGCTGCTAAATCTGGTGTGTTACCACAAGCTTCAAAAATGTCTAATTGCACAATGGCAAGGACAGACGCGTTCTTGGAGGAATGGAGTTGGGACACAAGAGTCCAAAACTTGGTAGATGATACATTCAAAAAGAGGCAGGGGCCTAAGAAAATCAGCAGCACAGCTCTACATGTGTTAAGTACTACAATAAATACGGTACCTCACCTTGAAGGGGAAATAAATGTCCAGAATGGATGTCCTCAAACTTTTGGTCTCAAAACCCCTTTCCACCCTGAAAGCATTATCAAGAATCCCAAAGCCCTGTTTTCATGTGATTTATATCTATTGATAGTTTCCATTCAAACTTAAAATGAAAAATGTTTGGTAGACAAGAACACGCAAGCACATACCCCATTCCATTGGCGTGATGTTGTCCACATGTGCCAGGGGCCTCTGGAAAACTCCACCTCACAGGGGTGAGAGCATGGAAAGGAATAAAGCAAGCGGTCTCTGACTATGCTGTTACAAAAACAGTTGTGACCTCGTGGCTCTCCTGAATGTCCACACTTTTCCAGAAAACACTTTGAGGGTGACCTCTCTAGAACTAAAGTAGGGCATCTAGTGGGACCAGAGAAGATGGGAAAGGCGAAGGCTACCCAAATGAGGAGACATGGGCAGAGATGGTTGCAGAGAGAGAGCCTGCCTGCTGGCTGGGGCCACCCAGTTCCTGCCCCTAACTGACATCTCCTAACTTCCTCGTTCAGCCACAACCATTGACTAGTGCACGGCGTCCCTGCCCCAGCCACTCAGGTGTTCCCCCGGACTGCGCCTCCTGGGCTTTCCTCAGTGCCCAGACAGCAGTGAGACTGCCCAGTCATTCCTGTATTTGCAGCTGGAAGGAGATGTCTGTTTGAAAGCAGCTCCGCTCCCCGCCAAGCCAAGGAAGACAAAGCCTTGCCCTGCGACGCCCTCATGCATCCAGCAGGAGCGGCAGCCAGGCTTAATAAGGCCAATTGAAAACAACAACAAATCAGCTTATTCTCAGGGCGAAATGAGTTGTGTTTGGCCTTAATCCCCTGTGATCAGTCGTGGCTCTCCGCAGCTACGCCCGCCGTCCCAGTCCCCACAGGCCGCCTCAGCGAAGGTTACGTCCCCTTTCTAATGACGAGAGGCAGAAACCCAGTAATGCATTCAGTGCAGTGAAAACTTAATCCCAAATATCATTTTTAGTCATATGAGGAAAGGTAACCCGCTGAAGATTCAATTGGACAAACACTCTCTGAATTGAGGGCATCTATTTACTTAATTGTAACATTGCAGCTTCTCGCGCCAGCTCAGACCAACCTCAGGTCAAGACTCGCTGATGGGTTTTATTCATCAGATTTTCTGGTTCCTCCTGGCAAGTGACACCAGGACAGAGTGGGGATTGGCAGTGTGCCCTTGCTGACACCAAGGAGGGCTCTCTGAACACCCTGCATTTATGGGTGGGGGGGTCACAGGTCTAGGGTATCAAATGACATGCCCCTCTGGGGATACCAGGCTCCCAGAGGGTCCTCATGGGAGAAACGGTGGAAGCGTGGTGGCACCTCAAAGGAGGGTCCTGGGCCCCAGAGTCGGGCCCTGTGTTAGATGTCCTCCAGAACAAACCAATAGTGGATGTATATACAGTAGATATGCACGCACAGAGAAAGAGATTATGAGCTGACTCACATGATGGTGGAGGCTGACAAATTGCTGGGCCTGCAGGGTAAGCTGGCGAGCTGGAATGTGGGAGAGCTGATGTGTAGCGCTAGTTGAGTCTGCAGACCTAAGGACAAGGACAATCAACAGCAATTTCCATCCAAAGCCCCAGAAGAGTCGATGTCTCCACTGGAGGCAGGACACAGCTGACATCTCAGTTTGAAGACAGTCAGGCAGGACGAATTTTCCAAAAGGTCGAAGGATCAACCCCTTTTGACCTTTGACTGGCTGAATGAGGCCCACTCACCTTCAGAAGGGCAAGCTGCTGATTTAACTGTTAATCAGAAATGCCCAGAATAGGCTCTGACCAGTATCTGGGCATCCTTGGCCCAGTCAAGCTGGCACATAAAATAAACCATCATAGGCACCCAAAGGAAGAAGGGAGACAGATTGTCTTCAAGGTTGGAAGGAGAGCATGGTAGTCCTCCTGAAGAGAGCTGAAACGAGGGGCCCTCTCTGGCTGGTGGTGTCGGTGACTCAAGGGCTTTCTTGGGCGAGTCCTTCCTGGGCATCCCCAGCAGGGGGCATGACTTGCAGAGAGGCTAACTCTGCAGGCAGCAGGGCTTGGCCCTTTGAGGGCCAGACCTTCAGACAACAATCACCACTGGCAACCTTGGGGCCAAGCACGACCTGCCCCCAGCTGCCCGGCCTTTCAAAACTAGGCGATATTTTAGACCAGGTGTCTATTCCTGCTTCCACTTCTATGTCTTTATCGATTATTGCTGAGCCTCTCATCAACCAATGAGAGTAAAGAACGTGCACGAAGGAGAAAAGGCAAGAATGAGAATTCAGAGCACCTGCTCAGGACCCTGTACCAGACAACGCCTTGCAAGTATCGTATGTTTGCCAGGAGAGGAGGGGCACGGTGGCCTCCTAAAATTAATCATACTTAATGATGTAATCAACATACTGAGTGCCTATAATAGACCTGACTGAATTATGGTCTTAATTTATTTAATCTGCTAATGACATTACTTGGAACAATCCCAGAAGCAGGACCCTTTATCCTTCCCATTTGCTAGATGAAGAAAGTGAGGCACGTCGACGTGAACTAACATGGCGTCATGCAGCTCCCGAGGGGGCTGCCGATACGTCCATCCAAACAGTCCTTCCAGAATTCACCATCCCGCTATGCACCTCTTCCCCTGAGGGGCTTCCCCACGTAGAGATTCCCAGATTTAGGTCATACTCGGGCACCCAGGGGACTGAACTGGGAAACCCAGCTGGGTGCTGGTCTGAGGACACTCAGTGGATTGAAAAGCAGGCTCCTGGGAGCTAAAGAGGATCAAGAGTCCGCGGGGTCTCTCTGGCTCTGGCCTTCCACTCGCCTTGGCCACAGGCAGCTCTGGAGGAGGTCATCAGACCTGAGGAGAGCAGAGCGCCAGCGAAGGCCAGGCCTGTGGAGGCGCGGCGCGGCAGACCTCAGCGCTAGTGCTGTGGCCGTGGGGCGCAGCACCCCGGAGCCGTCTGCTAGGAGGCTGCTTCCTGTCGGAGGGTCCTGCAGCCCTCCCATTCACGAATCCCGTGCTGACAGGGACTCTGTCTCCTCTCCACACGCGGCAGACAGTCCCTGCGGGCGGAGCCCCTGCGCCAGGCTGCCCCAGAACACTTCCGGGCCCGCCGTGGGCTTTGCCTCCCCGGAGGAAACGGCTAAGTCTGCCCTTCACGTCGAGAACAAGCTCTGCATTTTAATTCAGGATTTAATTCCGCGTGGGCTGAGCCAGGAGTCGTTCAGAGACAGATTAGCAGCCCTGACGTTCGGGCTCTAGTCTTTGGGAAAAGCACATAATTCAGGACCCCTAAACCCACAGTGCCTGTGGAGTCTCCCCATGGTCGGACTTTGGGGGAATAACCCTGCTGGACCAGTTCACCATTTGGGGGTCACCCTGTCTACCCAGGAGCAGGATTCAGCAAATGACCGGGGGGCTGTGGGGGGGGCCGCAGAGGGGGTCGACACAGCAGAAGTAAGAGGCGCCATGTCACTGGGGGCTCAGACCTTTTATCCAACCTTCTGCTCGCCACCGTCTTACTGGGGGTGTCCTCTCAGCTCTGACGGCCGCAGCGAGGAGGCTCCCGTCTGACCTGTGGCGGGCAGGTTGGCCCAGGGGCAGCCTCAAACTCTTCCAAGGATGTCCCGTCAGTGATGCCGCCAGATCCCTGGCAGCCCTGGGGGTACAGGTGCAGCTACACAGGATGGCAGAAGCGCGCACCGCCCTCCCCCGTGTGTTCTGCACGCAGAGAGTTTCCACCACGGCGGCTGCCTCTTCCACCTCCACCGGCTTCCCGCGGAAGGCACTCCCCCTCGCGGCCGCCTCCGCTTGGTGCCCCGGGTAGCTT
Organism: Galemys pyrenaicus; assembly: GCA_019455555.1. Classification (NCBI taxonomy): domain Eukaryota; kingdom Metazoa; phylum Chordata; class Mammalia; order Eulipotyphla; family Talpidae; genus Galemys; species Galemys pyrenaicus. The sequence goes on along the minus strand of JAGFMF010011658.1, from coordinate 8,763,650 downwards.
CCTCTGATCTGCCAGGCCAGTGTCCCTTAGGAATTTGTAGTCTCATTAACTCCTTTAACCATCTGTTACGAGAGAATGTCAATCTCTTCACTACAGTGAGACCATATATAGTATAATGGGAATATAATCTGTGTCAGAAGGAGCTAGCGGGGGACTGAGGAGGCAGGGTGCTTTGAGGTCCCTGACTGTGTCAGTTAACAAAGGTGAGGTGAGACCTGTACCCGGAGCTGATCCAAGCTACACGGGCTTGGACGGTGATCAGTCACCAGGTACTAGGCCCCTACCCCATGGCTGGGGCTGACCGGCCACACTCTCGGGATGCCCCACCCTGACGAACAGGCCAAAAACAAGCGGAGCAGTTCCATGCGCCTGCTGTGCACTCGAGGGGGCGGGCCAGGCTTCCCCTCCCTGCCACGGGGCTCAGACATGGCGCTTGCTTTACCCAAGGAAGGCTTCGCTTGAAATGAGCTTGAGCAGTGGAATTTTCCTATTCTGTGTCTCTGCTGTTGCTCTGAGAGTCTCCTGGGTAGCTGCTGCCACTTCAAGCAGAGCCTACAGTGAGAACTCAGGAGGACACTGGAGTCGCCAGACCTGCGCTGGAAGTGCAGCTGCTCAGCCGAGCCGAGCTACGACCTCTGGCCCAGCCAGCCCTTGGAAGCCTGAGAAGTAAATGTCACTGAGATGTGGTTGATCTTGATGTGGCAGTGGCTGGCTGAGGCAGTATTTCAACCTCACAGCAGCTCTGTGACGTAAGCGTTATTCTCTGCCTCTTTACACACGACGAAATATGCCCTATGTCCAGAAATCAGCAAGTGGCCTAGTAGGGATTGAAAGCTAGGGCTTTCTGGGGCCAGTGTTCAAAATGTAGGTGTTGGCGTCTCTCTGGTGGCGCAGTGGGTTGAGCGCCACACTGTGAAGCATCTGCCGCACAGTAGCGCCAGTTCTATCCCCGACCAGGGAGGGACCACATGGCACAGCAGACCTCTCCTGCCTTGCCCGCTGCTCCCCTCAGCAGTGTGTTTTCAGTTGATCTGCCTTTCTGTTCCCCACTCTGTCTGTGGTGAATCCTTTCACCTCCCGTGACTCTAACCTGTAACCCAGCTCTTTTTTAAAAAAAGATTTATTTATTTATGCATACAAGAGCTGGGGTACAGGCTAGAGCCACAGGAGCTGAGAGGAGTCACCAAAGACAGAGTGGGGAGCAGAACAGGCAGATGGACCAAAGTTCACTGCTGAGGGGAGCAGTGGGCGAGGTAGGAGAGGTCTGCTGCGCCATGTGGGTCCCCTCCCTGGCCGGGGATGGAACTCGGGCTTCTGTGCCATGGATGCTTCACAGTGCAGTGCTCAACCCCCTGCGCCACCAGGGAGGCCCTACCCCGGCTCTTATATGTATAAATAAATAAACCTTTAAAACAAAATGTAGGTGTTGGTGCTATTTCAGGGAAGCTTTGCAATCATGCAGATGATGGGAATATGGTTGATGATGTAAATATGGACGTGGTGTAAGTGACCACTGGCCCCTAAGCTTGGAGCTGCTCACCCCCACAATCTCACCTCAGTCTGAAAGACCCATCGGGGTGCTGCCCCCTATTCCACGCATGGCAATGTTTAGTCCCCACTTAATAACATCACAGATATTTTTAAAAAGGACAGTCTATGGTACTATTATTAGCAGGAGGCCAAGAGCAATTTTTGGAATAAAGCATCAGTTTGGGAAAGAGAAATAAATATGAGAAATGGGTTGGATTTAAGAAAATAAAAATCCCAAGAGAGGAAGAAGGAGAAAGGGACATTTATTCCGAGGAAGCCGAGGGGCCGTACCCGACAGGAAGATCAGCAAGAAGCTCTTGCAGTTGTAATCAGACAATGATGATGCGGACTTGACCCAGCATGAAGGAGCTAACGAGGACCGGAGGTTGAAGGAGCACAGCGGACCCAAGTGCCCTAGAGCCTGCTCTAAAGGGACTCGGTAAATAAGTCAACCCGAGTTCAGCGGGCCCTTCCCAATTCTCCCTCCCCAACCAAGTTACAAACCACGGAGCCTAACTGTGGGGCAGAGTCTGTTTCCAGTTAACGTGTCACCTCATTTCTTCTCCAGTCTGGGGAGCTAGAGGAAGAGCCCGGAGGTCCCCGTGGCCTACAGCAGACGGGGCAGCTCCACAGTTAGGGCTCCCCGTCGGCTCCCCTCCCCTGGCCTGGCCAACCCCAGGTGGGTGGGGCTGGAGACCTGGCCCAGGGCTAGGGAGCCCCTGGAGAGGTTGCTTTGTAACAGACCACACGGAGTAGGATGGAGATACAGGAATATAGGAATGGAGATACGGGAGATACCGGAATCCCCAGCTGAACCACCTTGGGTGGGATTTGGGGCTGCCATTTTCGGCAAGTGACCTGAAAACTAGGACGGAGTCTGCTTTGTCTGTGGAGACGGCACCCACCCACCCCCTTCACCCCTTCAGGCTCAGTTCTCAAGGATCCCCAGGAAGGCGGGCGATCAGATGCCCTTGGCCTTTGTCAGTCCGTCCCTGGTGGCTGCAGGCACCTGCTTCCCATACCCTAAAAACTCAGATGTGGAGATGAGGACAATAAAAGACAACCATATGGGTCACTAAAAGACACCATGACCACAGCCCGCGTCCTCCCGGGTCCCCAGATTTGGCTCTGGAGGCCAGTTCTGCGGGGGGGCAGGGCATGCCTTTCCCTGCTGAAGCATCTGGGTCACAGCTTTGCTAAGTTTGTTTCTGGGCAGGCTGACTCAAGCAGTGACTAAGCTTGAAAGTCATAAAACCTGGTCATAAACCTGTCAGTGGGGCTGTCAGCCAGGCCAAGATATAGACCCTGGGTCTGGGTGTCTTTTGCAGCTGGGCACGGCCACTCACTTCCAGCTCCTCGGCTGCCCCAGGCAATCCCTGCCTGAAATGCGCTGGAATCCACAAGGTGCCCTAGATCCATTCTGATGGACCAGGAGCATCCAACTAGAATCCTCCTCAGAACAGGCCGAGTCAGAAGCGGGGCCAAGATCATAATGACCAGATCACCTGGGCACATTCAATCTCTGCACCCCTTTCTGAGTCTTTGGAGAGAAACCCGGGAACTGAGGTAGGGTGCTGTCTCCCTGGGGTATTCCAGTCATCTCTTTGCACATATTCTGCTTCCCATTGGGGGGGTTTCACACTCTGGGGTCATGAAACCCACCTCTGAAGAGCCTGGCCCCGCTCAGCTCAGCCACATGACTTGGGCAGGAAGCACCGTCTCTTTAAACCTCAATTGTTTTTCAGCTATAAAATGGGGATGATAGTATCACCTGCCCTGCCTGTTCCTTGGGCGTTTGGCAAGGCTCAAACAGACAATATATTCAGAGGATTTGAAAAAGGGCAAAGTGCCACATAAGCCTGAAGAATAACAAGTCTTGCTTTCAACCCAAAAGACCTTTACCAAGTGCCGCTTCATGCCAAGCAGTGCCTGGGCACCAGAAATGCCAGGAAAAGGAAGAGCTATCAATTCCTACTCCCTTGAAGTCAGCACTCTACTGGATGCTGTAACAAGACAAAAATACACTAATATGCCAATAAGAGCACCAGCGACATTAAAATAATAGATCATTCTACCAGCTCACTGAGCACTTACTGTGGGCCAGTCTTGAGCTAAGTAGTTCATATACATCTAGTTCTTGGACAACAATGCAAGCATGCAGAGGGAGTGGACTGCAGCGTAATAAAGGTCACCTGTGAAAGGCCCACAGCTAACATACTTAACAGTAAAACACTGAACTCTTTTCCTCTGATATCAAGAATAAGACAAATACCGGAGCTAAGAGTATACATTGGAGAAGGGAAAGTCTTCAAGAATGAAACTAGATTACTATCTCACACCTCACACAAAGACTAACTCACACTGGGTAAAAAATTGGATGTAACATCTACAACCATAAAATAGCATAGAAGAAAACACAGAAAAATACTCCATAACATTGGCTTCATCACTCAGTGATGTATTTGTGGGTGTGTCTCCAACAGTAAGAAAACAAAAGAATATAAACAAATTGGCAACTTCAAAGTAAAAAGCTTCTGTACAGAGAAAAAGAAAACAAAGAGACACCTATCGTATAAGAAGAAATATTTGCACATAAAACATCTAACAAGAGGCTGATCTGCAAGATCTATTAAAAAAAAACTCTTACAATGCAACAAAAAGAAAATAAGTAACCTGATCCAAAAAATGGACAGAGGAGCCAAGGAGATGCTTCTCCAAAGACAAACCCGTGGCCAACAGGCCCATGAAAAAATGCCCCTCATCAGGGAAATACAAATCAAAACCACATTGCGATACCCCCTCATGCCTGTGAGAACAGCCCTTATCAAAAGTCCAGAAACAAGTGTTTGTGAGAATGTGAAGAAAAGGGAACATTCTGGACTGTTGTTGGGAATGTAGATCGTAGCCCTGTGGAAGACAGTGTGGAGGTTTCTCAAAATATTAGCCATAGATCTACCATATGATCCAGCAATTCTACTCCTACAGATCTACCCCAAAAATACAAAATCACTACCTCAAAGGGATGGAGGCACTCCTGTGTTCATTACAGCACTGTTTACAGCAGCCAAGTTACAGAAATAGCCTAAGTACCCAAGGATAGGAAGTGAATCAAGAAGATATGGTGTATATACACAGTGGCATATAGATCACAATGGAATACTACTCACAGGTAAAAAAGATGAATTCTTGCCATTTAGGACAAAATGCTAACCATTATGCTAAGTAAAATAAGTCAGATGACGAGAAATATCACGTGGTTTCACTTAAATGTGGAATACAGAGAAACAAAACAAAGTGTCAGCCGCAGACCCTAGAAATCTGTCAGTAAAATTAGCGCTGCCAGGGGATGGAGAGGTTGAGCAATGTGTGGAGCGGACCCAGTGGACTATGGGGGAGGACGGTGGCTCCTTGGTGGCGGGAGTGGCTGGTGACACTGAAGAGGTGTGATCCTGTACCCCTAAATCACGGTGTGGTAAGCCAGTATTATCTCAATAAAATGAAATTTTAAAAAAGAAGACAAGGATGCCCATTTTTACCACTTTTAAAGACAGCATCAGAGCGCATAAGCAGAGTAATCAGGCAAGAAAAAGAAACAAAGGCGACCAAATTGGAAAGGAAGTAAAATGTTCACTATTTGCAGATGGCGTATGTCCTGAGAAGTGCAGCCTTGGGCAGTCTGTCCTGGTGTGAATGCCTCTTATTGTCCACACATAACACAGTAAATCTGTGCATTAGGGGCCAAGGTGAACCAAACAAGCGATTAAATCAAGCACAGGGAAAATGCTGCCACAAGGTGTATGAGGCAGCTGCATGGGGCTCAGACAATAAATTTGGGGATCCCCACCCTGTCTCTGATGCATTGTTGACTGAAATGCCATTATGGCCCACATGACTGCTCATATAGAAAGCCCCAACTAAAACTCCACCAATGACAGCATAAAAGATTCAGCAAAATTATATCATAAATCAGTATATAATTATAGTGTTTCTGTACACTAATAACAAACTATCAGGCAAAATCAAGAAAGCAATTCCGGTTGCAACTGCCTCAAGAAGAGTAAAATACCTAAGAATAAATTTTAACCAAGGAGGAAAAAACTTGAGGACCCAAATAAAAGACCTATTTACTTTTAAAAAATGACCTTTTTAGGTGCAGGTGTTCATTTCTGACAAGCTAGTTCTTCCTCTGGCACCTGAATCCCCAGCCCAGTGAATCCAGTTGAGATTCCGGGGTCATGCAGCAGGTGACAGCCGCTGTAAGATCTGAAATGGTCACTTGGTGTTGCCGGAGGACATGTGAGCGAGAACAACCAGACGTGTTGGGGGAAGGAGGAAGCAGCGAGAATGGCCTGGTTACAATGAGTAAACACTAAGTCAAGCAATAATCAACAGCTCGTTCCCTGAGCGCTTGCTGCGGCCCAGGCGTGCATCAGCCAGGTCTCAAGCACTGAATCCTTAAAAGTTCTGCAAGGGAGCATTGTTCATTTCCTTTTTGCAGGTGTGGAAACTGAGGCTCAGTGGAGTGAAGCCATTCGCCCACTTGGCAAGGCGCGGCAGGTCATCTGACTTCAGATTGCTCCTTGCCAGGTGCGCCCCTTGTCTTCTAGACGGGAGCAGGCCCGTGTTAGCTCTGCGCTGGGAGCCCGGTGGGTGGGCTGGGACTTGTCAAGCTGCCTCGGCTCTCCAGCTCTCCCATCTGTAAAAGGAAGGACATGGGTGAGGTGGTCCCCACAGTGTCCCCCTGCTCTGGAAACCTGTGAACAGGCATCCTGGGGTGCAGACCGCCCAGGGCGAGGGCTGGGAGAGGACTTGCAGAACTTGTCAGCTCAGCGTCAAATGGCTGTGCGACTCTGGAGAGTCGCTTAACCCCTCCGGGCTTCCGTTTCTCCTCCGCCAGCTGAAAACAAAGCACAATGCCCTCCCCACCAGCTTGTAGTAGGGCGCAGACTAGAGGTGCGCTTGAAATTGCTTCTAACAACCTGGGGGGAGGGAGGACCAGTACTCCCACTTGTAGTGAGTGAGGTGGAAGGGAGGCCCCGGGATGAGCCACCCGCAGTCCTTGGCACCCCACACGAGCTTCAGGACCCTACTGAAAGCAGTCCCCGTCCAAGCACTGCAGGGCCACTGGGTACTCAATCAAAATTATGGCTTCCTGCAGCAGCCCAAGGCCAAACTCTCCAAGCCTCAGTTTACCCATCTGAAAAGAGAGTCACTGTGCATCTAATCGGGTCCTGCTGGAGCCAGGCCTGGGTAACAGGCTCTCTGGTAAGGAAGGCAAAGGCCAGGGCCTGCCCTCTCCCCACCGTCTCCTCCTCCCCTTCTTCTCCCTTCCCCCCTCCCCATTCCACTCTCCTTCCCCCTCCTTCATGCTTCCTTCCCTGGATCCTCTCTGTCCTCCTTCCCGAGGCCTGGGTTCAGGGACTGCCTCTTGACTCCACTTAAATCTGCCACTGTGTCTGTCCAGCTTGCCTTGCCTGGGAGGGAAGGGCTGTTTCTGGGGTCCTGCAATGAGAGAGGAGTGGGAACCCCACCGCTGTGTGAAGGCAGAGACTCCGTGAGGAAAGGCCCCTCTATCTAGGCGATTCTGTTCAAGGCACGGCTCCTCTCTGAGACCACAGCTGCTCAGCACCACACTCAAATTCCTCCATGAGATCAGACTGACCTTCCTGCCCAGACTGCCTGGGTGACTGGTCCTCCATGGGGCAGGCCTGGGGTGGAAACTGGGAGGCTTGGCCCATCCTGCACAGGGCGTTGTCTGGGTCCTAGAAGTATCTGGAAGCATCTCCTCTCTCCCATGTTCACTGGGATATGGAGAGAAGAGTGACATCTACTTTGAGGCACTTTCAAGGACATGAAGGAGAAGGTACTGTCTCACAAAGTCCAGCTCTGGGAGAGCCATTTGTGCTGCCCGTCCTGCCTCCCTGCCCTCCTCCATGTGGTTTCCAGGCCCTCACGGAAGAGGCCAGGCTCGGCCTCCCCACCAGCCCAGGTTCCTGCTCAGGAAGTTTCTTCTGCTTCTCAGAAGGCTGGGCCAGCAGAGCTTGGCTGTTTTAATGGGGTAGAGTTCGAGATCCTGGTGACTGGGGGAGACTTGCTTCCCCTGGGTGTCTGCTCCCAGGCAGGTGGGGAAACTCCTCCACGTGTCTCAGATCCACTCTGAACAGATGCTTCGTTCAGTCAGCAAACACTTGATGGGCCCCTGCCAGCCAGAAGGCTCAGGGAGCACAGGGAGAGAGTAATGTTCAATTATGCTACTTCCAATATTTCATGAGAACCTTAAAGGACCCTCCCCCCCACACACACACACACACTCTCCCTCTCACGCACACACACTCACACACACACAGCACCAGAACCAAGACTGCCATGGCAATCCCATAAGCCATTCCCTTGGTCTCCTGGGGCTGCCTCTCTTCTCAGAACATGTGGCTCCCCCTGCTGGAGAACAGGGCCCATTACCGAGGACGCTTCCTGTCGCCCCACAGGAGCACCCATTCATTTTCAGAATGGGGTCTTTCTGGCCCCACAAGTCAGCATTCAGGTGAGCATTTTCCATCTCCCCAAATCACTGGGGCTCAGAAGAAAAATAAGGATGCCACAATTCAAGCTTTCTCCTAGAGAAATCAAAAATATTTGCCACGTTTTCTGTGCTTTGGCTGCCTCTCTTCACTTGTTCCTAAGTTTGTGGCCTCAGCTCCCCAGCTCCCACCTTCCGCTGGTCTAGCCACAGGTCCGGAGTGAGTTGGAAATCTGCATTTCAAGTTGCGCTGGTGCTCAAAGATCACGCGCTGAGAACCTGAAATTTGGTGTCCTCCACAAAGTCTGGAACCAGATGCTTTTCCCACCCTCGTGTTCTCCTTTCCTCAGCTGGGGAATGGCATCGCCTAAGTCATGTGATGGGTCAGAGAAGAAGAGATTTCCCACCTGTTCAGTAAGTGCAGGACCATGGTGTCTGCACTCGGGGCGACAGGAAGGGGGCTGCTGGCTGCCCCCTGACACCTGCCCGCTCCAGGAGAACCCAGATTCTGTTCAGGAATCGGGGACCCCGACTGATCTCCACTCCAGCTCCAGCCCCGTGGAAGGGGAGAAGGTCTTGATTGTTCCAAATGAGGCACCGGCAGCCCTGGCTGCACTTAGAGCATCTGGGGAGCTTTTATACAAGAGACCTAGGGATGGCTCCAGCAGCTGAAGCAGAGGCTTGTGGACTGGGATCTGGGCTTAGGTGCTTCTTTTAAACTCTCAGGGCAGGGCCTCCCTGGTGGTGCAGTGGGTTAAGCAAGGCACTGTGAAGCAAACCGCAGCCACTGCAGCACGAGTTTGATCCCTGCCACCGGCCAGGGAGGGGACCCACATGGCGCAGCAGACCTCTCCTGTCTCCCTACTGTTCCCCTCAGCAGTGTATTTCAGTAGATCCACCTGTTCTGCTCCCCACTCTGTCTCTGGTGACTCCTCTCACCTCCTGTGACTCTGACCTATACCCCAGCTCTTGTAAGCATAAACAAAATAAAAAAATAAACTCTCCAGACAATCTAATGTGCAGTATTTTCTTTTATTTTTTCCCCTACTTTTCACAGTTTTATTCTTTTTTTAAAAAAATTATATTTATTTTTTTCTTACAATGTTTGCTTTCTTTTCTCGGTGTAGTCCCCATAGAATTCCCACCACCAATTCACCCGTGCACCATAGTCCCTTGTGCTCGTCCCATCTCTGCCTTGATCCCAGTCTCTCCCTCTTCCCTGCAGAATGTCTCTGTTTGTAGTTGTCTGTTTATTTTTGTTGTGTTGTGTTGTGTTTTTTGTTGTTGATGATGTTATTTTTTTTTTCTTAAGAATGGACACCAGGCATGGCAATGGCATTAAAGAAGACAGAAAAAGAAGTCTGCTCCATATTCTTCAGAAAGGACTTGGGAAAGGTACATCTTCTTCTGACCTTCTGACCTTTGGACATCGCTGTGCCGGTTCATGGCAGCCTTTTTGTGATCACGAGCGACCAATTTGCAAAGGCCAGTATGCTGACACTGGCAGATGAAGCCTTGCACTTGATCATTAAAACACTAAGTTAAGCAGCCCTGGAGCCCCTCATCTCTGGACTTCGGGTCATATGGGATAGTTAGTGTTCCTAGTTGGTAAATCACCAGTTAGGCCTTTTTGTGTTGTTTCTACATTAGTTTGCTTTTGTTGTTGTTTCACCAGTAAAAGGGCATCTATGAGTCTGTCCACTGCTCCCAGTTGCCCTTAGGTTGATGCCCTTCTGAGTCTCACAAGTTCACACTCATTCGTAAGCAAGGTCGGAAGACCCAGGCTTTCCTTCAGCTGGCCCAGTACCTAGTTAACAATCAGAAGTCTCTTTCTAAAGAGGGAAGGAAGAATGAAACCAGGAGACACCTAGTAGTCTCTGCCATACCAGTCTGAAGCAGAATGCCACCCCAGGCCCTGGAATTGTCAGGGATATCTTTATTAAAGAAGGGTTCTGTGCATCTGATGCTTCAACAAAAAGTACACAAATAATAAGACTCGCTTGCACGTTCACAAATGGATCAAGATACAAAATATTACCCAGTGCTCTGGAAACAGCCCTCATCACAGAAAATAATTCAGTGATTGAATAGAACCCAGCTGAGTGGCTGTCCCATTCCTTGTTGACTCACAGAATTTGGCTTACATTATTCTTTGGTCTTAGAGGCGTATGTCCCGCTTTCGCTTCGGTGTTTCTCCTGATGAATAACTGAAACTGCAGAGAAATGCTCATTGTGGAGATAGGTCCCTGAATTTGGTTATAAGCTGCACGGGAGACAGAGCGACGACATTAAGTGTGCACTTATTATGTGCCAGCAGCTGTAGTGATGACAGATGCTGCTTTTAATGGGGGCCCCATGCCTAGATATGTCACCGGCACGGAGGTGGGATGGGGGCTGGCATTATCAGAGGCCACCTCTGCACAACAGGGTAATATTGTCCTGATGATGAAGAGGGAAATGTTGCCAGAGCGTCTGGGAATACATGCTTGACTTGAAGACACTGTCCAGTTCTCTCAGGAGACCAAGTCTCTGGCTAGTTCTAACCACGCAATTATCCCCTCATAAGTGGCTCCATTTCAGATCAGCCTCTGGGCTCCCAGGGTCGGCAGGGCCACCCACCTCCCACCCCAGAGCTGATGGCAGAGCGAGCACAGAGAAAATATTTGACCGACAGAGCCAAGGGCAGCTTGCTATTTTTTCTTTTTCAGCTGAGCCGTGACCCTCTCTGACTCATGGCCACAGCCCTCCCACTGGTTTCTGGAACATTCCAAGCTGTCCACAAATTTGACTTTTGCATCTCTGTCCCCCCGCCCTTCCCCACTCTTTTCATACTCTGCCAGCCCTTATATATTTAGCTCTTTTAATCTTACTTCATAAAGCATTCCAGAAAGTCAAGTCCCTAAAATGTTTCCCCTGAACTCCCTCCAAACTGTATCTCAAATACTTCCCTTCTGGTGAGGTCACCACGCCAATGTGGCCCACCACGGTGCCTTCATCACCAGGAGAAAGGAGTGGCAGAAACAGCAGAGGGGCTGGCCAGGCAGGTCCTGGCTCTGTCTACACAGAGCTTCCTGCCCCAAACATGCTGAAACAGCACCACAAGGTTCCAGTGGCGTTTGCTCTATGGTCTACACCAGAGAGGTATCGGCTGGTGGTTAGGGGTTTGGCCACAGCAGTGGCCTGCTTAATAGCCTGGCCTCATCACTTATTTGTGGCAAGTCTTGGCCAAGTCACTGAACTTCTCTGGGCCTCAGTGTTATTAACTGTAAAATGGGAGCATTTGTTCCCCAGTGGGTAGTTGTGAGAGTTAACTGATGTGACGATGTTACGTTCTCAGTAGTGCCTGAGTAGTACTTGCTCGGTGCCCAGTATACGTGGCTGTTGTGATGGTTTGCCTGTAGCCTGCGCAGGAGCCACTGGACACATTGTTCTTTTTTTTTTTTTAGATTTATTTATTTATGCATACAAGCACTGGGGTACAGGTCAGAGGTGCGGGGAGGTGAGAGAATACACCAGACAGAGCAGGGGGCAGAACAGGCAGATGGACTGAAACACACTGCTGAGGGGAGCAGCCGGCCAGGCAAGAGAGGTCTGCCTGCGCCATGTGGGTTGCCTCCCCAGCCGGCAGCAGGGATCGAACTCGTGCTGCAGTGGCTGCAGTTTGCTTCATAGTGTTTTGCTTAATCCACTGTGCCACCAGGGAGGGCCCTGTACACATTGTTCTTGGCAGAATCTTTGTTCGATGCTGGGCATCAGTGCCTGTTTAAGACGTCACAATGGTAGTCTTTTCTGGCTTTCCTTGCAGCCAGTGACCCAGAGCCTGTGGCCGTCAGCTGGGACCCTGATGTTCCCAGGAAAGCTTTTTAAAGGGAGCAGAATGAATTGACATGTGCCTGTTTGTCCTGACCCTTCTGCTTTTTCTTGTTTAGAGTGCAAATGCGATGTCTGGAGACTCGGCAGCCGTCTTTTCACCATGAGGCAGATATGAGGCTGGCAGCCATCAGCATGATGGAGAAGAAAGCGTAAAGGAACCTGGGCCCCTTCTCCCAGATGTGCTGTCCCGGCACCCCTGGAGGCCCTGCCTTCAGACTTCTGGTCACCAAATAAATGAAAAAATACCCCCAATCTGCTTAAGGCTTTATTTTGTCCTTTTACAAGCAGTCATACACAACCCCTAGCTCCATCCGATGAGGAGTTAGGTGAAGTCTGAAGTGGTTTCAAACTGTGCGCTGCAAAGCTGGGGAGTCCCTGAAAGCTCCCATCTCAAACTGAAGATTAGGTGTGGGGAAGACAGGTACCCCGAGGCCTCTCCCTACCTCCTACCTTTTCCTCCTACTTTGCTTTAATATATTGCAGAGAGAAAAGTGGCCCAGTTAGCTCTCATTTGAAGAACAGATTCCAGGGCAAAAAAAATAAAAGGTCTGGAAACCACTGTTCTTGTCCAACCCCCTAATTTTACAGATGAGTGATCTGAGGCCCAAAGGAAGGTCACTTTCCCAGTCAAGCTCAGCAGGCAGAGCAGGAGGAAAACCCAAGCGTCCTGCTCTTTCCAGGTTCCCTGCCAAGCGCTGGAACCACCACAAAGACGTTAAGTCCCCGATGAAGCCCCAGCTCATCAGCCCTGAGCAGCCGCCTGCCTGGGGGCCGGCACAGAAGCTCCAGTTGGAGCTCGGAGAGCTGGGGATGCCCTCTGGGGCCCTGGACAATCACGCTGCCCTCCCGCAGAGAGCAGGTTGAACCCCTTTCCTCTTCTGTCCCTATAGCAATTCATTGATTGTTTGTTTACCTTTGAAAGCGCGCGCGCGCACACACTAGCTGTGTGGGCACGGGGTGAATGGATGCGTGAAACCCTAGATACATGAGCTTCTTTGTCCCTGTTCCCGTAGTTCTCCTTCTCAAAATGCTGGCTTCATCAGTTCCAGATCAATGGCTGCTAAGTTGCAGCTGTACACAGCACCTCATTCAAGGTCAATTACAACCCGGCCCAGTGTTCTTCAGCAGGAAGCTGGGCGGGAGGGGTGGCTGGGAGCCATTGACCATGGGGCCTTCAGCAACTGTTCAGGGGCCCTGGTGCTGCAGGTTTGTCCTGTCTGGAAGAGACTTGGTCTACTCGGTAGAAAGGAAATTGTCAGAGGATGGAATAAGCAGATGTAACAACAATGCAAGATGGCTCCCTGTAGGGCTTTACCGGAGCTCTTTTCGGCTTCCCTCCACTCCATCCACTCAGTCAACAAATACTGACCGCCAACCTGTGTCCAGCACAAAAAGGAAGAAGACGGCCAAAGTCTTCACCTGGAGTTGGGGAGGGCATGGCGGGAGACTGAAATAAGTAGACAAACAGCAGCGCCCATGGAAGCAGCTCAGAGGAGGCCACAGAGCACCCCCTCCAGGGGCAGCCAGGACCATACAGCCCCCTCGCCTCCAGGCCTGTGATGGAGGAGCTGTGTTTGACCCTCACAGGACCATCACCATCCAACACTCTTGTACGACTCCTACCGGATGTTTACTGTCATCAAGCAAGTGCTCAACACCGGATTCTTCCACTTAACTCTTTTTGGCAATAGCTTTCCTCCCATTTCCCAGCCCCAGGCACCCAGAGGGAGAGAGGGCTCCCACAAACTCACAGGGAAGCCCAGTGACTAGGGCGAGCCCAGCAGCACCTCCCTTTGCCAGATGGGGCTGCGTAAGGACTCTCATTTATAAGCCGCGAAGCGTTCATCACAGCTGTGATTCACAAGGAAGAAGCCATTACAACGCGCTCCTATCAGCAATGGCTGGAAAGGCCGGGAGGCAAAGCAGAACAGACACCATCCTTGGAACTGGAGACCAAGTTCGAATCCTCCCACCACCCCAACTGCCTTTGGCAAGCTCCTAATTGACTGAAGCTCCCTTTCCAACCTCTAAGATGGTAAGGGTTCTTAAAACTGACACTCAGCGCATGTCCGGTACAGTGAAGGGGTTTCCGTAGGTGGCGACTGACTCTGCCTCAAGCACGTGCAGGGTAAATGGGTTAATCAGCTCTCTTGGGCCCTCCCCCACCGGCCTCGAAGGGCCCGCAGCTGTGGTCTCCGCCTGGGTGCTTCTGGGCGCAGGGCCCAGGGAGCAGGGGCGTGCGCACGCGTGGTTTGCACACCTGGGTTGGAAGGGAGGGGATAAAAAGGCAGCGTCACACTGGGGCGTGGGGACTCCGGTGCTGTCTCTCTGCCGGCTAGTTCGTTTGTGCACTATTAAAAACCTGGAAAAATGAAACTGAGGGCTCCAAAACGCTCTTTTAGCGGCTTGAACCAGCAGTGAAGCTGTCCGCCCGGGATCGCTGCACAGCGTGGAGCGCGCCAACACTGGGGGAGCAGCCCAGGCGGGGAACTGACGGTCTGACATCGGCGGCGAGGAGGGGCGCTGGGCGTGAGAGCAAAGCCATGAAGAGCTGATACCAGTGGACTTTTGCAACTACCTCGGTAGGAGGAGGCAGGGAACTAAGAGCTTGGCAGACCTGCTAGGTGGTGGCGGAAAGTGCGGTCACCAGAGATGCTCAGTTTGGGAGAGCCCGGGCGCCAAGCAGGTAGACATCAGTAGGAATCAGGCCCTCGGGGGCCGGGAGTCATCCACTCAGTGGTCTCTAGGACGCAGCGGTGGGAGCTCCGGCAGGGGAGGTGTGCCGCGCTGCACTGCCTTTCAAAAATGGCTCCTCCCGCCCCATCACCGGCGTCTGGCAGAGCCACCACTGCCGCGCTGGCCTGCAAGACACAAAAGAGGACAACAGGCCGAGGCCGTCACTCCCAGCATGCATCTCCCCTGGCCACGTGACTGCTCCAGGGAGCGTAAGGACACAATACGGGGCCCACGGAGCCTTTCCTTGGGAGTTTAAAGTTAGAGTTGGGGGAGAAGGGCTGGTCTGAGTGCCCGCTGGAGGAATGGGAGCGGCCATGTGCCATCGTCAGTAGTGTGTGAAGACATAATTTGTAGGCGTAAGTGAGGCGAGCAGGCCATCAGAATTGAGAAGTAGAGAATCCTGGGAGCGCTGTGTTTCCAATTCCAGCCTCCAGTCCCCCAAAAGCCGTGCTTCCTTCAGGGCTTCGAGCCACCCCAGGCACTAGTGTCAGATTCAGCTTCAGTTGCGTTTCAGCCACTGGCAACCCGAAGAAGCTTGGCAGACTCGACTCTCGGGCACAAGACCAGATAGCTGTGACTTTACACGTACTGACCTGCTTGAGAAGCTGCTAGAAGCTATGGCTGCATGCACAACATGCTCTCTACAATCTAGGGAGGTCCTGCCATGGATTCCTGGAGCCTCTGAGATACAGGAAACCTAGGGCGAACCATTCCAGGGCATCAAAAGCATGGGGAGAAGAGTGCAGGAGGGGAAGCTGCAAGAGTGTGCGGGCAGCAGCCAAGGGTGAACCTTCCTGAGGACGAAGACTCTGCCTGTACCGGGGCTGAGAAGGTGATGGAATTTGGGGACTGCCTTGGGGACCTCAATGCGTGAAGAATGGGGCGGGGTCACAGACACCAGGCTGCAAGGTACTTAAGAGCGAGTGAGGCTCAGCAGCAAAGGCAGCAGAATGGAGAAGACATGCGGTATCAGGCAGGCCAAGGGGCCTGACTGGGGCACCCCAACCTCTGGCTGTGTGCTCCAGACCCAGCCAGAGGAAATCAAGACAAAATAAAGCCCGTGAAACAGAAAATCTTGATGTGGGCTGGGTTGACGTGAGACCTTAAAATGGTTTCCATTGTGAACCGCTAACTGCAGGGTAATTAGGTTTTCACTAAAGTTCCTGGCTGCCAACAGCAGAAATTAGCTGCATCCACTTGAAGAGGAATCATCAAGCCCCTCACTGAAGGGCCGCTCACAATTTGAACAAAAAGTGAAGAAAAGAGGTGGGACTGGGGCCTCCCTGGTGGCGCAAGGGGTTGAGCAATGCGCTGTGAAGCATCCACAGCCACTGCAGTGCAGGTTCAATCCCCGGCCAGGGAGGGGACCTGCATGGCGTGGCGGACCTCTCCTGCCTCGCCCGCTGCTCCCCTCAGCAGTATCCATCTGCCTGTTCTGTTCCCCACTCTGTCTTTGGTGGGCCCTCTCAACAACCCCCACCCCCGCGACTCTGGCCTGCACCCTAGTTCTTGTGTGTATAGATAGATAAATCTTCTAAAAGAGAGAGAGATGGGACCATGAAAGTGAGCGGTGAGAACAGTTACATTCATGCCACAGGAAAAGCTTGATTTCGACATCACCGTTGGCACCTCTGAATACGCTCAACACGACCGATGCAATGGCACCTCAGCTGCTGCCACCAGAATAATGTCTGCCTGAGCACCCCCTCTTGGAGTCACGCTGATTCCAAGTCCCAGGAGAGCCAACTGTCTGAGTGCAGGTTAGATGCTGCCCCCTGGTGGCCAAG
Source organism: Galemys pyrenaicus (assembly GCA_019455555.1). Lineage (NCBI taxonomy): Eukaryota > Metazoa > Chordata > Mammalia > Eulipotyphla > Talpidae > Galemys > Galemys pyrenaicus. Next base: position 8,747,207 of record JAGFMF010011658.1, on the reverse strand, counting down.
TGCAGCGAGCCGGCCTCTGCTCCATTCCACCTTCCTCTAGTAGCTGAAGATCCTGCCTCCTACTTTAACTATGGGAAACTGCCCCCCAAAACCAAGTGGTTTTACAAATAGTCCCCCGTAACAGGATTTAAGGACCCCTGCATTTAAATGATATACTGCAGAATGTTCCTTCTAGAAAAGACTTTGGTTAGCATCAGAACTGGGGCTGGAACACAGCTCCCAGACCCCCCCTTCCGTGGTCTTCTGCCCAAATCAGGGCCCTCCAGCCTCAGTGTCAGACCAAGGTGGAGAGGAGGTGGGAGTTGCCCTCGCGGGGGGGGGGGTCACTGCTTTTCCAAGACTCGATGAGTTTCTTTAGCCTTCATACTTTTCTCGGAAAGGGACAGATTGTGGCTCTATGTGATTTCATCTTTGTCCCTTTCGGAGTACAGCCTTCAGATGGGTACCCATGCAGTTCACCCAAAACACCCTTTGTCAGGTCTCTATGTTCTTTCTGCGAACACGGTGTCACCAAGAAGAGGTCCCCAAATGTCCCAGCAAGGTTCTCTGGACAGCGGCTGCAGGGGGCCTCAGGGCACAGGGTGAGGGAGAAAGAGGAAGCAGTAGGGAACCTCGGAAGACAGGCGGGAGCTGGAACTTCTAGTGACTTCGTTATTTTTCAGCCAGCTGGCATGACAGCGCCACATCTTGGCTGGACGGAACAATTAACAGCTCCCCAAGCTCCTAATGAGTCTTTTTCTTGAGGTTTAAGCTGCCTGCGGAGTTTCCCAAGGGAATTTATTCCTGGAAACTAGCTTCTCAAAAGTGGCCTCCCCAGGATACACCTAGTTCAGAGCTACTGGGCTTGACCACTCGGTTGGAAACTGGGAATTCTGGGTTAGCGCCTCAGACTGTAATTCGTGAGAAAACATCAGGGAATGAAGCTCAGCCCTAACTCCAGGGCTCATCATTCTAGCTGCCAAGGGGGCTGTCCCTCCCGAGGAAGCTTAGAGGTCCCGCTTCCTCACAGGCCTCTTCTGAAGCGCTCTGTCCACAGAGGATCTGCCATGCTTTGTGCCCGGTTTACCTGCGGTCGGTCACATCGCCAAAGGCAGGGGCTTATAGTTGGTTCTAAAGTAGAGCCCAGACCAGCCAGCCATTCCCCTGGGGAACCTGGACTGAGGACTCCAGAAAACCTTCTACTCAGGAGTAAGCTAGTACTTGAGGTGGAGAGACGCTGAGTCTGAGGGGAGAAGGCTCCTGCAGCGCGGCTGCTTGAGAGAACGTGGAGCAAATTGTGATGCGCCCCCCAACTGGGCACGACCTGAGTTTGTCTCCAGCCTCTGACCCAGAGGGTCCTTACGCATACACCCAAACACGCATACTCATGGCCAGTGGACAATGGGACACTCCACTCTGACCAGTTCAGGCCTCAAGGCCCCTGCTTTTGTCTCACACTGAGAGTTTAACTACATCTCAAACACAATAGGGGGAACAACTCATGAATTTGGAGACTCCTGCTCTGGGCAAGTGGTTTTCAACAGGGATGACTTTGCCCCCCAGCAGGCATTTGGCAGTGTCATGGCTGGACTTGAGATGCTAGAAGTATCTACTGTGTAGAGGCTGGGCCAGGGAGGGGGCTGGGGGTGGGGTGCTGCTAAACATCCTGGGAGGAGGTCAACAGAGCTCCACATTCTAGTCTCAGAGTCTCCCCACAAGGTCTTCCAAGAGGGCTGTACAATATTGTGATTTCTAAAAACTATGTATTTGATCCCATTTGATCATTCAGCTAACTAAAATATATTTCTCATAGATATTTGGTCTTCCTCCAAAGTTTCTGCTCACAGCTCCCCAAGCCCTTGGAATTTCCTAAACGTTGACAGTGATAATGATGTTTGTTACTATGTGAACAAGGTAACTCTGGGAAGTGCCTAAGGATGAAGCTGGCTGCCCAGAGAATCAGTCATGTGAACAGAGGATCAGAATTTTCAGTCCTATCCTCAGGCCTCCCGGAAGGAGATTGAGATCAGTCCCTAATGCCCAGTATTCTAATCACTCATGCCTACAGAATGAAGCCCCCATAAAACCTGAGAGGTCAAGAGCCTCTGGGCTGGTGAACAGGTGGAGGTGCTGGGAGAGCAGTGGTCCAGAGAGGGCACAGAAGCTCCCCATCCCTTGCCCTATGCATCTCTTCCAACTGGCTCACCTTGAATACTACTACCCTTTGCTATAAAACTAGTAAGTAAATAGGTTTTCTAAGTTCTGTGAGATGCCTTAAAAAAATTAACCAAACCTGATGAGGGGGCCATAGGAACCTCTGATGTATAGACAGTCCATCGGAAGCACAGGTATTAACCCAAGCCTGAGACAGCACCCGAAGTCAAAAGAGAGGGTAATGGGAATCTCCGATCTATAGCCAGCTTGTCAAAGCTCAAGTGAAAGCCTGGGCTTGGGACTGGCCCCTGCATGGGAGTGTGGTGTAGGGAGACCGAGCCTTTCTCCGTGGCGTCTGATGCCGTCTCTGCATAGATAAGTCAGAACTGAGCTGAACTGAGTGGAACCTGCTTGTGCCCAGGAATTGCTGCTTGGTGCAGGGAAACCTCCGCCGACCCAGATGCTGGAAATTGGATCTGGGGACCCTATTCAAGGAGTTGCCTTTGTATGTAACAGGGCACCTAAGGCAAATATTTCAAGAAAACATAGGCTAAAATGAAAGGTTGAGTGCTAACTGTAGAAGTTCCAGAACATCGTGTCAACTGCTTCCTGTTGGTCAGCAAGACGCCAAAGTCAACCTAGACCCAAGGGGAGGGAAACTCTAGTCTGCTGCTTGGTGTGAGAGGCCGCAGGCCTGACTAGGAAGGGAGGAAGCAGTCGTTGTCTTCGAGATTGTCTACCACAACCTAGCCCAGGAGAATGCCCAAAACCATTAAAGGATGAAATTAAATGAAAACAGGTTAACCCAACTGAGTTCGCTTGGTTGATGTAATGGTTATATGAAAATAACGCACGTGGAAAGCGCCTCTGAGGCTCTCAAATGCTATAAAGACAAAAAGGGCTCCCCTTAGGAGGAACCCCGCCCACTCACCCCGGGCTGGCTCAGGTTTATAGATGAAGGTTTGGCTGGGCTCACCCTCCCCACACAGACCATGACAGACGCCACTATCCAGTCACAGCCCTTTCCATGATGCGGGGCGAGACCTCACGCCCTTCTCAACCAGCATGCCCCTCACCCGCTACTAACTGACCAAATTCACGTAGGAGCTGACACCTGTTTGCTGTACCTGCGCCTAACTTCCTGTTGCCAACCATTCCCCCCAGGCCCAGGCTTCTTTAGTTTCCTGCTGCTATTTTTTAAGAGAATGGCATGACGTTTAAGGCCTGAGCAAGATGAAATGGCAGACACTGTCACCCCCCAAATTGGATTTATAATAGAAAGAGAAGCTGGTTATGGCAGTGAGCGCTGCCATTATGAATTATCTTCCAAGAAAATAGCGGCATGCAAGAACAGTCACGTGACGTTTCACCAAGGAGGGAAGTTGTCTACCTTGACATATTTCCCTCCGTGAAAACTCCGTTTCAAGGTGAGGCAAGCCAAAACTTGCACATCTCGGTGAAAGAATCTGCACTGGCTGCCCCCATCTGTCTCCGGGCTCGTCACTCACCCACCAATTCCCCTCAAACTCACCCTGCTTGCTATTCAGCTTTTAAGGGAATTAGGGACATATATTTTAACCACCCAACTAAAGCCCTCAAGCAAAGCTGGAGGATGAAACCCCACAAAACTGCCTCTAATTCTGACACCACTTTCTTCCCTCTGGTGAGGACACGGGACCAGCAGACCAGCAGCAGGCCGGCCCCTGACCGTGGGGGAGCCCTGTTAACTGCCTCCTTCCTTTCTCAGCAGCCCCCCCCAACTTCCCCCTCCTAACCTGTCTTCAAGCAAGAAAACAACAGGCTGGAAATGCCTGACAGAAGCTGAGAAGGCCAATTATACTGACAAAAGTCACAGGGTTTGGAATGAGGGGACTTGGGTTCCAGTCTCAGGCAACCACTTCGTGCTAACAGGTCACCTCACACCTCTCACCCACTAACTCATCTGCAGACATCAGCAGTCAGAAGGGGGCCTAGGGGGAGCCAGTGGTTTGCAGGCCATGAGGGATGGGACTCTGGGGGCCCTGGCAACTGAGCCCACAGCCACGGCCGGTACATGGAGGAGAACATTCAGGCGTCAGCGTCCCAGCTTCCGCACATGGAGACACCCAGGCTGGGATCAGGCTCTCGTGGTCAGGACCATGCCTCACGGGCCTGTGTCTGTCTAGAAACAGCCCAGATAAGACAACAACTGCCAGTCCGGTGCCACACACCAGCTCCTGCGTGAAGTGTTTACAAACAATCCCAGAGCACTGGCATGAGGGATTATTTTCACAAGTCACGGATGAGGAAACTGAGGCCCAGAGAGGTTGCCCAAGGTTTCCCAGCCAACATATGGCAGACTTGAGGTGCAAACCCACAGAACCGAGCTCCGGGAGCTTTAACCTCAAGGCTACATTACCTCTCCGGAAGATGAGGCCTAGTGCCTCACTCAGAAGGAGCCTCCCTCCTCCACTTCTTATTGCTTTGGGAGCAGCATTTTCAGCCTTATTCTGCAGGGACAGAAACTGAGCAGAGCTACAGGTGGAAACACAGGCCAATCTCACACTGAGGTCAAGCATCGTGTTGAGGAAAAGTCACAGAAGGGACAACTGTGATGCCATTTATATAGTTTTTAAAGATCCAGAGGATGGCACATCACATCGGGGCTCGGGCATGCAAAGCCACAGCACCAGGGCAGCCCTTGGAATGATAGAATCACCCTCAGATGCTCCTGGAGGGCAGGTGTGCAGTGGGGAGGGTGTACAAGAGGCTTCTCCTCTATCGCTCACTCTGAAAATCACCTTCAACGGTGGGGACATGAATTTTTACGTCTCTGTGCCTTCCTGGGTGTCTGCGATGTTTCCTATTTTATTTTTTATTTATTTATTTATTTTTAAAGATTTATTTATTTATGCATTTCAGAGCTGGGGTACAGGCCAGAGTCCAGGGAGGTGAGAGGAGTCACAGAGACAGAGTGGGGAGCAGAACAGGCAGATGGACTGAAACACACTGCTGAGGGCAGCAGCGGGCCAGGCAGGAGAGGCCTGCCTCGCCATGTGGGTCCCCTCCCTGGCCGGCGGCAGGGATCGAACTCGTGCTGCACTGGCTGCAGTTTGCTTCACAGTGCGTTGCTTAACCCACTGCGCCACCAAGGAGGCCCTGTTTCTGATTTTAAACGCTAAATTCCATCTTAGATGCCAATCTCTACCTGTTGACATCTGGTTCCTCTGTTGTCCCTTAGTTTACATCCACCCTCTCTGTCACTCGGTTAGCAGGTAATCTGAACGTTTGCCAATAATAGCATTACTAATAATAACACATGACACTTACCGAACAGTTAGTAAACTGTGAAAGAGGGCCCACACTCCCTCGAGACCACATCACTTACCCCAGTGGTGTTTTCTCACCTCCTAAACTCACGCAGTCATTTGGGCAGGATTTTGGTTTGGTTAGAGGTAAAAGTAATCTTGTCCAGGGCCTCCCCCACCTCCAACTGGGACTTCATTAAATCACTCTTACCAGTTCCAGACACCAATGCACTGTTTTCACAATGACTGTGGGACAGGAATGATTATGGCCCCCGCTGCACACAAAAGGAGACAGATTCCTCAGCTAACATGAGGCAGTACTAGAGTTTGACTCCGTATCAGTCTGACCCCAAAGCCTGAATTCAAGCAAAATTCAGGTGCTGTGGGTAGCAAAAGACAAAGTATAAAGACCATCTGGCCCCTTCTAAGTCTCCCAGGGCTGGGTCAGCAGGGCGCAATGGGTGACAGAGGCTTCTTGGCAGAGGTGAGGATTAATTAGACCTTGAAATACTGGAAGAATTGGAATAGTACTTCACCATCAAAAGGAGTGAAGTTCTGATGCCTGCCAACGCACTGCTACACCTTGACGACATTAGGCTGAGCGAAGAAGCCAGTCCAAGCGCATGAAATGTCCAGAACAGGGAAATGCAGAGAAAGAAAGCCAGTTACTGGTCGCCAGGGTTTGGCAGCATGGAGGAGAAAGCACTAGCACTGGGAGCAAAGGGTGCAAGGTTTCTTGTTGAGGTGATAGAAATGCTCTAAGAGTAACCGTGAAAAGTTGCACAGAGCTGTGAACACACTAAAAACCACTGGCCCTTATGCTATAAATAGGTGAGCTGTAATGTGAATTCTATCTCAATGAGATGACTTTTAAAAAAAACAAGGAGAATGGGTATAGTTTTTCAAAGAGGGTAGAAGAATTGCAGATGGGCAAAAACATGAGCAGAAGAGAGAGCGAACACAGGTGGTTGGGTGCAGGTGTGAACGCAGGTAGAAAACAACAGAGATGACTGGGAAGCAATGGCCACGTAAGGAAGAGATGAAGTCCCCACAGGGAGGATTTAAAAGTTTGGGGGAATATTGTGATGAAGAAGGACTTTTAAGCTGATAAATTTGTGGGGAAAGGATGGTGAGAAGTCAGAGACCAGCAAGTGCGTGCTTGAGCCATCCAGGCCCGCGAGCTGTGACGCTGGCCTTGTTAGAGAAAGATGTTACCTGGTTTGAAGTGCGCACACACACACTCACACACACAGTAGTATTAGTCCTTTTATGTCTAGCCTTAGGCTCATCCCCATATCCTCCTACCTGTCCACCTGCCTCACACACTTAACACTCAACCACATCAATGTCCTCTGTAATTATGGTCCCATAAAGTCCCCTCTGCCAGGTTCTAAGAGTTTCCCTTGAGATGGAAGTGAATTTACAAGAGTGCCCAGCCTCTCCATAAATCATGTCACTTACATCAATAATGTTTTCTCACCTCCTAAACCCAAGCTGTAATTTGGGCAGGGTTTTGGTTTGGTTAGAAATAAAAGTAATCTTGCTCTTCTCCCAGAACCTCACCCACTTCCACCTGGGACCAAAGGGAGCTGCCCGTAGAAACACAGACACGACTGTCCCCCATTCCACCCCATCCTCTGACAGGTGAGAAAACTGGGGCCTCCACCTATCAGCAACTGGGGAACTGAAGCGGTCTCCTAGAGTTCCTGGGTTCCCCCATTTGAAGCACTCCAGGCTGGCCTTCGTGCATGGAGGGCGGGAGTCAGGACAGCTAGGGCGCCCCTAGGGTAACGGGCGAGTATTCCAGAAGGGCCCTTTCTTCTAGGTCTTCTGTCTAAGAGGTCTAGGGTTTCCCACCCGGACACTGTGAAAGGCCCCATGCTCACCCAGGGGAACCTGGGTGCCAAGGTCAGCTGAGCACCCCAAAAACAAGTCCCTACCTAAAGCTGAAGGTTAGAAGTCTAGTTTCATCTGATTAAAACCCCCAGAGGCCTAGGCCCCATAGCCAGGGGACACGAAAGTGGCTCTAGGAATTACAAACCCAGGGTCGCTGCTCCAAGCACCCTCCTGCCTCACTTGAGAAAGGGGCGTGCACTGCTCAGCAGCTTCTCTGGGTAGGGCCCAAGGTATTTCTACCTGCTCTATTCGCAGAATCTAGAGAGTAACAGTCCAAAAGTACATTGTCATTCAGTGAGGTAATCAATGATATTGCAATAAAACTGTAAGAAAATCAAAATATATTAAAAAATGCTTTTTATGGTAAAGGAGCAAAGGCAATGCAAGGTAACATCATTTCTCAAGGGGCGCTAGGAAATTAGCAACTTTAGCGCTAGCATGCACTCCACGCTGTGCCCTGGGTGACGGGGTCAGAATGCACGCGGCTTCTCTGGACATGCCACTCCGTTGCCAGGTTTCCATCTTGGGCAAAAGCCCCTGACGTTGTACCAGCCAGACTGCGAGGCTCAGAAGTTTGAACAAAGAATAACTCCCAGGGTAGAGGAGCGGGGATGGAGACACAGCCTGGATGGATTCAGAGTAAGTTAAGGGAAGGGCACCTACGGCTGCTTCTACTTTTATTCAAGCTACAATTCCTCGAAGAATCACATCGTTTCCCCCTTCCCAGTTTTCCCATCGCAAGGGCAATCGCTTGAAATCCCTGCTTCCTAATACTTTATGCAGCTGGCACTGGGCTGTCCCTGGAAAGGGAGCTCACTCCAAACCTCCGCCTTGCTAGAGCAGGTCAAGAGCAGCTAGACTGAGCAACTCAGAGGTGGGGTTCAAGGATAGCAGCCCATGAGTCCCGAGGCCCCAGAAACCCAACCATTTAGTTAAGATAGGCAGTCACCGTACACTGTGTTACAATCGACATGCCTCTCCTGCTCCCTTTCAAATCCTGTTGCCCGGCCTGGGAAGAGACTCAGCTGCCAGGCACAGATCAGTACTGACATCCAGTGGTCAGAGAGAATTATCTACCTGCAGCTCTCTTCCCAGAATCCTTGGGAGTTCATCCCAAGAAAGGAGGCATGAGGGAGGGTGACAGTAGCCATGGGCGCTGCTCACTTTGGGTAACTGTGACTTGCAGCCAAAGGCCAAGCAACCCAGACACAAGCCTTGCAAGATGCCCATGAGCTATTTGAATGCTGACGTTCTCCCCTCCCCCAGGCTTAGGGAGTAAAGAGAGCCATTACTGGCAACGTGGGAAGACCACAAAGAATAAAAATAAGTGGCCACCTGGTCTTCTAGAAAACACTCTGCACTTTCATTTTAAGTTGAAACTTCAATCCAGTATCTGCTATTTCTGTGTCACCTTGGACAAGACTCTGTGCTTAAACTTCCTCCTCCTAGAAGAAAGGCTCATGCCACCGCTCAGCCAGCCTCGCAGGGCAGTGGTCCGTGTAAGGGAGAATGCACGTGAGCATCTTGTGCGCTGTCAGGTGCTGATCAGCGGGAGCGAGCTGTGATGGCTGGTACCTGGCGTGCGGAGCTGCTGAGGAGGTTCTAGGAGGTCCTGTGATGACTTGGTCAGATGACAGCACTTACAACTTCCAATTCCACTGAATCTTTGGAGACCAGGCCTTAGATTGCCAAGGTGACCGCATCAGAAAACAGCATTCTTCGTTTTCCTCTGGGCTCAGGTCCACTGGAGGATAACCTCAAAAGTTATACATCAAATTAGCTTTTAAAATATAATCAAGGGCATCCCTGGTGGCGTAAGGGGTTAAGATGCAGCACTATGAAGCTTTTGGCAGCCGCTGCGGCACGAGTTGGATCCCTGCCCAGGGAGGGGACCCACATGGCGCAGCAGACCTCTCCTGTCTATCCTGCTGCTCTGCTCAGCAGTGTACTTCAGTAGATCTGCCCGCTCCGTTCCCCACTCTGTCTCTGGTGAGTCCTCTCACTCCCACACCTCTGGTCTACGCCCCAGCTCTTATATGCATAAATAAGTAAATAAAAGCTTTTTAAAAATAAAATAAAAACAAGGTGCCTCCCTGGTGGCCTAGGGATTAAGTCTCAGCACTATCACGGCAATGGCCTGAGTTCAATCCCTGGCCAGGGAGCTGACTCACACATGATGCAGCAGACCTCTCCTGTCTTGCCCACTGCTCCCTTAGCAGTATATTTCAGTGAATCCACCTGCTCTGCTCCCCACTAGTCTCTGGTGAATCTTCTCAATCCCTGCACCTCTGCCTACACCCCAGTTTTTCTCCACAAAAATAAATAAATCTTTTTTTAAAAGAGAAGAGTTTAAATATATATATATATAATCAAAGGAAAAATATGAGCCACCATTGTGACATTCTTATGTCAGTGGGAGTTATTGTGGATGTCAGTTGGATAATTGATATACCCTATTCATTTCCTAATTATCTTTTTCTTGTGTTTCCATCTGTATTTGACTGAGGGTTCTGCCTAAGAAAACCAGTCTTTCAAAGTGACTCTGAATAAAGTTGTGAGATGACCAGCGATGGAGAAATTGTGTGTCCCTGGAGAGAAAATGCTGGCAAGTAATACTGGGACTCAAAAATCACATTCCTAACACTTTCAGTTTGTGACATCATATTTCATAAATTACTCGAATGGAATTTCAAGAAGTTTAGTCTCCCTTAACAACCTTAAATTAAAAGAAAAATAAATTCTTTCAGGCTTCCGGAAGGTATCAGAGGAATTTGAACCCAGAGAAATATTATGCTGCTTTCTGTAAATTTCCATATCAGTTTCTCTTCAAGAAAGAAAACCCCACTGTAGCTAGTCTAAGCAGAAGGGGATTTATTGCAGCCTATAGAGTACTATAGGAAGAGCTGGGGAAAAGTACCATTTCCAGTCACACAAGAGAGAGTCACCCCATAAAAGAGCCACTGGCTCTTCCACCACCAAGAAGCTACTTGCTGAACTGGGAAGCTTCCATTGCACAGCTGCTGTGGAATTCTCTCACCACTGGTCCAATCCGGGCTACAGATGACATACTATACCCTGCTCCCAAAAGTAAGCAGTAGGACATTGATTCTTCTGCTGATGCTGCCCCCATAGAGCCCATCCCTCCTTGGATGCAATTGTCAGCACACACAGCAAAAGAGCAACACTTGCTTCATCCCCACCTTCCAAATCTCACCTGAGAGTATCTGAGTGACCCAGAGTCTAGCTGCAAGGGAGTCTGGGAAATGTAGTTTTTCCATTTCTGGCTTCTGAAGTTTGGAAGACACACCAGGAGAGTGCAGTGAATGATGGTAAGGACCAATCCACCATTCCTATCACAATGGCTTATTTTTATTTTATTTTAGAGCCATTTTCATTTTATCTTAATATTTTAGTTACAAAAGTAATAGATGCTTGCTGTCACAAAAAAAAAAAAAAAAAAAAAAAACCTCGAAAATGAAAGTGCCCTACCCCATTTCCATCCCATTTCCATTCTCCAAAGGAAATTAATGCTCACAGTTGGAGCATAGCCTGCCAGTGAATTTTGTTCATTTTAGGAGAATATGTTATACCATATATTGCTCCATATTTGTGTTGTCACTTTAGCATGTATTCTGAACCGTTTTCCTTGCGGCGTTATGGAATTTTAACTCATGTCTTAAAAGGAGCTGCCATATATCCCATCAGAGATGTCCCCTACTGATGGGCATTGAGGTTGCCCCTAATTACTCCCTATTATACATAATGCAAAAGGAACAGCTGTTCAGGCATTTGGAAAGGTCAGATTTCTAAAAGTGAAAAATCCTGGACCATTTTTTGAAGTTGTATCTTCCTAATCGCCACATAAGCAGAGGACTCAGTTTAGCTGCCAGGAATTTAAGACTCAAAAAAAAAAAAAATTAACCTAATCCCTAAAGATTTATATTCAGCAGACATTGATGGACCCTCAATTGTCAGCATGAGGAATTTACAAACAGGGGCCCCCATTCCTGTCCCCATGGGACCCACCTTTCCTAAAAACAGTTAAACCTGTGCACAGCTGGCTAGTGCCCTGCCCAGGCAGGTGAAGAGCAGACGGTTAGGAGAGCAGGAAGGCAGACATGGCTTTGAGCCTGCTGGGGAGTCGTCAGAACTGTTAGAAAGCTTAGCCTGGGAATCCTGGCCTACTATGTCTGGGCGTCAAGAGGAAGACTCGGTCATGCATCATTACTCAGTCCCTAGGTGGCCACATGTGACATTTCTTTGCAAAGTGGGTACTAGATATTACAGATCACCACAGTGTGTTTCTCTGCAGTTGTTTGTGAAGCTTTCCCTCCACCTGTATTTGAGCTGGGTAGCCCCAGCCTCTCTGGATACACGGTAGCCTCACCAACAAGGGCTGCGTGGACATGTGCTGCTCTGTCCACTGCATCCTTTCCCTGCTTCTCCTCCAGAGTATTAGATTTTTGTTTACAGATTTCTCCCTCCTCCATTCTCTGCCAAGAATTCTGGACAGTATTTCCTCCCATTCTTCTGGCAATATACATCCTTCCCAGGCCAGTGACTAATTCAGATACAACCTGAACCATCCAAGAGGAGCAAATACTAGCATTTATGTAAAATTTATGATTAAAAAAAAATCCTGTCTATCTTTGAAGCTCTGAAACTAAGGCATGCTAAACTACTATAAGAGGGAACTGCAAGCTGGGAGCTTCTGGGGCTCATACTGTGAAAATGGAGGAAGACACATCAGAGAGGTAAAGAAACAACTTCGGGGATATCATTAGAACCTGGATCAAGCATCACCTGAATCAGACATTTCTCTAAACACATTAGCTATTAAATCTACTTTGTTGTCTAAACTAGTTTAAATTGGAGTTTTCTATCATTTGCATTGCACTGAGCTAGGACTTATTTGTACATAATCCACAGAGATATTTCCCTTTCATAGTCTCTAAAAACCTATGTGCAATCTCCACCACTGCCCCAGAAAATGTTCTTGCTGGCCTCTCAGTGAGAGCTCTTGGAGTATATGTCCCAGAAAACAAACTCAAACTGGCTTAGACAAAAATAGACTTGTATTGGCAGGAAAGTCAGGAGAATCAAAACAAGGCCTTCTTACACTTCAGGGTTTTCATCGCCTTGATCACTGGCCTCATTCCCTAAACCTGCCTTTTTCATGAGACTGAAGCATGACTGCCTTCTGTCCTGGGATCACCTGTGCGCAGTCATTCCTTGAGAGGTAAAGGTTCATTCTTCCAACTCAAAGTATAAAAATCCCTAAGAACACCTCTCATAGCCCAGGCTGGGTCACCCACACCTCCTTGAGTCAGTCACTGCAGCCAGAGGAGCGGGGTACCACAATTAACCTTGTTCTTTGTGGTTAGCTTAATTAGGTGATTGATTTGGGTTTTTGGTAGGGGGCAAGATTTATTGCCATAAACTTAGAACTGATTCCCTGGAATAAGAAAGGTGAAATTCCTTGAAAAGGGAGAGCAGACAGCATATCTGAATGTATAGCTCATCAAAGAGGTTTACAGAGGCCAATATAGACATGAGAAAACGTTCATCAGTGCTTTTCATAAGGGAGATGCAGGTCAAACAATGAGCTATCACATCATCACACACCCGTGAGAATGGCACATATTAAAAAGACCCACCACAACAAGTGCTGGAGAGGATGTGGTGTAAGAGGAACTCTAGCAGTGCTGGTAGGAATGCAAACTGGTACAGCCACCTGGAAAGCAGTCAGACTGACCATAAGAAACTAAATATGGAAATACCTTATGATCCAGCAATCCCACTCTTGGGCATCCTTCCAAAGAACATGAGACCATCCATTCAAAAATTGTAAGCTCTGCAATGTCTATTGTAGCATGATATACAACAGCTAAGACATGGAAACACGCTCAGTGGCCACTGATAGAGAGTTGGATTAGAAGAAAGGGTATAGCCACACAATGGAACACTATTCCATACATGCAGAAAGGCAAAGGGTCGCCATGGAAGGAACTCAAGGGAATTACGTGCAGTAAAGCAAGTCAGAACGACACATATTTATTGGACATTGCAGATGATGCCATAAAGCAAAATACTTATGAAAACTAGCAGACCACTAATAAAGGAAGTTTCTGAGGTTAAAAGGAAGGGGAAGGGAGAAAGGGGCAGAAGGGATGGTGGTGGGAATAGGTGACGAAAAATAAAAAAGAAACAAAAAAAGGATAAAAATCCCTAAGAACACCTCTGATAGCCCAGGCTGGGTCACCCATACCTCCTTGAGTCAGTCGCTGCAGCCAGAGGAGCGGGGTACCACAATCAACCTTGTTCTAAGATTGGCTAAGGGAGTGAAGTTAGCAGGAAGCACTAAGGTCAATGTTTCCACCTAGACAACAATTACACCGGCAGAAACTATCAAAAGCAGACTATTGGGGATCTCTAAAGGCTATTTGAACACTGACAGTTTTCGGGGGAAACTGGGCTGATACATTAAGAAAGAAAGGAAGGAGGGGAGGTGGGGAGAGTGAGGAATGGAGGAAGGGAGGGAAGGAAGGAGAGAGAGAGGGAAGTGAGGGGAGACAAAGGAAAGAAGGTGATCAAAGCTGAGAAAGGGTTAGGGATACTGACGAGCCATCATCCAAAGTCCACGACACCTCACACTGCTTCGTGCAGATCAACTGATGATGCAGAAGCGCCGACAGCATGACATGCCGAGCCCACCATTCGGTGTTTACTGTCGCTTACGGGCAGTCGGTCACTGGCAAAACCAAGCGCTCCAGGGCAGGACGGCCAGCTCAGGGCTCAGAGACAGACATGACTGATGTGTCACCAGCCTGCGCCCGAGGGTGAGTCACAACCTGCCCAGGTTCAGCCCTATAGGACTGAATGACGTGATGTGTCTGAGGCTCTGGTGTCTAGGAATCACTTGTGATGAAAAGCATTATGGAAGAATGTTCGAGTCCAAACAGTGAACGTCTTTTCTAAAGATCGCAGCAGCAGCAGGAGACGCCAGTGTTGGACGCCAGGCTGAGCAGGACCCAGTGAGTTAAGACAGAAACTAATGTCAAATCAGCTTTGGCCTAGAAAACTTTCATGCTCTTAACCATAGCAAGAGAAAAAAAAAAAAATGCCAAAGGAAGAAGTGAAGGAACATGAATTCAGTGTGAGTATTTTTCCCTAAGCAAGTCGGTTTTTTAGTTCATGCACTTTTTTAAAAAAATAGAGTTGAGTCTGGTTATCAGACCTTTGGGTTGCAGAGGTCAAGGTCAAAATTATCAAGGCCATGTGCAAGGGGAGTTCCTCAATCAGGTGATCACCCACATGGTGAGTGTATGGCAGCAAACAGGCTTATAACGCCTGCCACACGCCCCAGAGTTCCTAGGTTGTCCCCGTTTCCAGTAGCCTCCTCTGCTCTCTTCCAAGTGCTCACCCATTCACTCTAGATCCCATCTTGGGCTGCTCGCCAAATTCAAAATTTTCTTCATTGCTCATTTGGTGGTTTACTTGTTTATTTTCTACTGTCCCCATTAGGACATGGGCTACATAGAACTAACCTTTATCTGTCCTGCTCATACATTTGTTGAATGAAACCGAATTGAATCAAATGAAGAGTTGTCAGACCATGTGGTCTGGGTTCGTTTCTCAGCACCCAGATTGAGAACTTCACTGCATTTGGGTCTTACAATAAACCCATGTGCTGGGTGTTATTATTATCATCATCCCTGCCTTATAGATATTATTACCATCCCCATTTTATAGATGAGGAAACAAACCCTCAGAGAGGTTAAGAGGTTTGCGTGATGTCATGCAATTGAAAGGGACAGAATCAGGCTCCCGATACGTGTTCCTTCTATTGGATCTGCCTGTGTCAAGGGCAGATGAAGGACAGGGCAAGGCAGCAATGGGGAGGATTTGAGAACAGAGGCAGTTGGGCATGCCAAAAGTTGCTCTTTGTTTATTTATTTGGTTCTGAAAGCTTTTCCTATGGACCTAATATAATTTTAATACGGATACTCTGAAGTTGCTGAACTCATGACATCATCTACTAAGCAGCAGTCCCTAAGGTACAGGTGGGGGTTTTAAGGACAGAGCAGTCCCAGCATGGGAAAAGTCTGATGAGGTTTTGTTTCTACGAGTCTGGATGCTTGGAGTGGCAAGTGACAAAAGATGCAACTCGAACTAGCTCAAATAACTGGTATCTCACCTAATGGCAGCAAGGTAGAGCTGCGGCCAGGCCTTGGGCACAAGAAGAACTAGGGGTTCCAGCACCCCCACCCTGGCCTATTGCTGTCACTCTCTCCACAGTCCATGTGGCTGACAACATGCAACTCATAGCTTCTCTCTCATCCCATGCTCCTACCTCCAAACTGTTCCGATTTGGAAAATTTCTTTTTTTTTTTTTTAAAGATTTTATTTATTTATGCATACAAGCACTGGGGTACAGGCCAGAGGTGTGGGGGGG
>JAGFMF010011658.1:8670190-8728142 GCA_019455555.1 Galemys pyrenaicus | reverse complement strand
TTTGTATGTTTGTCTTAATGCGGCGGATGGCAGAACCCATTCAGAGAGGGCAGGCTTGGGGGTTCTGGGTGCTCCTCTCCCTGCCCTGTAACAATCTCACAAGCTAGAGGAAGAAAAAAATCACTGAGGCCCGTGAAGAAAAAAATCACTGAGGCCCGTGGCTTTCCAAAGCCATCTTACACAGAAGTTTAGTGCATAAAACAGATTGAAAGGAGCCAGACAGCTAAGTAGGAGGGAGGGAGGAACACTGGAGCCCCACAAGACCCCTCCACCCCCATTCTCTCATTCTGCCCCAGGAGGGCTTTCTTTTGATGTCTGTGCCCAAAAAGGAAACAGCCTGAAAGTGTTGAGATATTCAACTGGCCGGTTAAGTGAAGAACAGAGAAGACGGGGGTGGGGAGAAGAGAGGACTCTATTTCCAAGTAATTGGGAAATATATTTTTACTGAAACTCCATTTCCATCTAAACAGCTCCATCTGGCTCTGGTTTACAAACAAGCCATAAAGATGGTTTTAGGGAACAACATGCCTTCTGGGAAGGACATAAAGTTTGATTTGTGAATATTTTCATCTTTGACTTATCTAGTTGCCACACAGGCTCTGCAGTTTAAAAGTGAATTAAATTGCGATTCCTAGCAGGTAATTCAGGCTTACAAGAAGTTATTTGTTCCTGGTGAATTCTGTGCAGGAAATGCCCTTTGCAATTTGTTTCTAAGTCGTTGTCTCCTAAAAGAGTAGGCTGCTGTGGTGTTTGGTTTCCTCTCTTTAAAAAAAAACACACACACAATAGGGGCCTCTCTGTTGGTGTAAGGGGTTGAGCACCTCACTGTGAGGCATCCATAGCCACTGAAGCACGAATTTGATCCCCGGCCAGGGAGGGGACCCACATGATGCAGCAGACCCTTCCCTCCTCGCCCGCTGCTCCCCTCAGCAGTGTGTTTCAGTCAGTCTGCCTGTTCTGCTCCCCACTCTGTCTCTGGTGAGTCCTCTCACCCCCCACACCTCTGGCCTGGACCCCAGCTCTTGTACCTTGTATGCATAAATATATAAAAGCTTTTAAAATAATAATAATAATAAAAAGTGCATTTGTATATTATGAGAACTCATTGCAAATATGATCTAAAATATGAGAGGCACATGTCTTTTCTGCATTCTGATGCTTTAACTAGTGTCAGCACCTTGCCAAGGTCTAGATCCCAGGGAAGGGCCGCCCTCAGCTGCAGTCTCCTTGGGCTCAGCCACTGGGAGCTGAGTCTTATGTCTTGAAAGAGAGGCGGCCAGAGGCTGCAGGCTGCGTTCAGGAAGAATGTGGCAGGAGTGGGCGTGCATGGGCAGTGGTGCTCCGTGGACCACCGTGAGTGTGTTTCTAGACTGAGTGTGCTGTGGGGTCCAGTTCAGAGGAACCTTAGAGAAAGGTCCACAGAGGCACCAGACTTCCTGTACCCCAGAGGCAGCAGACACTGCTGGGGAGCCTGCACTGGCGCCAGCAGCAGAAACTAAGCTTGTCACTCCTAAAGCTGGTTCCTGGGTGACGGGGGCCAGTGTTTCCTCCTCCTTGAGTCTGTGCTCTCTGTAAGGTCGGTGGCAGGTAGAACAAGGCAAAGAGATAGAAATAAGAAAGAGGGGAAAGTTTATTAGGCTCAGGGGCAAAATTCACAGATCCCAAGCAGGGCGCCTGGGAAAGATGCACACCGTTTACAGGCTGGGGTCTTTTATATGCCCCTTCTCTGCTAGGCCTCAGTGGAAAATTACTGGCAAGTCACGTGTTGCCCTATGGTCAGGGGGTTCCAAGGGAAAAGTACCAGGGAGTCATATGCCCCTTCTGGTAGGGGGTCGTTATTTGCTCTGGGTTACATTTCACCTGGAAAGCGGATACCAGGTACCAGCTTATCTCCTACCAGTTTATCTCATGGTTTCCTGCCGGCTGTCTTTGACATGCCCCTTCCTTGAGAACTGCTGCCCAGGGGGGAGTCTGGGTGAGGGGTGAGGGGCCTCTGTGACCTTTCACTCTCACGTATTAAATGGAGACAACACAGCAGCTCTGTACACAGACCTTTTATGCAATTCCCTTTGCGTTGTGAGTATGTAAGAAAATGCCCACAACTTTTAGAGACACGCAAAGTATGAAAGGTGCAAAGACATGAGGGTTTGTATTAATATTATTTAGCAAAGATAAAGTGGGGGATGTGTCCACTGACATCAAGTTCAACAGACAAAGCTAATCAAAGCAGATGAGAATAAGAATTGCAAGAAAAATGAAATGAATGAAAAGAAATGAAAAATAAGTAGGCAAGAGCAGCAGGGAACTTTCTGGAGTGAGTAATGGAAGTGTTCATTAACTTGATGTGAGTGCTGATTACCTGGGGATACACACTTGATCAAACTCATTGACCCACAAATGGTTCAGAAAAATGTGTATACATTCACAAAAGTAGTAATAATGTGTGTGTATAGACGATGATAAAGCAAATGGATAAAATGTTAACATTTGGGGAATCACATTAGGGAGTATATGAGACTTCTTTGTGTTGTTTTCACAACTCTGTAAACATAAAGTTATTTCAAAGTAATATTAGTTTTAAGCTAATTTATATGTACCCTTACGAGCTATGCATTTTACTTTATGAATTATACATGAAAGTAAAATCTGGGGCCTCCCTGATGGCGCAAGGGGTTGAGCACTGCACTGTGGAGCTTCCGCAGCAACTGCAACGAGAGTTCGATTCCTGGACGGGGAGGGGACCCACAGGGCGCAGCAGACCTCTCCTATCTCTCCCGCTGCTCCCTCAGCAGTGTGCTTCAGTCCATCTGCCTGTTCTGCTCCCCACTCTGTCTCTGGTGAATCCTCTCACCACCCCCAAGCACGCCTCTTGCCTGTACCCCAGCTCTTATATACATAAATAAATATCTTTAAAAAAATAAAGGAAAAGTCTGAAACAGAGGGATGGGATATTCAGACACGCACATAAGAAAGATCTTAATAATGAACTCCTTTGATCCGAGTACCTGAAGTTTCATTACACCACCCTTACTCATTGTATTTGTGACTATTTTTATAATGCAAAGTTTTTAAAACCTAAAACAACCCAAAATATCTGTCAAGTTCCGCCCCTGCGCCCAGCACAAGTGCCTTCCTCGGTGGGAATAGCTCCAGCAGTGGCCCCTGCCCCTCTTCTCTCAGTGATGGAGCCAGTCCCCAGAGTCAGCTGCTGCTGGCTGTGGGCGGCTGCATCCAACCTGACAAGGAAGACACCTCAAACCGGTTTTCTCTGTCCTTCAAATGAAAGGGAGTGGAACAAGCACGCTGCCAGCGCTGGGGACACGTGTCCTTCCCTAATGCCCACTCGGGGGAGTCCCTCTGTGGCAGGGCAGCCACAGCGAGGCCACAAGAGAAAGTCACAGCGGCCAGAAACAGGGTTGTGCAAATACCGTGCAAGACAAGCCGGAAGCTCTCGGGCCGAATTCCACGTTTGCAAGGTAAACCTTTGCCTTGGCAGGAGGGCAGGGAGGGCTGAGGAGCTCTGCGGTGTAGCAGTCACATCTCTTTGCAAGACTCCATTTCTATGAGGCTGGTGACCCCTTGTTCGCAGGGAGTGCTGCTGGGGAGGGTGGAGGCAGGTGCTCTTCCTGCCTGCATCCCTGACCCTGGATGGGTCGCTGCCCCCTCCCTCTGTGGCTTTCCTCCACCCACGTGAGGTGAGCGTTTGTATCAAAGGAACCCTCAAGTACATTCCAGCTTCGTGAGACTTTAAAGTCAACACAGAGTCTTAAGTACCGAAGGGCCCAGGTCAAGGCTTGGGCTTTATGTGATTGCAGAGCCTGGCCAGAGACAAATGAGGACGTAGGCAAGACAGAAACTTTGGGAAAGGGGTCTGGTCAGGCCAAACCTTCCATAATTTTCAGAGAAGCTGAACATCTAGGTTTTTACGTCCAATTTCCTGATCTTCAAATGATAGTAATTAATGCAAACATTTTTTGTAAGTGCTATGTGAGACTAACAAAAATATCTACGAACAGCATTAGCACCCTGCGAGGCGGCTTCTGCCTTTGGAATGATGTCGTAGCCTCCAAAAGGGGGGCTGGATGTGGAGGGGAGCTCTCGGATCTTTCTACACTGGGCTTTTGTGACTCCCTAAGGCTCAAAGTTGGAGCCAAATTTTAACAACAGATAGTTCAAGACATTTTTCTGCCATCACCTGCCAAACCCAGTGGTCACACAGAGTACATGATATGTAGGAAAATGAAAGACATGATTCACCAAATAAAACACCCCACTGCAAGGACTTCACTGAGATGGCCTGTTCTATTTTATCCTATTTTTTTTTTTAAGATTTATTTATGCACACAAGAGCTGGGCTATAGGCCAGAGTTGAGGGAGGTTTCACCAGAGATAGAGTGGGGAGCAGAACAGGCAGATCAACTGAGATACACTGCTGAGGGGAGCAGTGGGGGAGGCAGGAGAGGTCTGCTGCGCCCTGTGGGTCCCTCCCAGGCTGGGGATCGAACTGGTGCTGCTGTGCAGCGGATGCTTCATTGTGCAATATTCAACCCCCTATGGTACCAGAGAGGCCCCCCGACTACATTTCTTAAAATACTGATGACAAACAATTGAGCTGACGTCATGGGTCAGCCTGGGGAAACATTGCTTTAGAATGCACATTCCCTTAATTCTCACCAGGTTCTGCTCTCACTTTTTGAAGCAGGAATCATGGTCATGCCCATTTCGCAGAAGAGAAAGGTGAGTCTCAAGTGCTGCACTCCAGATCTGATTTGTTTTCTTTTATTCTTTTAATCAAAAAAGGGGGAGAATGAGATGAACTACGGGACTTCGAGCAAGAGCAAGTTCAGAGAAGAAAGGTCCCAGGGCAAAACAGTTGGGAAGGACCTTGGGGAGAACAGAAAAACCACGCGGAGGGAGTAGGGTTGCGTGTGGTGGAATACATGTGCCGGTAGAAGCTCGCATCTTATACATAAATCCTAAAGAGATAGGGAGGACTGTTTGTAACCCTATTGAGATATATGTGAGTAAGTATAATGTTGATGGCTCAGTTACATGATTTCAGTCTTTTTGATAACTTTCATTCTTAGCAACATGATTTCAGATTCAATATAATGTTCAATTTTTTGTTCATCAATATTTTCTGATTTTCCTATAAGAAATATAATTTTTGTTATATTAAAATGTTCTTTTGAATTTGAAAAAAAATAAGGTTTTATAGCTGAGAGTGACTTTGGAAGGCATCTGGTCTATTGGTCTTAGTTTCTAGGCAGGTAAATTAAGACCCAGATGTGTGAGAAGCCTCCACAAAGGTCCCCAAGCAAAAGCCATGACTAGACACCAGGCCCTTCACAAAAAACAATAAAATAGGGGCTCCCTGGTGGTGCAAGGGGTTGAACGCCACAGTGTGGGGCTTCCACAGCCACTGCAGGGTGACTTCAATCCCCAACCAGGGAGGGGACCCACATGGCACAGCAGACCTCTCCTGTCTCACCCGCTGCTCCCCTCAGCAGTGTATTTCAGTCAACCTGCCTGTTCTGCTCCCCACTCTGTCTCTGGTGAATCCTCTCACCTCCCCACTCTGCACCTCTGGCCTGTAACCCAGCTCTTGTGTGCATAAATAAATAAAATCTTTAAGAAAAAACAATAAAAGACTGACATGGGGAAACTCCTCACTCAACTCTATCACCTCCCAGTTCATCGCTTATGAACTGACCAAGTCTCATGTCTTCTCCAGAGGTAAAGACCAGAGTAGACAGGGGACAGAAACCTACCCAGAGGTCAGTGGGGAGAGGTAGGTTCTTAAAACTAATGAACTCTGCTCCTCATTGGGTCAGCCAGCCCAGCCTGATGGTGCTGGTCTAGTCAACCTTTGCACCCATCTGCACTGCGGTAGAGGTTGCAGCACCTGGCTGCCAACACACCCCAGCGTGGCCCCTCGTGGCCTGGCCTCCCTTTCAGCTCCCTGGGGCCTCTAAGCTGGTTGACTCTATCCCCATCTCCTTGTCTCTCTGTGTCCTCTACCTCCAGATTCCCAAAGAGAACCAGTGGAGACGAGGGTCTCATTAGTAAAACCAGAGAACAGCAATTTCAAACATTTACTTTGGGTGGCCTTCTGCATTCTCCAAAGTGCATGGTACAAACGCAGTTGCTAGGTAATGTTTAAAGCCAACGAGGCTTAGATTACCATCGTAAAGTCAATTAACAAGGCAATTTCTTCCCTTGGTCTGTATTTGTATATTATTAATGAACAACAAGGCTGCCTAGTGCAGTAAATTAGCCTAGGTAACTGGGGAGCACAGTACAAACATTTTTTTTTTTCCCTTTAATGGCCTCAAACATTTATCTCACACAGAGAAAACTCTACACAAGCACAGAGAGGGCTCCCCGTTCCGGCAGCCAAGGAAGCACACCGGAGCAGCTCTGATAAATATTGATGTTTGTTTATCCAAATGCCACAGACCATGCTGGCAAGCTGCCCACCTCCCACCCTCATGCAGGGCTCATTATGTAAGAGGCATAGACAGGAACTTCAGCCGCCTTTGCTGAAGGATCTTTGGTCTACGTTTCCTGAATTAAAAATAATGGGGAAACCAGTTGTCGGACAAGAGTTGGTGTCAATCAAAGAATCAGTCCTATCTTTGGTTGAGGAACAGAAGTATATACTCTTATGTACGTAACTGCAAGATCTCTGTCTAGCAGACTCACTTAGAGGGTATCAGAAAGCTCCCCTAAAGGGTGATTTTGCTACAAAATCTATCCATGAAGAAATAAATTGTGCTACACAAAGTATAGCATGTTAACATGGTGACATTTGGCACAATCCATTCAATATTTCCCAATAAAGCACCTACTATGTACAGTGCAAACAATACTGTTCATTTAGATCAATTCATCTATTTCTAAGCCACATGGGTCAGTCTCAAGTGTTTGGGGACTACAGTAGAGTGTCAGCTAATAAAGGCCATTAGGCATTTGTTTAATAATTATTCATGGAATGTTCGTTATATTCATGTCAGGTGCCAGGCACAGAACAAAAACAGAAAAAGACACGGTCCCACAAAGATCCCAGTGACTAGTGGGGAGACAGAAGGGTAGGCAGAGGATCCCAGAGTATGAAAGAAATGTCCCCAGACTCCTGAAACACAGAGGAAGGAGTGGTCCATCAAGAATGGCCAAGAAATTGTTCTGGGGAGAAGCCAAATGTCCCCCACTCATGTCCTTACTTTCCCCACATGGATTTCTGCTCCTGTGGTGACAGAACTACTTCTCCACGTACCTTCTCAGAAGAAGGTACCTCGGCACATGCCTCAAGTGGGCATGTCAGGTGGGCGTACCTCAGGTGGGCAGACCTCAGAGGAGCACACCTCCCAGGGGCCCTCAGGTAGACCCACCCATATAGACACCCCTCAGGTAAGCATATCCCCATCTACCCAATCCTAGCTTCTTCCCATTGAGACAAAATAAAAGAAATAGCTCCTCTTTTCAGAATATATTTTCCGACAAAATCCACTCTTTTCTGTCGGCCTGGGTTCTGGTAGACCAAATGTTTCCAGATTCACAGAGAATGATGCTGACAGGAGACACTCAGCCTCTTAGAAGGCTCTTGGGACGATCTAGATGGGGTCAGAGACCCGCAGCCTCTTGTCCCTGCACAGGACAAGCCAGCAGAGCTTAACTACCTGTTGTCTTTGGGAGTCTGTGGACCTACTGTATACATACCCCTAATTTACATTTTATGGGTTTCTACCTGGATGGCATAATGAATATCTGCATGCAATGTGCCCTTCGCCTGGAGGTTCCTTACCTCCCCACCCCAGTTTCAACAAAACACCTATTTTCTCTTCAGATCCCAGGGAAGTGGGCCTTCCCGAGAGAAGCCTTCCTGACCCCTTGGGCTAATTGCTCCTGTTATTCACTCTCACCCAGCCTTGTGCTCCTCCTCCATGACCTTTATCACAGCTTGCAATTATGCATTCATTTGCAACATTTCTCTTTGTCTGCTTCTCCCATGGTTATGCATCCATCTGGGATACACAATGTACAGCCTATTCATCCCTGTAATCTTAGCTCTAGCTCAATGGCCAGCAGTTAATAGTGTTCAACACATTCTCCTTATTTGTTCAAAGAATTTCAAGGAACGGGAATAACCCCAGAACCTGTTTCTCCTGTTTTGTCATACCCCTGCCTGGCTTGGATTTTTGCTTGGTTTGAGGATTTGCTGATCAAAAGCATTAAAATCAAAGGCAGAGGTCTTCAACCTCCAAGTATCTTACTCAACCACTTGACCTGAAGGAGACCTCTGAAGGCAGTAGTAAGAAATAAGAGGAATTTTTAAAAATTAAGACCAGAGTCTAAAATAAGCCAAATATTTTACAAGTGAGAGCACACGTTTGTTTTCCAGGAGAAGATGATAGATACTAGGTTAAAAAATCAATAATGTTTTTGCTGCAGTAGCTTAACTTCATGTTTAGAACAGGAAAAGAATCTAATGGATGGCTTTCTTCTGCTTCCCACCCCCAACCCACAGGTAATATGATGCAGCTATGCCAGAGAGAGTTTAGAAGGCCAAGGACATTGTCTAATGCAGGAAGGCAGATATGAAAAGGTTAGACTCTCTCTGACCTGTCGAGTTGGTAGATAGATATGGAAGGTGTCTGCCTTTGGAAACAATCTTTGGCATTCAGGTAGAAACCTTCAAGGATAACTGACAGCAGCCTCCTCACCCCAAAACAAAGGTCACCAGACACAAGAACTCAACCCTGGGCAAGAGCTGATATCACCGAGGGAGAGAGATGTCTTTCTCTGGCCACACCACTTGTCGATCTGTTCAGTCCTTGGATTTCACGTGAAGACAGTGCCTGTTTGTGTCACTTGCATGAAGAACCTGAAAATGGTGACCTGCAGAGAGACAATAATGAAAGAGAGAGGCCAAGCACCCATGAACCAGGAAGCCACCCCTTGATCCGTGTTCCTTCTGAGACTAGCCTGAACTTCCTGTCTCAGAATCCATGATACTACCTTGCATCCTCCTCCAAAACCCCTCCCCCCCACCCACTACCCTGGGCCTCCCTGGTGGCCCAATGGGTTAAGCAACACACTATGAAACAAACCACACCCACTGCAGCATGAATTCAAATTTGATCCCTGCTGCTGGCTGGGGTGGGACCCACATGTCATGGCAGACCTTTCCTGCCTCGCCCGCTGCTCCCCTCAGCAGTGTATTTCAGTCAGTCTGCCTGTTCTGCTCCCCACTCTATCTCTGGTGGAGCCTCTCACCACCCGTACCTCTGGCCTGTACCCCAGTGCGTGTATGCATAAATAAATAAATCTTTGGGAGAAAAAACCCTCTCCCCCTTTTTTATTTCTTATTTCTGTAACTTGTTTATTCATTTTCTGGATGCAGTAATTACCATACACTGGGCAACTTAGAACAAGAGATATTTGTTTCCTCATATTCTGGACATAAGAAGGCTGAAATCAGGGTGTCAGCAGAGCCCTGCTCCCTCAAAAACCTCTAAGGGAGACTCTTCTTTGCTTTTTCCAAATTCTGCTGATGACCGGCAGTCCTTGGCTTATGCCTGCTTCGCTCAAATCTCCACGTCCCTCCTTGGATGGCCTTCTTTTCTTCTCTCTGTGGCTTCTCTTCTGTCTTTCCTAAGGACACTGTTATTGATTTAGGGCCCACCTAGTTAATTCAGGACACTCTCAGCTAAGAACCTTAACTTATTACATTAGCAAAAACCATTTTCCAATGAGATCACATTTCTAGGAACCATGGATTAGGACTTGCACATATCTATTGGAGGGCCACCATCGAACTCACTGTATGTTGCAGCTCGCCAAGCCCTGCACTGAGTTTACCAAATACCCCTAGTTAGCCTTGCAATGTATGAATGATCAGTCCATGCACCTCCCACAACACAAACTGTTCATAGATTCTAAAGGATGAACAATGTATCAAAAGCAATTTGCATTCTCTGTGGGGAAAGAATTTCACATCAGTTTGTTTTTGAATATTCTGGGACGGAGTCAAAGCTTGTCTCTTGCATTTGTGTTAATGATAACAGAGAGGACAACTGCAGTGAATGCAGCACTTGCTTGGTAGCAGGCACTGTACTTGGCTCTTTATAGGGAAGATCACATTAAATCTTCACTTCTGAAGGCAGAATTATTATTTCCAGTGGTCACACCCAAGCTGTTCTGGTAGCAAGTCAGTGCTTTTCACCACTGAGATGGCCTTTTTAGAGATCTGGAACACATCAAGAGGAAGAAGAGGACCTATTTTAGGCAATAACTACTGTTCATTTGGTGCTTCACATTTATGTCTCATTTGTTCTTTCTACCTCTTCCTTGAGAAAGATGGTGTGGAAACTAGTGGAAAGCTGATCACACCTGCCAGGGATTCCCATGGACATAGCCTGCTGAAGACAGTGGGAAGAATGTTCTCCCATAAGCAGAAGCCCATTTAAAGCACCAGGGGGAGATCAGCCCCCACAGACTACTTACAGCATCTTAAAGAAACATGACACCGGTAGGCACCAGAGTGGCATCTGCACACCTACAGTGAGACAGTTTCTCCTGAGTTAGAATACTCTTGTTTGAGAAGCTGTTAATGTCACCTCCCAAGCTGTGGGCCTCTGTGGGGGAACAGTTTCCAAAAGCAAGTCCCAAAAAGAAGGCTTCTTTTGGCATTTGTCTTAGGTTGGTGATTTTCCATCCCAACCCTAGGAAAGAATTTCCTTTCAAAAGCTCACCCTAATCTCATAATCTCCCTCTTCCTCCTTCCTTCCAATAATATCTTTCCCCTCCTCTACCCGTGAGAGTTGAGGACACACAGTTCAGCGTAAGATCACTTTGACCCTCATGCTGCTTCCTGTGGCTCCATCCGCAGAGTCACCCAGTCAGTCACCAGGACGCCGTCCTTAGAACCTGTCTGTGCAGAGCCAGCTGCCACCAAGTCCCACCTGTGCCTTTCTCCTTCCCTACCAATCATTGCCCTGGATCAGGCCCCCACATCTCTTTTCTGTACTCAATCAGGTCTCCCTGCCTCCATCAGCTCCTGACTTATCCTTGTTGTTCCTTTCCTCACCCCTGTCATGACCGCCCCTCCCTCGCATACGGCACCGTCTTTCAAAACGTGTCTGAAGGAACTTCGCTTATAGTTTTTGTTTGTTTTTTTTTAATAAAGATTTTATTTATTTATGCATACAAGAGCTGGGGTACAGGTCAGAGTCCAGGGAGGTGAGAGGATTCACCAGAGACAGAGCGGGGAGCAGAACAGGCAGATGGACTGAAGTACATTGCTGAGGGGAGCAGCGGCTAAGGCAGGAGAGGTCTGCTGCACCATGTGGGTCCCCTCCCCAGCCGGCAGCAGGGATCGAACTCATGCTGCAGTGGCTGTGCTTTGCTTCATAGTGCATTGCTTACCCCGCTGCACCACCAGGGAGGCCCCTTGCTTACAGGTTTTGATGGCCCCAGTTAAAAAATTCTGCCTGAGTATTGACCAAATCAAGAGAGCCAGGATTCAGATAGATTGAAGTGAAAACATCAATTTTCTTACTAATAAAGTTATATTGGAAATAATAAAGTCAACTTTTAGACTAGGGCTCACTAACACGGTCTTACCTGGAGGCCTGTCCCACATCAAGCACCTAAACCTAAGTCAGCTATGGGACCACCTGTCAGGGACGCCCACAGACACCCATCACCATGCACCAGGCCCCCTTCAGCCAGTCTGCCTTACCCCAGAAAACAGGGCCGGCTAGCCTCATAAGGAAGTCCCTGACCTCCTAGCCGATCATGCCCTGTTTCAAGCGGCCCCTTCCAACACTCTGTCAAACTCTCTCTTGCCCCAGATACCCCAGAGAAGGTGCTCTGCTACTTGTGAGGTATTGTGCTCCCTAAACCATGGATTTTTTTTTTCTCTTCAATAAAGGATATCAGGCTTCCCTGGTAGCGCTAGCGGTTAAGACGCAGCACCATGAAGCATCTGCAGCCACTGCTGTATGAGTTCGATCCCCGGCCAGGGAGGGGACCCACATGGCACAGCAGACCTCTCCTGCCTCGCCCGCTGCTCCCCTCAGAAGTGTGTTTCAGTAGATCTGCCTGTTCTGCTCCCCACTCTGTCTCTGGTGAATTCCTTCACCCCCACCTCTGGCCTGTACCTCAGTTCTTATGTGCATAAATAATTTTTTTTTTAAAAAAAGAGATATCAAGGTCATTACTAAATTATTTTAGTTCTATAGCTTGAAGGAGGATAGAGCTGAGCTCTGGCCTAGCGGCACAGCAATGCTCCCTGAGCTAAACCATGGATATCCAGAGTGTGGACACCCTCCCTCGTCCTGAGCAGAGAGCGTCCTTTGGGAGGAGGAGTCATGTACAAAGATGTATGATCAATGTGCAGCCCAGGGCTGGGCTGTCGCTGAGGTCCCTGACCACTTTCCCAAAGTGTCCTGCGGACTGTCAACTGAAAAGAGACGGTCTGGAGACCGAGTTCCCGCTCGGATGCCTTCAGAGAAGACAGCACAGCTCCTCTCCCTCGAGCCCCACAGGCACAGTCTGCTCAAGCCCTAGCTGCAGTGGGGATTGCACACACCGTTGCTTATCAGAGCTTGGTCCACTCTTTCCCAAAACTACCCAACCAGAACCAAACTCTTGGGTGTGACGAGCTCCTTTATATTTCTATATGAAAGAAACCCTGCAGAATGTGGGTGCTGGCCTCTCCTGGCCCCCAAGAGAGGAGGAAGAGGTGATCTAGTATTGGAGAATGGGGGCTATGCAGCTGGACCCCTCCTCCCTCTCTCATTTTCATTTATTTGGGATCAGAGAATTGCAACTCAGGGAGCACAGACTCAGGCAGGAACCAAAAGGGCCTGGAGGCATGACGGAAGTCGGGCTCTCTTACAGAGGGAAATTGAAGGCTGAGGTAATGGAGGATGAGCTAATGGCAGGTAAGGAACACAAGGTAGGCTGGTCTGGTGGAGAGGTCATGGGGAAAGGAGGTAAAAGTTCTCTTTATCAGTCCTTTCCAACAGAATATACTCCTCCTTGTTGTCTTCTTGGAATTTTGGTGGTTTGACCCAGTCCAAAGGTCTGGCTGAGTTCAAAGAGGATGGGACAGAGGCGTTTCTGCAGTGGTTTTGTCCAGCCCCATTTTGAAATTGCCCCAGTTATGCAAACTTTTCACATGTGTGATCTCTGAGCTCTGAAAGGACATGCAGGGACCGGAGGAATGCAAGGTCATTTGCATATGCATTTACATATTTCAGATCCTATGTGGCTTTGTGTCTAAAAGGCAAGTCCTATGAAAGGTCCTTTGTGAAGCAGACAAGCAGAACTGTTCTCAGTAGAAGGTTCCTAACCTTGCACTGGAAATATATGTCATTCTGCTCCCTAGAATCTACGCAGTGAGTATGAAGCTCTGTGGTGGGAAGTTGCCCTTGGTCAAAGCTCTCGGCACCTCTTCTTTAAGAAAGGGGTCCTCTCCCCAGCCCATCCCCATAGACCTTTGAGGTAACTCAAGAACGTGGATGAAGAGAAGTCTGCACAGTTAGCAATTTTATGGAAAGACTTGTGCTCTCATCAGCCTGGGGACACTCTTAATTACTCACTCTGATGGGAAAGACTATAAAAAGGCATGTGGTCTAAAATGGGCAGGATCGATCTTCTTAAGTCAGCTCTCCAACTGTCTTCAGTCCAAAGATATTTTGGTCTGAGCCAGGAAGTGAGACAGTGAGGGTGAATACATCTGAAATACATGGGCATCTTTCTCCTATTGATCCGAAGAAATCAGAAGATGTGATGAGCCCAGGTGTGACATGAGGAACAGTTTTAGTGAAGGGGAACAGAATTTCTCGTGGGGTTGTAGGAACCCCACAATCTAGGTTGATTTCTATAGAATATACCCAAAGCATTCATTTAACACACGTTGAATCCCTATGCCTGGAGTTATAAAGGCAGATAGGATATAGTGCCTGCCCTCACATAGGTTAGCATGATGAACATAATACAAAATTAAAAACCCTGTGGAATGATAAAGCCAAGGAAAGAAGAATTTAGTAAGAACAGCGAAATCCAAAGTAAAGACTGTCAGAAAGTCTGGGGAGGGAAGAGAGAGGCTTCAAGAATAACAGGATGGAGTTTGGCAAAATGGTAAGCACACGCCATTATGTGAGAACTGCATGTGCAAAGTTCTGAGTATAAAGTTGTAGTGTTCAGGAAACTGCTAATCATTAGGATGATGAGTATAGAAAGGAAGAGGGAAGACATAAAAGATAAAGGCAACAAAGTATAGGGTGATGCCCATCATTCATTCATTCAGACAGCATTGTTGAGAACTTAACGTACC
Source organism: Galemys pyrenaicus (assembly GCA_019455555.1). Taxonomy (NCBI): domain Eukaryota; kingdom Metazoa; phylum Chordata; class Mammalia; order Eulipotyphla; family Talpidae; genus Galemys; species Galemys pyrenaicus. The sequence goes on along the minus strand of JAGFMF010011658.1, from coordinate 8,713,795 downwards.
TAGTGGGAATACCCAGTAGGTACCAGGCAGGTGCTATTCAATACAGAAGCGAATGAGACCAATGCAACGGCTGCCCTCATGGGGTTTGCATTCTGATGACGGTAAATCAGTCTGAAGCAGTTTCCGACAGTGATGAGTGCTATGAAGGAAATGATCAGGAGTTGATGAAGCAGAGTAATGGGGTCGGGGTACCAAAGAAAACATGGTCTGGGAAGGCCATTCTGAGATAATGGCCCTTGGAGTCCTGCAGGATGAAAAGACCAGAGGAGTTCAGTCCGTAAGGGGCAGAGAGAGGAAAAGGCAGCAAAGGAATACAGGAATAAGTAGCCACAGATTTAAGACATAACTTAGGAGCAGACAGAAGAATAGAATTCCAGGAGAAAGAAAGAATGACGAGGAGGAAACATTAATTTGCCTTTCATTTTGTATTTTTAAGATAGATGGCGATCAGGTTCCCAAGGAAATATAGTGCACTGATCCCAAGCATCTAATTTTCCTCCTCTTCAAACTTCACTTAAAACTATATTAGGAGAATTTTTAGTATGAACTAAACCCACAAAGGCATGGAGAGTAGGCTAGGAGACAGTATTAAAATTCGGGAAAGCAGAGGGATGAGTGGTAACTGATTTAACAGACACGAAGAAGTCAAATCCTAAACTGTCTCTGAGGAAAGCTGAGGGTCAACCTCTAGTGGTGGTATGTAGGGAAAATCCTGGAATTGGTGGCATCAAATTCTTTTAGAAGTGAGGGTGAAAGTGGTAGACTAAAATTAAGAGGACTGGTTAAAAGCTATTGGAGAAATTGCTGGATTCCCTTTTCCCACTCTAAAAAAGAGACTGGCCCTCTCTCACCCTGGCTGAAGGTTGAGATCTAATCCCTGGACAGAATGAAAGAGCTGAGGGCTGCAGGACTGTAGAAAAAACACAGGAAGTTAGCAAATGTATGCATACCAGTCACTGAGATTCCTCCTGCCTTCTAGCCTCATTCAGTTTCCAGAACCCCAACATTCTTTCAAAGCAGAAGAATCGAAGAACATTCTCTGGGGAATCTTGATTTGCCTAAGGAGAAATGTCTAAAGATACAATATGAGCAATTGCCTTAAGACTGGATGACTCACATCATTCTACAGCAAAATTCAAAATCTACACGTGCACCATCTTTCCCAAAGACCCCATCAGCTTTTGCCCTATCTCTCTCAAATATATGCAGGGAATCAAGGAGGCCCAGACTGCAGAGAAAGAGCTTTCATATGTAAGTAGACACCAAAACAAACATTAAAATAAACAAATAAACAATGAGAGGAAACTATGCAGAGAGATGACAACTTCAAAAATGAGCCTAACTGAATTAGAAGGTACCACATCCATCCTACAAAGTTGGTTTCTATTAAAATAGGGGAGGAGGGATGTGAAAAAGACTCTCCAGGAAATTAGAAATTGAAAACTCCAGCAGAGTTTAGAAGATAAAGCTGACGAGCACTCCAAGGAAAAGAAAAGAACTGGAAAACTATAGCAAAAAGGAAAGAGCATTAACGTCTCAACAACAGGAGTCCAGGAAGAGAAAATTGAAAAATTTAAGGGTAAAAAGCCTTCAACTGAAGTACTGGTTGAAAGCATGCAATAACGGTGCACAATAGGTGAAGATACTCTTACTGAGACATATCAGTGTAACGTTTCTCAAGTCCAGGAACAAAGTGAAGATTCTACAAGTTCCCAGGGGCAAAGAAACAGGTCACTGGCAAAAGAACACAATAAAGATGGCCTTAGACTTCCTACAGTGCTGCAAGGCCAGGGAGCCACGATTGCAAAACTAAGAAGAAAAATTTATTGAACCCAGTAAAGTTATTAATCGAGTATGAGGACAAAATAAAAGTTTTCATATATGCAAGTTCTCTAAAATTTACCTCGCATACACGGTACTTTTAAGAAGAAAATGTGAATGAATATATTTCAAGGCAGTGAAGCGAACTGACAGAGATTGGTATTGAGTTTGCATTAAGTACTTAAAAAGTGAGCAAATGATAAAACAAGACAATTTGCCTCCAAAGAATATAAAAAGTTACACTGAAAAGGAAAAAAATAGTTTAGTATACAAGTCAACTCTCAACAGTTATATATGATCTCAATAATATTAAACCTACATATTGACCTAACCCAAAACATTACAATTTGAATATGTGAGTAGCAAGTGGGGGGCAGAAAAGAGCTAATTTCCCTTCTGTATTAAAACCTCAGTAGTTAATGCCTAAAACTGAAAAAATTAAAATTGTCAAGACAAGCACATTCTTAGAGATATGGACGTATAAAAGTACCAACCCACTAGAAGTAGAAAGAAACTTCCCAGCTTCATGAAAGGCATCCACCAAAAGTCCAGAAGTAGCACTACGCTTAGTGGGGAAAAACTAAACTGTTTCCTCCTAATAAGAGAAAGAAAAGCACATCTATTCTTTTTTTTTTTTTTTAAAGATTTATTTACTTATGCATACAAGCACTGGGGCACAGGCCAGAGGTGTGGGGGGGTGAGAGGATTCACCACAGAGAGCGGGGAGCAGAACAGGCAGATCAACGGAAGTACACTGCTGAGGGGAGCAGCGGGCACAGCAGGAGAGGTCTGCTGCGCCATGTGGGTCCCCTCCCTGGCCGGCGGCAGGGATCGAACTCGTGCCTCAGTGGCTGCCTCAGTGGCTGCGATCTGCTTCGTAGTGCGCTGCTTAACCCACTGCGCCACCAGGGGAGGCCCGAAAAGCACATCTATTCTTACCACATCTGTTCAACATTATACTAGATGGTCTAGCATAAACAACAGGGCAGCAAAAAGAAATAAAAGGATCAAGATTGGAAAGAAAGAAGTAAAACTATCTCTATTTGCAGATGACATTATCATACATATGGAAAATTATAAGGAACTCACTTTAAAAGTTTAAATTAATGAACAAGTTCAACAATGTGGCAGATACAAGAAAAATGTATGGGAGTCAGTCGTATATCTATACAGTAGTGCTGAATAATCTGGAACTGAGACAAAGAAAAACAGTCCCACTTTATTTTTTTTTAAAGATTTATGCATACAAGAGCTAGGGTATAGGCCAGAGGTGTGGGAGGCGAAAGAATTCACCAGAGACAGAGTGAGGAACAGAACAGGCAGATTGACTGAAGTACATTGCAGAGGGGAGAGCAGTGGGCCAGGCGGGAGAGATCTGCTGCACCATGTGGGTCAGCTCCCTGGCCTGGGCTCGAACTCATGCTACAGTGACTGTGGATGCTTCATAATGCGAGTACTTAACCCCTTGTGCCACCAGGGAGGCCCAACAATTCCACTATAATAGCACAAAAATAATACAATACTTAGGAAAATTTTTAACAATATAAGACTGGTACACTGAACAGTACAAAGTAGTATCAAAAGAAATCAAAGATCTAATTAATAGGAAGACATCCCCTATCCCGGATCAACAGACAACATTGATAGAATGCAATAATCTTCCAATTGACTTACAGATTCAGTGAAACCCCTATAAAAATCCTATAGCACTTTTGACATAAATTGACAAGTTGATCCTAAAATTTTTATGAAAATGCAGAATAACCAAAACAATCTTGAAAGATACCAAAATTGTAGGCTTCACACTTGCTGGTTTCAAAATCAAAGCTACCATATTCAGACAGTGTATTACTTGCATAAGGATGGACATACAGATCAATAGAATTCAGAGTCCAGAAATAAACTCCCACATTTATGGTCAATTGATTTTTGAAAAAGGTACAAGACAATTCAATGGGAAAATTACAGTCTTTTCAACAAATGGTATAGGACAATTGGATATCAGCATGCAAAAGAATTAACTTGAACAAAAAGAGAATTCAGTATGATGTAACATACATAAAAATTAATTCAAGATGGCTTATATGCCTAAATGTAAAAGTTCAAACTATAAAATTTTCCCTGAAGAAAGCCTAGGAGTAAATCATCATGACCTTGGAGGTAGGCAACAGTTTCTTAGGTACAACACCAAAAGCACAAACAACAAAAGAAAATGACAGATACACTTGATTTCATTAAAATCGAAAACTTCTGTTTTTCAAAAGAAAACATCAAAAAAATGAAGATGGCGCCTCCCTGATGGCACAATGGGTTAAGCAACACACTATGAAGCAAACCACAGCCCCTGCATCACGAGTTCCATCCCCGCCGCTGCCCTGAGTTGACCCACATGGCGCAGCAGACCTCTCCTGCCTCGCCTGCTCCTCCCCTCAGCAGTGTGTTTCAGTCCATCTGCCTGTTCTGTACCCTGCTCTGTCTCTGGTGAATCTCCTTACCCGCTACACCTCTGGCCTGTACCCCAGTTCTTGTATTCATAAGTAAATCTTAAAAAAAAAAAAAAAAGAAAATGAAGAGACAGGGCCTCCCTCGTGTATTAAGCAAATACATAGAGACAGAAATGGGATGAAACAGGATGAAGCGAATGGGAAGGAATTACTAATGGATATAGGATTTCTTTTCAGGATGTTGAAAATGTTTTCTAAAATCAGATTATAATGACACAACTCTGAATGTACTAAATGTGAAAATATCCCAATAAAGCTGTTCAAAATCTCAGCCAGAAAAATATAAACCAAACATAAAGGCACTGTTGATACTTTTCTTTTTTTAAAAAAAGATTTATTTATTTATTTATGCATATAAGAACTGGGGTGTAGCAGGAGGGTCGGGGGTGGTGAGAGGATTCACCAGAGATGGTGTAGGGACAGAACAGACAGATTTACTGAAACACACTGCTGAGGGGAGCAGTAGGGAGACAGCAGAGGTCTGCTGCACCATGTGGGTCATCTCCCTGGCCCGGGATCGAACTCATGCTGCAGAGGCTGGCAGTATCTTCATAGCACTGAGACTTAACCCCTGTACCACCAGGGAGGCTCCTATCAATACTTTTCTAGCACTACAATATATCTCCCCATATTTGTCACGGCTCTGTTGGCACTTACTCAACTTGCAGTGATCTGATCATTGATCTTCAAAAGTAGGGTGAAGCAAGCACCATTTTGCAATGAGAGGGGAGAGGCACTCCAAAGTTCAGCGGTCAGCTTTTTACCCAACAGGAAAGGCATGTTTTCAAGAATTGTTTCACAACACCTTATAACCTGTAACTTTAACACAGGCCTGCTAGTGTTGGCACAGTGTTAATACTGTTACAGGACAGAGTGAGGGGCACCCCAGAACCCCCGAACCTACCTGTTCTGAATAGGTTCTGCCATCTACCATATCAAGACAAAGCATTCTCTAGAGCATAAGACCAGTAATGGAAAGGAACTTTAATCAGTGTGCAATATGGAAAAGGGGAAGAGTAAGGTTTCCAAATCAGCACCCGAAGTTACCCATCCTCTCGTGGGTAAATGCCCAGCAAACGGTTTGGCCCAAAGCAGAGCCAGTGAGGCCCAAAAGTCTGCCACAAGCCTTAGGCACCTGCTGGTGGGGACCCATAGAAAAGGGGCAGAAGGAGCCCAGTGTGTCTGGGACAGAAGGAGCAAAATCAAAATCAAGATAAAAGCTGCCACTGTCAACCTCCCCTCGGGTCTCACCCACATCTGCTTCTGTCAGTCCAGGACCAAGAAGCCAGCACAGCTTATTCACATGTCTGCTCCACGTGCCTCCTCCAGGGCTCCTTCTGGCTCTCCATCTTCTTCCTTCTCACCTCCAGTCTCCTCTCCAGCTTCCCCATCCCTGCTCAGCTCTACCCATCCTTGGTGGGGCAGGGAACTTGGCCCCTCCCCTTTCCCTGGGGGCCACCTTGCTACAATACCACTTACTGTCTTTGGGGGAAACCCGAAGGGGAAGCAAGAGAGACTCCAAGTTAGGGCTCCTACTGAGGTTTCCGTAGCTCACACTGACCATGTAGGTCCTGATTATTTAGCTGGGAGATGGCAGGGAGCAATGAGCTGAGGTACCACGGTGGTCACAGGTCAAAATCCCACACAGATGAGCCTAAATTGGCACGTTTCCCTGCCACTAAGAAGCTGTGCGACCCGTGCAAACTGCTTAACCTCTCTGTGCTTCTGTTTCCTCTGTAAAAATGCGAACACTACACCGCTCTCTGTTTTTATTTGCGGGCATAGCCCATTGTGGGGAGTCCTTTATTGTGGGGGGTACCTTTATTTTTTTAATAAATTAAGCATTTATGAGGAATAGATCTTGGTTTTCCCTGAGACTAAAATAAAAAAAAAATAGTGAATATAGTGTTAGTACTTTTCTAACCAGTATCTTCTCCTTTCATTACTCCTGTTTTATTTTGATGTGTGTATTATTAAGTTACTTGTCCAAGCACTTCCCTGAAACTCTGCTCTCGATCAGGGAATAAAACATGAAAACATTTGATTGTTAAGTATTTTGAGCTTGACAGTTGTGCCAGTACTGTCACTTAGCAAAAGCATGCGGAGCAAGTTTAGATGAGGAACCCCATTGTTCGAATGCCTGGAATGCCTGGGGGGCAGCGAGGGACAGTGAGGGCAGGAGCCTTACTCTTCCTTGCCTCACAATTACTTTCTATAACCCCATTCATCCCAGGGACTCTTTCAGGTTAAACAGAAGCCTTTGTTTATGCAAATGACCCCAGATGACCTGCCAGTTAACCATCCAAGGAATTCCTTCTCATAATACCTGTCTCAGAGAAGAGGCTCCCCACATTATCACACACACACACACATACACTGTACATGCACACACACTCATACACACTCACATATCCCTACACACATGTTCACATACTTATTAAAGGGCGTTCGTGCCTCTGACCCCTGGGTTCTGCCAAGCACTGGGTCATCAATTATCCTGAAGTCCTAAAGTCCTTTAGTAATCCAAAGTCCACTCTTAGGACTAACATTGCTTGGGTGCCAGAAACAACTTTGCCTGTTCCCCTCAAAACAAAGGCTAGTGGATCTGAATGGCATGAAGGTGTGGGTTTCTGCAGCCAGCTTCAGAGGACACTGCTTCAGAGTTCAGGAAGACGTAAGTGGTAGGAGACCTTAGTACCAGAAAAGGTAAATTAACTGACTTGTCAATTCCTCCCTCTGAGAGAGAATGAATTAGATAGATGTTTGAAAGGTTTTAGGCAGGAAGTCGCTAAACTTGGCTTGGGTGCAGAATGGTGAGTAAAGTAAGAAGGTATGTAGGGGTGGGTAGACCAAACAAGAGACAGTGGCAGGAAGTTAGAGAAGAGATGACAATGGCCCAAACTTCAGTAGCATCAGGGATAGAAAAAGTAGAATGGCCTGGAGAATAACTTAGGAAGAATATAAATGCTAAGGAAAGCCTCATCTATCTAATGAAGAATCTGATTATAGCCATCTGTCTTAGTAAATTTGGGCTACAACAACATGCCATAGCTTATAATGAGCAGCAGGAATGTACTCGCTTTAGTTCTGGAGGCTGGAAGTCTGAGACCAGGGTGCCAGCAGGGCCTGGAGGGCTCACAGACAGACCTTTCCTGTTCCCCATGTGGCAGAAAGGGGCATGTTGGTTCTCTGGGTTCTCCTTTATATGGGCACTAAGTCCATCTAACAGGGCTCTCCCTTTGTGAACTAATTACTCCCAAAAGCCCACCTCCTAACCCCATCACACTGGGCAGCAAGTTTAAACAGGAATTTGGGGGGGACAGGAGCAGCTGATTGCAGTGTCCTGGGAAGGACACCAATCAAAATGACCTTTTAAGAAGTCTCACGGCTCCAGTGTCCAGTTCTGTTTCTGAACTGTAATGAAGAAGAGTTGAAATTGGTATAGAACCTCAAAAGAAAGAAGTTTTGAGTTTGGCAAGTGCAGTCATTACAGTGTAAAGTAGATAGATTTTAGCGTTTCTGTTATCAGAAGTGCCTTTTTGTTTCAATGGAGAGTGTGCTCTGAGTGTGTTATTAGAAGCAGTTTTTGTTTCAGTTAAGAAAGAAAAAAATAGCCAATATTTAGGAGTATAGAAAAAGGCTAGACAGTAAAAAGAGGAGAGTAAAAAGTCCTAGCCAGAAGTTAGGACATAGATTTATAATCCAGCTTTTGATGCTGTCTTGCTGTGCAGCCAGAGAGAGGCCATAGCCCCCTCTGGGTTTCCCATACAAGGTCATTTCCATCCACAGGGTCAAGGCCTACTGTTTCTGCTCCTGTGTTTTTTGTCTTGGGTCATAGAACTCCCACTTTTCTACTCACCCACTTACAAACCTCAGTTGCCTTTGAGTTGCTTTCATCCACTTAATTTCCAACCAAATTCTATTGATTTTTGTTCTCTAAAATGCCTCTTAAATCCAACGGACTGCCACTGCCAGAGTCTAGTCTCTAATCAACTCTTGCTTGGGTTCTGGCAAAGGTTCCCCCATGGTTCCCCTCCTCCTTCCAGACAGGCTCCTCTTGCAGTGTACCACCAGTTATATATCAAAACAAATCTCATTTATTTACGCATCCAGCCACCCATCTACCCACCCATATATTTTGGCTTTGGCGTGCTGTCTGATAGTGACCAGGAAGGATTCAGAGTTTAGCAGCAGAAATCGTCCCTGCCTCTCTCTGATGAGAATGCAAATCTTATAAAGACCCCCATTTTCCAATATTCAACTTCCTTTGCCCTGGAAATGGATACTTCCCACAAAGGCTTGTTGGGGCAGCTAAATTTCAGCGATATCAGCAGGTGGGTGAAATGCTACTTCTTCCTTGAGAAATGCACTCAGAATCATACTTAGCCATAAAATGGAGCAAACCTGTGGGAACCAGGTGGCCCACTTACCCATGCCCTTAAATTTGTAGGACACAACCCCAAAGCAGACACATGGCAAGAAACAACAATAACAGAATTTATTTACACAGGGAGTGAGAAAAGGAAAAGCCGAGAGGAGTATGTACAGGCTAGCACCAGGCAAAATGCCATCTGTCCTCACCCAGATAGTCTCCATTGAGTAGAAAGTGAGGTTCAAGCCAAAGTTGCACATGGCAAGCTGGCAGCTTCTCCACAGACACCCCTCCTTGCCACCAGTTTAACTGCCAAAGAGCCATCAGTTCAACTGCCAAAGCCCCTGCAGATGAACTACATATCCGAACTGTGCAATCCCCAGCTCAGTCCCTTTTCCCCATCAGCCCCTACTCAGGAAATAGATCTGGAAAGTTCCACCTTCCACCATGGAGTTGATTATGAACACCACCCACTAGCTCAGATGTTGCTTCTCAATGTTCCTCTTACTTGCAGAGCTGGGACCAATAGGTCTTGGTTCTCAGACTTTTGAGTTTCTATGAACCAGTATTCATTTTTGTAAAGGTTGCTGAATTTATATTCTTCCAGGGGATGCCATTAAAAATAATAAACCTGTTAACACAGAAGTTTTTTTCTTTCTTTATATATATTGACATCAACTGAGGTCCCCATGGATTTCCCACCACCATTTCATCAGTCCCTTGTGTTCTTTCTGCCCTCTACCCACTCCCTCCCACCTCCCCACCAGTGTCCCCTATTTGTCCTTGTCTTTTTGTTTTTGTTGTTAACACAGAATTATATCCTGTAATCCACAGGACAGCCCCTTCAACAAGGAATTTTCCTGCTCCAATAGTGTCATGGCTAAGAACCCCTGGGTTTGCTGAATGGCTCACGAAAGCAAAAGCAAAGGCAGCTAAGCCCCTTATCTTTGCTCAGCCATGTGGTCTTGATGGAGACAGTGGACTGGGAGCCAGACTGATTACCCCAGTCCTGGGAGGGGGAAGAGGACAGTGACAACACTCACCAGCATTTTCAATTTTAAGTGGGAGAAGGCACATAGAAATGCTTAACTCTGAGCTTGATACAAAGTAAATTCTCTATACAAATTATCGCTATGATAATGATGGTGACAGCAATGATGAGATTGGTAAATGTTAACCATTTTTAACACAGGGAAAATACTTTTATCTTCCCCCAAGTTATGCAGAGCTTCAAGGATTTGGAGTATGCCCCTTGGCAGACAAGTTTTACTGGTGAACCAAATGACTGCATAAGACTTGAGGAAATTTGGGGTACTCTCGGGTAATCTGAGTAGGGAAGAAGTGGGGGTACAAGATGCAGCCTGAGAATGAGAACTCACACCTGTGAAGATCGAGGACTTTCCTTGTGGGGGATGGAGGCGGTGGAGGGACATGTTAAGATGTGGGGTGGGTCAGTATAGATTTGAGGGTTCTGTATCTCAGTAAAATGCAACCTACTCCTTGCTCCTCCCCACTCCCAACTCCTGTGACATTCACTACAATGAGTAGTGCATGAGTGCCAAGAATAAGGTTTTGGGTGGATCTACATTTCCCATTTGGGTTAAAGCAGAGTAAAAGTAACACAGTAGCCCAGAAGCAGAGGCCAAGATCAGAGGTGACCTTAGAAAAGAAGTTGCCTGGAGCTCCCAGAAATCCCAGGAAGACTTCACACTTCTGTAGGATCTGGAATAAGAACAGGGTGCCCTTCTTATATTTTCACAGTAAGGGAGCCATCTTGATCTGCCCTGAGTATGAGTTAAGAAAGCTGTGATGGCCAAGTGGCAGGAGAGACATAGCAGTGAGGATGTAAGATTGTCCTTGCGCAGCCTGACTTCATTAACTCTGCTCCTTTGCTCAAGGTGTTATCTAGTGCAAAATTTCCTTAAGTTTTTCATGAGTCCCCTCCTCAACGCCCCCCACGACCCCACCGCCCACCCTCCCTGCACCAAGGAACCCACAAGCTCCTTCCAAGTCCAGCAATCTTAGCGTCATGGTACTCCGTGTGAGAAAAACCAGGATCCACAGCTGACCCCAGGCAACTTTCTTCACCTCTCTGTGCCAGTGTTTGATTCTGCGAAATGGGTGCTTAGCAACTGCCACCTGGATGTCTAAATGTGGTAACACACTGTGTGTGGGGGGTGGTGACACTCTGCTAGAACTTGACAGTAGGTCACTGGCAAACTCCTCTCACTCATCTTTCCAGATCCCGGCTCTTTTACTGCCTTCCTTCCCATTTACATCTCGACTACCTGCCCAACAGATAAAGTTAGTTCGCCTCTTGCGCCTTTCCCCCCGCTGTCCCCCTTTCCCAGGGCCTTTGCGGACACAAAGTGGGCTGGAGGCGACGGTGGTCTCTGAGGCCGTCCGAGCTCTCTGGTCCTCGACTTGGGACATCCCGAGCGCCAGCTCAGGTCTCTGCGGCGCAGACCTGCAGGGCAGCCCCGGGGTCCGGGTCTCCGGGGCGCGAGGGTAAGAGCCACACTGCAGCAGAGGTAACAGAGAGGGACAGGCCAGGCGGAGGATGGGCGCTTGAGGCGATAACGGGAAGACCGCGAAGATCTCGCCGCGCCTTCTCCACCCGGCCTTCTGATCCTCCAACCGGTGGCCCCAGTTATCCTCCCAGGTCCGGACAGCGGCTCCAGAAGTGACAGCACATGGATCGCGGGGAACGGAATGTGGGCGCCGGGGGCGGGGCTGGAACGGCGCCCGCGAGGTGAAGCTGTGCCGCGGACGCGCGTCCGGCGCGGGCTTCACGGCGACGCCGTCGGGAGCGGGCACGCTCGTGACGTCACACGCCGCTCGCCCAATGAGCGGAGGCCGGAGGAGGTGCCGTCCAGCCCCCCCGCCCCGCCGCGCAGAGGCCGCGGCCGCCTGCGCCGCTGTCTCCGGGATCGCCTGAGGAGTCGTGGGCCGCGGCGGGCTCTGGCGCCGCACCGCGCCGGCCGCAGCCGCCCGACGAAGACCCGGGAGCCGCGCGCCGCGACCCCGCCGCCCGATGTCCTTAAGATGGAGGCAGCGGGGGCGGCGACGTGAAGAGAGCGGCGCTGTGGGCGCGGGGGCCCGGGCGGCGGCGGCGGCGGCGGCGGCGCTGGCGGGATGGGGCTGCTGCTGCTGCTCGCGATCCTGGTGTCGGCCGCGGTGGGCTCCATCCTCACGCTGCTCACCCAGTTCCTGCTCTCCCGCAGGCAGCCCGAGCCGCTGCCGGCCGAGGCCGACCGCGCGGGCGACGGCTTCCGCTACCTCAAGCCGGTGCCCGGCCTGGCCCTGCGGGAGTACCTCTATGGCGGCGGCGGCGGCGGAGCTGAGGAGCCCGCGAGCGGGCCCTCGGAGGGCGGCGCGCCCCCCGCCGCGGCCCCCGAGACCCCCGCCCCGCCGACGCGGGAGACCTGCTACTTCCTCAACGCCACCGTCCTGTTCCTGTTCCGGGAGCTGCGGGACACGGCGCTGGCCCGCCGCTGGGTCACCAAGAAGATCAAGGTGGAGTTCGAGGAGCTGCTGCAGACCAAGACGGCCGGGCGCCTGCTGGAGGGGCTGAGCCTGCGGGACGTGTTCCTGGGCGAGACCGTGCCCTTCATCAAGACCATCCGCCTGCTGCGGCCGGTGGTGCCCGCGGCTGGCGGCGAGCCTGACGGCCCCGAGGGGGAGGCGCCGCCCGCCACGTCCCCGGAGGAGCTGGCCTTCGAGGCGGAGGTGGAGTACGACGGCGGCTTCCACCTGGCCATCGACGTGGACCTGGTGTTCGGCAAGTCGGCCTACCTGTTCGTCAAGCTGTCCCGGGTGGTGGGGCGGCTGCGCTTCGTCCTGACGCGCGTGCCCTTCACCCACTGGTTCTTCTCCTTCGTGGAGGACCCGCTGATCAACTTCGAGGTGCGCTCGCAGTTTGAGGGGCGGCCCATGCCCCAGCTCACGTCCATCATCGTCAACCAGCTCAAGAAGATCATCAAGCGCAAGCACACGCTCCCCAGCTACAAGATCAGGTGCGGGGCGCGGCGGGCGGGGCTGGGCTCGTGCTGCTGCCCGCCTCTGGCGCGGAGGCCCGGGGTCCGCAGTCCGGGCCGGCGGCGACACCCTGCCTGCATCCAGAGGGCGTCCGTGGGAGCGCCGAGCCTTGTGGGACGTCCCTGGGCTCTCCCGGGCTGTCAGCGCGGGGAGCAGCCGCCCCCTGCTGAGCAGCCAGTGGAACGGGGGCTGGAGCCCCCCTTCCCCGGGCGTGGGCTCCGATACCGTGGAGACGGGGTTCCGAGAGAGGGGCTGCTGCAGGGGGCGGCCTGGCACCCGCCCGCGGGCCACGTGGAGAACTTCCCCGCACCGAGGGGACGCGGGCGGGTGTGCTCGCAGCCCGGGACCTGTGCACCGGGCACTCCCAGGCTGGGGCGCGTTAGCCACTTTCGGGGCCACGGTGGCATCTGGGGAAGCGAAGGAGGGCTTTCCCGCGGCGCATTGGCAACGGGTGGGAGCCTCTTCGAATCCTGGACGTCCTGGATTTTTGTCGCCTACCGGTGGGGGAGCATGTGTAGCCCGGACCCAGACTCGCCCCCTCCTGGGTGAACTCCGAGGCTTTCAGTCTCCCTCACGCACGAGTACCTGAAATCATCCTGCACACGGGAGTTTAAGATGTTTAACTTTCTAAAACCCTCCTTTATGTGGTGGCATAACTTATGTAGCGTGCTGTTTCGATGAATTTAAGAGCTTTAGCTTTTTAATGTTGAAGTGGAGGGGAGCAAGTTTTGCAGGGCCAGAGGCCTCATCCATTGGAGTGGGAAGGGTTGTACTTGGCTGTTTCTTCTAAAACAATGAGATTTTTTGTTACGCTTTCTGCCTGCCTTTAATTTTGCATACATTAATTTTGCATACATTAAAATGTTTGACCCTCTTGGATTTTGTCCTGTGTTATAAAATAATGCTTTCTGGTATTTGCCTTACGGAGTGGAAGCTGTATATTTTAGATCACTAAGTTTCTATCAGTCTTAAGCATCAGTGACCCAGATAATCGCAAAGTATTTTACGTGTGAGTTTGGGGTGGGTTATTGACTTATAGGTCAATAAGTAAAATAAGATTGACCTTACTAATTATGTTTTGTTTAGGCTAGTGGCACAGGTTGACAGCTTTAAACTGTGCAGTGGCAGGGGAAATTTACTTTGTGATTGGATAGTTTAATAATTTGTGGAGGATGGTTCACTGTGTTTGATTTCCTGTTCTGTGAAATAGAACATACTTAATGAAACCTACTCTTCAAACTCTGGTGTATAAGTGACTACATTATAAATGAGTTCTAGTGTTTAACCGGTGAGATGTTTATTTATAGCAGTGTGTTGCTAAGAAAGGCATGAGAAAAAGTTGATCCAGATTTGGATAGTCTATTACAATTTCAGTTCTGATGTTTTCTGGGTAAATTTCATACAGTTTGACTAAGTTTTATTTGGGGGTTATTTGCATTTGCATATCATTTTGAGGTGGGTTTTTAAAAAAAATACAGATGGGATTCAGTTAAATTTAAAACTGTGAATAGGAGTAATGGAGCCATTAGTGGGCTTATTGTTTTGAAGGAACTTTATCATCTGTATCAGTGAACATCATCCCATTTATAATACAGCAGAATTGCTTTTCATTTACTATAAGCAGTTTTTTAAAAGCTTAGCGTGAGTTTGGTCACGTATGATAACAACTTTTAAACCTTATACGTTAAATTATAACTCTAGAAAGGTATACATCTTTACTCTTTATAGATATATTTATACATATATTTGAAGGCATGTCGATGGTCAGTCAGTAAATACTAAAATACTACACAGAATGAACCACTCAATCTACATACGTTTTCTTGTACACCTGCTACCTGCCTGTTGTTATATAGGGACTTTACTACTGAAGAACCTCAACACTTAATGGAGTTGAAGGAACTAGGAACCTGATTTTAGTATAATGAAAGAAAATAACAAAAGTATGAGGACGGAAAGGGCTGCTCCAGGAAGAGTGTTCTCTTGTATGTGTGCTGTCTTGCCATGTTTTTTACTGATACAGTGGAGCTGATTTAAGTTTCAGCAAGAGAATGAATTAAAAGATATCCACGATGTATCATAACTCTCAAAATGAGAATTAAAGCAACTAATGTTAACCCTTTTTAATAAATGATAGAAGAGAGCTCAGAGTAGTTAAATAATTGGTTAAAGTCACACAGCTGTCAAGTGGTGAAATACAGCACTGATAAAGCCAGGTTGGCTTTTAAAAAAAACAATGCCATGTTATTCTTAAGGTTTTGGGTTTGTTGTTTTGTTGTTTGTTTTCAGTATGCCATCAATATAATATATGTGAGGGGGTATCTTTCCAGGTAACTGAGAACTCTGAGTGTGACTAAAGCTTTTTTCCCCCTTAATTTGGAAATTTTAAGCAAGGAGCCTTTTAAGATTAAATGATAAGGTTAAATAAATACTTGCTCCATGGAGCATTTCTTTTTTAATCAAGCAGATTTTGTTTCTAAATAGAAGGTCTTGCTGGCTTATGCTTTTTAGCCATCTAAATCTACTTAGTAGAGCTAGCACATTAAAGGAAATGGCGTCTTAGGATACTTTGGTGCTTTTATTTATTATATAACAGCAGTATCTTGCCAGTTAACTTTGTCAGTTTCCCCCCTTCATCTGTTTTTCATTTTTGTGTTGCTAAGAAGTAGCTCATCAAAACTGCCAGTTTCTGATCTTTCACCTAGAGAGATGCAGGAGCTTCAAGTGGCTGCTTTCTAAGGCCCCAGCTGATTGACACTTCATTTTAACTAACCAATAGTTTGATAGTTATAAAATAAATTATATTGTATATGTTTTCTGTGTATTATAATTTTACTAACATAATTTTAAATTTACTGACTTACTGAAGTTAGGAATTTCTTCCACTTCAATGTTAATAGTTTTGAATTTTTTCCTAAAAGTGTATACTTTAAAATACTATATTAAAGTAGTAATTTTTTTAATTAACCCAAAAATTTGTCTTAAAGTGAGAAAGATTAGCAGCTCTCCTGCCCACTTGTGACTGTGCAGGTGTTGCTTTTCACCAAACTTTTCCTTTTGCAAAGCAGCAGCTGCAGCTCTTCTGCCCACCTGTGATGATGCAGGTGCCTTGCCTTTCCTTTCTCCTTTGCTTCATAAACCTGTCCTTTTAAAATGGAGGGGGAGAGAGAGAGAACGAACCACTGATGTTCTTGACTAATGGAGAATCCATCTTCAGCTTGTAATTTTAGTCATCGTCCTAAGCTGTTTAGGGCTTGGATGTTAAATATTTGAGATTCTTACTGATGCGTCTGTTCCTGGAATATAATTGCTGTGTGACTACCACTGGCTGCATACTAGAAGGCTAAAGTTAACGTGCAGATACTTTTTATTTGGCCTGAATTATGTTTTTATTTCTTAAGTGCCAGCATTTAAAAGTAGGTTTTAAATTATTTGGATTCTAACTTACATTGGAAGGACTGGCAGCGGCAGGCCCGTCGTTCCTCATAGGTTATAATTTGGATGGAGAGGTGGAGTCTAGTAGCGGATGCAGTAAGCCCTTATATATAGTTCATAGTCCCCGCATATTTGCTGCACTTACAATACTTGCTTGATCTGAAGTCACATGAATTAGAGACCCTTAACTAAATGGGGAACGTTGCTGTTGTAAGTCAGTGAAGATGGGATGAGTTATAGCTGGGTAGGAGAGGGTAATTTTTACTCCACTTTAAACTTTATATCTTTGAAGGGACTTTCATTGAGTCATTTTATAAAAGACATTATCAATATAATTGTGCATTTTAAAAAATGATTTTACCATAAATTATTTTTTAAATCCCTTGAAACTTTTTCCCATCTTTGTACTGTAGTGATAGAAGTAGATCATGGCTGTTTTTCACTTGGTGGATATTTTGCTTTAGTGAACTAGGTGATTAGTTAGCTATATAAGCATTTATTGCTCTGATCTACAAATAAGGGGGCATCTTAGTGGCTCTTTGAATTTAATGAATGAGGATGGGATAAATATTTTTGAAAATGACATTTTTCAGCTTCTTGTAATGTCTTCTGAAAATGATTGTTTTTGTCATAACTGTTTCTGTTCTTTTATTCCTGAAGAACATTGCGACATATTTGAAACAGATTTATAGAAATATTTCAATTTCTGGAGATCAGAGAGGACCACTTTTCCTACTAAAGGTGAGGGTAAGGCTGTATTTAGTTAGATAGAGCCTTCTGGCATTTTTATATTTGTATCTTCTCTAAACAATATCATTAATTTCAGAGAACTAAATTGGTATTGGACTGGAAAGCCTGATATGCTATAATGTGGTTTGTAATTGAGTTATTTCTTCCTTCGTCTTCTGAAATGAGGAAGAAAAACATTTATTTTTAACGTTAATTAGCTTTCAGAATTTTACTGATCATTTGAAGTAAAGATGGTTTTGAATATTACAGCTCTTAAAAGTTTTCAAAGTAAATTCACTAGAAGCTAACAAAATCATGTGTTAAGTGTAATTTACTGTATTTATTTCCTTACCCTTTCATACTTTTCTTCCTATATACACATGGAGTCTTTACTTAGACTCAAAGATAATTTTAAATAGTAACTAAAATTCCTTAGTGCTTGTAGGAGTCTAGTTTTACTAATGTTAGAACATATAACCTATGATGTCGCGGAGAGTTATGACAAGCATGTACTAACTACTCTTGCTATTCTGGAATAATGCTGTAGTTAGGAGTAGCGATTTTTTAATCTTTGTGCTTTTTCTTGTACTAGTGCTCAGGTTGATAGCATATAAATGGAATTGAAAGATCATTGTCCTAGAGATAAATAAGTCATTTTAAAATAGTCATTTATTTTCATAAAATACTAAATTCTAAAGACTACCATACGGGCCTCCCTGGTGGCCCAGTGGATTAAGCAATGCAATATGAAGCAAACCACAGCCATTGCAGCACGAGTTCGATCCCTGCTGGCCGGCCAGGGAGGGACCCACATGGCGCAGCAGACCTCTCCTGCTGTTCCCCCTGCTCCCCTCAGCAGTGTACTTCTGTTGATCTGCCTGTTCTGCTCCCCGCTCTCTGTGGTGAATCCTCTCACCCCCCACACCTCTGGCTTGTACCCCAGTGCTTGTATGCATAAATAAATAAATCTTTAAAAAAAAATAAAGACTACCATACTTACCATTGTAGTGATTATGATGAAAGTGATAAAATGTTACACGTAGTTCATGCACTTAAACGAGTTCGTTTTCTGGGGAAAACAAAGAACAAATCTTATGCAATGACCTTTGGATATATATTAAAACTTTAGTCTTGTGAGACACAGGAAAAGTATTTCTACTAAGGCAAACACCTGATTACTTTGGGCTATATGATATTTTGTAATCTTAGGTTCCTTACACACCTGAGAATAATACATTTTAGTGCAAGATGGACTAGACAGTTAGATTTTTCTCAAGCCAGTCTGTTTTATTGTGATTTAAGCTTTTAAAATACTTTACATGGAAAGTAATGTATTGTTACAGTGTCTCTTTTCTCTGGAAATTTGATTTGCACATTGAAAGAAGAGTAATTTTGAGAAGACAGGTTCTTATCAGTGATTTGCTGTTGTCTTTGCTGTCTGGGAAAGCCAGCAAAAAGTTCTTGGAAACAGCTAAAGCAGATCACCATAAAGCTTATTGTATTAGAGAAGTATGCCTGGTCAAACGCTTAATATTGACTTACTAATATTAACTACCATCTACCACATGAGGCAGAGATGAGGGTAATAAAATCATTTTGCTCTCTTTTTGCCGAGTACTATGTGAACAGTTGTACATTTTCTATCTCTTAATAGTTAAAACTACTATGTAGAAGAGATTGAGATCTCATTTTTACTGCTGTGGAAATTTGAGATACGGCAATTAGTGACTTTCAAAAAGTACTAAAAAGGGAGTCCTGGACTACCAAAACTCTTGCTGTGTTATCTGCAAAGATAAATCAACTCTTGCTTGAACCCAGAAGTTTGCACCTAGCTGGTATTAGGCCCACAAGTTAAATGGTTTTTACATTTTTTTTTTAAAAAGATTTATTTATGCATACAAGCACTGGGGTACAGGCCAGAGGTGTGTGGGGGGTGTGTGAGAGGATTCACCACAGAGAGCGAGCGGGGAGAGAACAGGCAGATCAACAGAAGTACACTGCTGAGGGGAGCAGTGGGCACAGCAGGAGAGGTCTGCCTCACCATGTGGGTCCCCTCCCTGGCCAGCAGCAGGGATCGAACTCGTGCTGCAGTGGCTGCAGTTTGCTTCATAATGCGTTGCTTAACCCACTGGGCCACCAGGGAGGCCCGGTTTTTACATTTTAACTTGAAGTTTAAATTTGTTCAAAACAGGAGAACATGCAACAGACCATTTGCACCTACAAATTCTAAAATATTTACTATGTAGACCTTTACAGGAAAGATTTGCTAACTCCTGCTCTAAACTTTTGAATAAAAAGACCCTGAAAAACAAACTATATGCTTAAATGGCTTCTCCTCTCTCTCTCCCTCCCTTCCCCTCCCTCCCCTTTCCCCCTTTCTCCCCCTTTCTAGGTGAATGATACTTTTAAATTCCAAATGTGTGGTAAGCTAATGAAATCACTTTTCTACTGGAAAACAGAAGTTTTACAGAGTACTTTCAACTCATGTCGAATTGCAAAGATTAGCATAAAACCATATACTGTATTTGTAGTAGGGAAAAATGAAGTATAAGTGTTTATTTACTTTTAGAAGAGTAGAATTATAGGTGCTAAGTACAGATTGGTATTTAAGTACTAAGGAATTATTTCATAGGGCACTGCATAGAGCTTTGGAGTAAGGTGTACCTGCCTACAGCACAGAAAACCGGTTTTCTACTGGAAACCTGCTTAGGATTCTTAATCCAGATAGAAAGATGCAGCTTTGTTGCTATAAATAACTAAAACTAACATGCTGAAATAAACATTAAACCCTTTATAATTTTGCTGACCTTTTAAGAATGTATATAGGATAGGGATGGCTGAAGAGGCAAGGAAAGGAATAATTCTCTCTAGACAATGTGTGACCAGTCTCTTTGTTTAAATCTCTAGTAGGTTCTCTGTAGCAGGTTGAGAGGCTCTGAATCAGTTCTACAGGAATATCTGTTTCAAGTTAGAGTTTCTACCAGTAAATACCTTGTCTTGAGGTTAAATACTGACCCAACATTTCTTCCTCACCTTCTCCACTTTCTCACAATCATGTTATCAGGAAACAAGTGCTATTAAATCTCCTTGTTTCTTCTTCAGAGTCCTGAGACCTGTCAACTCCACACTTCATTGGTTGGTTGCAGAGCAACTACCTCATCATTAGCAGAAACTTTATAGAGTCATTTCAACTCTCTTTGCCAAATTGCAAAGACTGGCATAAAACCACAATACTGTATTTGTAGTAGAGAAAAAGGAGGTGTAAGTGTTTAAATTGTTTACTTTCAGATGAGTAGAACTGTAGGTGCTAAGTACTAAGGAATGATTTGATTCCTTGGGGTTGAGCTATAGAGAATTAATCTCAGTTGTTGTTTCCACTATAGGGGGCCAGAAACCTTGGACAAAAGCCTTGTCCTTTTCTTCCCTTTGTCTCAGTTTCTGTATCTGTAAAATGGAAATAACATCTGTCTAACTGGACATAATAAATGTCATATATGAGAACACTCCTAAGTAAATGTGTCTTTCCTTTCATAACTAATTGAATATACACACATTTATTGATTATCCTACATTTACCAGACGTGCTACAACTGTGGGACATTTGCTAAGTGACATTAAATATTTTCCCTTCCAATGAGTGATAAATTTATAAAAATTGGATTAAAAATATGAAGTATCAAAATGATAAACCTGTGATGCGTTTTCTTAAAGAAATTTTCTTAAAGAAAATTTAAATTTGGGGGGTCCATGTTTTTTCTAAATATATTCTAAATTAGAATTCACAAAACAGGATCACAGTTGGCACCCCATTGTTAGCACCTCTTTATTGTTCTTACTATAGCTGGGGTTTTCTAAGTCTACTTACTTCCTTTGTCTTAACAAGTGCTTCGATTTTAAGGTCTCAGGCACCTTATAGACACTGCCTCTTTTTTTTTTTTATTAATATAAAATATTTTTTTTGAAATTTACATATGCTTGCCGTAAATTGTAATCCCCATGTATTCCCCATCACCATCTCACCATTGCACCATCACCTCAGTCCCTCGTGCTCCCATCTTCCCTCAATCCTCCCCACCAAGTGTCCCCAGTCTGTCCTTGGCTCCTCATTTTTGGTTTTTGTATAGACACTGCCTCTTTTACTCCCACACACAAACAAAAACAAGAATGTGTAACCTCTGACATCCAGAAGCCTTGGTTTTTAATTTCACATTCTTAGGAAAAGTCAACATAGATAAGCTGTCCATTAGACTTTACTTGGACTGATGTAGAATAACAACAAAACTTACTTTCACTGGTATAATGCATAATTACCAACTTTTATAAAACCAGCAGAATGTTTTAGAACATGTACTTCTTCTCTAATCAGCCCATGAATTCTTCATGTGTTGTAAGGCGAATGGATGATGATGTGGTGGGTGGAGTACTAAAATATCCATTGATTAGCATAACTGATAAAAAAGCTACAAAAGCTCCTACTTCCCAGTGTAGTTCTTGTAGGTATGGACTTAAAAATGCTGTGATTAACACAGCAGAGATTGGGTTATCCTTTTGTATTAAGTACCTTTTATGTGCGTGTGGTTCATTGATGAGGCACACTCCAGGAACTGTCACCTAAATGGTTTTTCTCCACACATCAACTCAGAGTCCGACTTGTATAATCTGTAGTTAAGTGGCTGTCATTTTTGCTGCAAAATCTTAAGTAGTAGTAATGGGAAAGGAGTGGAGTATTTCAGTTGACTAGCTGGCTACAAGATTATTTATTTTGAAAAAATACCTTAGTTCTGTTCTTAAAAACACATTTTATACATCAATATCTACTAGATGGTGTACAAGTGATTGTATTGTTTGCTAACTTGTTGCCCCTTTTTCATAATAGTCTTTCCTGCATACTAGATTATACTTAACTCATACACAGGGCTAAGGGTGGTTGAGATTGCTGACTATGTAATCTCTGGTAGTTTGATTGTGCCATTATTATGTGATCGCATAAAGTCACTTGAACTTCCTCATAGTTTTCTCATTTAAGATAAGACTTATAATACTATACATCATTATGTCATGAAAATCAAGTATGTATATGAAAGTATTATATAATTTACAGAAGTGCTAGAAACACAAAATAATTTTTATATTCTTTTAATCAGAGGCATATGTTGGGGGACCTGATAGAGAGAAATGGGAGGAGTTTGAATTTGAGGACAGTTCTCATGGGTCATGCATTCACCTTTTTTTAAGTTTTGTGAAAGTAAATTGATCCTAGGATATGGTAAGGGACCCTCACATTGTGAATTGTGATAATAAGATACGAGATTTACCAGGCACTGTCAAGAGAATTAATTTTGTTCCCAGAACAACTCATCTCATTTGATACTTTATCTCTTTAGTGCATGGGATATCAATTAACATTGACTCACCTTTGAGTCACCAGCTATTGAGTTCTATTATGAGAGAACTCTATTACCTTGTTCATAGTACGTGGTACCACTTCAAAAATTTGTGAGCCATTTTGGATAAAAGTTACTATTTCTTATTAGGTAGAAAGTGTGGGACCAGAAAGGGTATTTTGTAAAAATATTTGTTATTCTTGTTCTTTATTTATTTTAAAAAAGGATTCACCAGAGACAGAGTGGGGAGCAGAACAGGCAGATCCACTGAAATACACTGCTGAGGGGAGCAGCAGGCAAGGCAGGAGAGGTCTGCTGCACCATGTGGGTTTCCTCCTTGGCCGGGGATCGAACTCCCACTGCAGTGGTGGTGGAAGCTCCACAGTGCAGCACTCAACCCCTTGCATCACCAGGGAGGCCCCCAGACCCATTTTTAATCCCTGTCATTCCTGTTCTTCTCATAGATGTCCTATTATTTCTCCCTCACTTTTTAGTTTCTTTTGGATAAGGCAGTTTTAAGCAGGGTTAAACACACAGGTTTTAAAGTCAGTACTTGGTTTTGAATGTTGGTTCTAACACTTACTAGAGCTTTTGAGACTCTGGGTGAGATTCTTCCATGTTGAAATCCTCAGTTTCTTCATCTGTAGAATAATTAGCACTTATCATATAAGGTTATTGTAAGGATTTTATATTTCACATACGTTACTTGGTACAGTGAGATGCTCTAGAATTATTTCCTGCCGACTTTCTATTTATCTATATTAAACAAGATTCCTAGCAACATGTCAGCCAGCAAACTCTTTCCTTTTCACAAGAAACCATTTTAGGAGTCAGCATTCACCATGATGATGTTCAAGCTGATGACTGGTTGCCTTCTTCAATTTCAAAATACACACAGCCATAATTTCAGTTACTATACTAGTATATTTTAAAAAATGGAGGAATGGGTCCTTTGTAAGTATTATCAGTTTGCAAGGGCAAGGAAACAAATTAACAATAACCAGTATGCCTTTCTCCCTTAGATATCATCTTCCTACCTGGTTCACTAAGCTTTGTAACTAAGATTTATATATTAAACTGAATATATTAAGTAACTGACTTAAGAAAACCCATGGAGAACTGTTCCATTTACAGAATTCCTTGGTGTGCACTATACTTGGGAAAATTATTTTAATTTCTAAATTCTTAAAGAGAAAAAGTACTCCTGAATAATTATGAAAACAGTAAGAACAAGAGTAACGGCCTATCTGGTGGCACAAGGGGTTAAGTCTTAGCATTGCGAAGCAGTGCACAGCCACTGTAGCATAGACTTCTAGTTTGTTTTATATAGTAATGATCATATTATACTCAGTAACGTATCCTGATTTTCCACATCTTTTTGATGTAAGCATTTCCTTATATTTCATTTCAGCTTTGTAAATTGTTTTAGACCTGAATGTTTTTCTCTATCTCCTCGACATTTTAGACGCCTGTAGTTTTAAAATAGAGAAAACATGCACATTTAGCTTAATTTTTAAAAAACATTACAGTTATTAAAATAGAGCATACAAATGAAAGATTTATGAATTTCCTTTAGAAACTTGAAAAATCCAAGTATTAAAAGTCAAGCAGCATTTCCTATCTTTAAATAGCTTCTTTATTTCAGTGGGTACATATTAAAGACTAATTTTATGTGCCAGACATTTTAGAAATTTATGCTGAATATTAATAGTAATATTGTTTGCTGGCATGATGCTAAATGTTTTTCATTAGTTCATGTAATCCTTTTAATAGGACTGTGAGGTAGGTGTAATTATTATTCTCCCTTTGCATTTGAGGAAACTGAACTTCAAAGTCAGAGTTTGTTCACAGTCATATTGCTGGGAAGTGACAGAATGGGATTGCAAGCCCAGCTGTCTGACTCCAGAGTCTGCACTTAATAATCACTGTTCTCTCTTACCTCTAATGTATGTTAATTTTCCTTAGGCAAATTACAATTTGGTTGGAAGAAGGGGCTTATGTAGGAAGAGGTAGAGACAGAGACACATAAACAGGATGATTAGTGGTGTAATGGAAGCGTGTATAAAACTGTTTGGCTGGGGGTGGGGCAGAGAGGAGGTGACTTTGAAGTAGAATTTGGACGGTGAAAAGAAACCAACCAGATGAGGCCAGTTTTGGGGTCAGTGTGGTTACTGGCAGTTTCTCAGAGGAAATAATATGGTGGTGCTAACTTTGGTAAGTGTGGAGGAGCTCAATGAATGAATTATCTTTGTAAATATAATGTCAACTGAATCATCTAAGTAAAATTGAGAATTTTATATTTAGGTTCATAGTTTATAAATACAAAAAGTTATGAGTATTTTAAGATATTTGTATTTTGTTTTCTTTCAAGCTTACAGGTAGTTCTGTACTAGTATGCTATTCTTTGTCTAATGATGTGTAACACAAAAGTTAGGGTTAATTGAGACTTTGTAAATTTTATTTAAAAAAAGCAGCAGGGGAGCTCATTTAAAGGAATACTGAGGTACCTCTGCACAACAATAAATAAACGTAGAAACAATTTTGAAAATCATCACTCCCACTTTATCTAGTTTAGTGTTATATTCAGCTTAGGAAATATTGGATCATACTTTGTTAGCTAGTTCTTTTTTTTTTTTAATTTACATATCTTTGACATCAATTGTAATCCCATGTATTCCCCATCACCATATCACCAGTGCATCATCACCTCAGTCCCCCGTGCTCCCGTCTGCCCTCCACCCTTCCCTGTTTGCTAGTTCTTAATGTGAGACAGCCAAGGCTGTCAGTCTGGCAGGCAAAAACCATGCAGAACTCCCAGTAGCCTGTTGGTAGCTACTCTTCTGCTTTCTTGGTTAGGTAGGATAGAGTGCTGTTTGTATTCCTGAATCTGAAAACTAGTCTCTCAATATCTAACTTCGGCCTCTCTTTTTCCCAAGTAAGCATATTTGCTGAAGAGGAAAGAGATGGCATTTGAGCTGTTAAAGATAGTTTAGTGTTAAACATAGGAAGATGGAATGGAATTACAGTGAAGAGGAGATGGCTCAACAGAATCAGATCATGGTATTATTGCTAATTTTGAGAATACAATTAAGGAAGCCAGTTCATTTGAGCATAAAGAAGGAAGGAAAACCAGGATTTGTATGCCTATTACATGACAAAATTTCTACTACATCTTTGTAATAGTCCCTATAGGATAACTTTTTACTAAAGAAGTGAAAAGATGAGAGTTTTGGTTTTGGGTAGAAGTATTCTTTTTAAGAATAGGAAACATAATTTCAAAAATCACATTCTAAGTAATCTAGGAAAACTTGAACCAGACCAGTGATGTAACACAGAACAGTAGAAGGGATGTTTTATTTTAGCAATATGATAAAGGCAGATTGCAGGTAAAACTGATAATTGTGAGAAGGGAAAAGTAAAAGGTAACTGACAGATTTCCAAGTGTCTGAAACTTGTGATGCCAGTAAGATAAAGCAGGAGAGGAATAAATTTTAAGAAAAGATGTTTAATTTACTTAGGCATCAATATATGGAGCTTACAGAAGCAGTGGAGCAAGTACTAAGGAAAATGTAGGAGAGGAAGGAAGCAGAAAAAGAGAATCCGATTGTTTTAATATACAGACTAAACTTCTAATTCCTCATTGTGGAAAAGTTCAAGCTTAATCTGGAGAGAACATTTCAGTGAGCCCCCAATTTCCATAGCCAGGCAATCATTAACATAAAGTCACTTTGATCATCTATCCCCATGCTCCAATCCCCTGGTTATTTTGAAACAAATCTCTAGGAATAGGGGCTATAATTTATGTTTGTATGATTCTATATCCTTTCTTGTTCTTTTCACAATACCTTTCCTCCTTGACAGTCTCCTCCAACCCTCTGCCCAAATAGTTCTAGAATAGAAGACATGCAATGCATTGAAACAACTATGTGTATGTGGTGGGAGGGGGGAATTGATGGGGAGGAAGAGAGAGATTTGACTAATTCTGATAGAAAGTTTTCCCTTTTATTCAGCTGAAAACTCCCAGCAAATTTATTACTTGGGAAAGGAAACAAGCCCATGCTGAAATCAACAGTAGATTTAGACCTCAGAATATTTTTATATTGGGTTTATAGTAAACCCTTTTCTCTAAAGATCACAGTGTTTGCAAACAGTTTTACTGCTGCCATGTGATGGAGCTGTCACCAGCTGGCATTCAGGGTGTGTTAGAGCTGTCTTGAAGAAGCATCTTAGAGAAAAACATATTTTAAAAGTTAAAAAAGATTCTCTCTGATCCACATATGAGAAGAAGGCTTGGCTTGTCTTATAGGTGCAAAACTTAAATATACATTTCTAAGATGCTAGCAACGTAATATACATTTTAAAATTAAACATGTTTTTTCTTCTAAGCTCTTACTAAAATATAACTCAACACTTAAGAAGTGTACTAATCAGAAAAATTCAGTGAATTTTTACACAGTGAACAGAACAGCATTCAGGAAAAGCAATAGAATATTATCAGCAACAAAGAAGTCCCTCATATGACTCCTAGTTACTAATCCTCCCACTGTGCATAAGAGTAAATGCTGCCCTAGCTTTTACTACTGCCTTTTTTCTTGATACCTCTTTTGAGTTTTATATAGATTGAACCATATTGTGTGTGTTAGTCTCTTTGACTCAACCAGTATGGTGCTGAGATTAATCCATGTTATTGTGTATAGATACAGTATGTTTTATATGTCTCTCTAGATTTCTCTATTCTAGATTTTCATAGCACTGAAGTCATGTAATTTGTGGCTTTTGGGTTTAGGGTTTTTTGTTTTGGAGGGGGATACTTTTTCTGCTTTTGTAGGTATGTCACTTTTCTCTAAGGCTCGATTTATTTTTCTTAATTTTTTTTTCTTTGATTTGCTTAGCCTCTGTTGCTCTGTGTCTAATTAACTGATTATTTTCTTCTGCCTGTTTATAGCTACTGTTGAGAGACCTTCTGGTGAATTTTTTATTTCACTTACTGTGTTTTTCAATCCCAGAATTCCCATTTGTTTCTTTTTAAAAGTAATTTTCTATTTGCTATAATATAGTTATAATACCTCCCTTTAATCATGCTTAAAAAAAAAAAAAAACAGAAACTTTGTGACCTTATTTATAATGGTGTAAAAAACCCCAAATTCAACTGAGTTAATTTTAAAGATCTTAATTGACTTTATTTGATGACTCATAAGTTGAACAGCATCCCATCTAGCAAATAGAAAGGAACTCAGAGAGACTGTATAAAATGAAAGACTTTAATAGGTAGAAGGAAGCTGGAACAAGGAAGTTAACTACAAAAAATGGATTAGTTGTAGTAAGGTCACTTTCCTTGAGAAGGGGTCTATCAGGCAGATTACTTCTATGCTGGTTAGATAATTCCCGGTTGCCTGGTTTAAGATCCTATTTCCAGAGGGATGGAAACTATAAGTCTTCATTTGTTCAAGTGGGTCTTAACATAAGTCCCTCTGTTTGGGGCCTGTTGTCTTGTTTTTAACACAGGCTTTTTGGAGTCTGTTTAATCCCACTCCTGGTCACCCGCATTGGCAGTTTTCTTAATGTTTTTTTGTTTGTTTTATTTTGCTAAAAATCCAGGACCAAAAAAGTGTTTTGCTTTTTATTTCACCATAATTTTTTTTGTTGGAAATCAAATATTGCAGGTAATACATAGTAGCAATGTGGGAGAAATATTGCTGGACAAGTGGATGTGAGTCTTGCTCATCCAGAAAAAAAGAGGGCGAGGCAACCTATGTTTTTGGCAGCAGTCTGAAGCCTTACTTAACTTGTGCAGGACAGTCTTTGTTCAAACACCGTGGACTCTCATCTTTCTTACCAAATTTTTATAGATTCTCTTGAAGATTGTTCATTTACTGTTTGCCCTTATGACTATTTCAAGAGGCTTTAAATGCTTTTGTTTTGCTAAAACTCAGGACCACAAAAATTTTTTGCTTTTTTCACCAGTTTCACTGGGAACAGGTCAGTGGAGCTCTTCTTGCTATCAGCTAGAAGTTGATATTGCTGAGTTGGTTTTCTACAGAAGGAAGTACAAGTATTTTGTTTAAGGCTAGTTTTCTGGGAACCTGATTGAGAAACAGTGACATGCATTTGAAAGATTAACAGGAGATACTGCAGTGCCTTATCTGCAGTTTCAGTTACAGTCAACTACTACCACAAAATGATATTTTAAAATTATACAGTATATTACTATAATTGGTTATATTATTATTGTTAAGTCATTTAATGTTAATCAAGTACAGGTCATTTGCAACAAACAGTGTCTTTGTACCTACTAGTGCTTCCCTTTAAAGGTTTTCTTTTAATCATGTTCATTGGGAAACTAAAAAACAGTATAATCTCCCCACCCCCGTCACTATCTTTTAGTACAAATTGTTGTGAACTGTTAATATTTTCTAAATATTTATTTCATTCTTAGTGTTGCGTTTCTACAAATCAGCTCAATACATACTTGAGTCCTGACAATGTGTGTCAGAAGGACAGACAATTGTGAGGCCAGGTCACTTTTAAGAGTTCAGGGCATAAATATACAGCAATCAAAGTGCAATACAAGAAGAATGAAAGCTGACCAAGTGGTCTGTTATGATCTAGGACCCAACAGCCAGTTTGGGAAAGTGAGTAGGATTTGGGTAAGCTTTGAGAGGTAGAGAGGTGTAGGGAAGACCTCTAAGTTGTACGTACACAAAGCCTGAAATCAAGGATATGCATTGTAACTTCTGGATAAATGAGATGTCTGTATTTCCTAGATTGGAAGTTTCCAACAAGAAAAGGAAGGATTCATTGTGGTGAACCTTGAATACGAAACTAAGAACTTTTAACTGTCTTTTTTTGTTGTTAGTGGGAAACCATCGCAGCTTTTTGAGCAGACAAATGTCATCTCTAGTGACAGTGTGTAGGGTGAATTGAAAGTTTTTATAGATGCTCAAGCCTAACTTTCTCTGTCCTTTGTTTATTTTGAATTGTGTTTCAAAATAAAGCTTTTTAAAACCTGCATTTTATAACTCAGTACAAGCTTCTCCATAAAAAGCAGGCTATTAAGGATGAGCACAACAAAGGCTGAATAATTCATTGGTAACTGAAGGGTTAGGTAGTTTAGCTTTGTTGGGGTTAGCTTGGCTTGAATTCTGGTTTTGCCTCTCACTGTATAATATTGAACAAACTTTTTAATCTTTCTAAGCCTCACTCTTCATCTGGAGAAAAGAACAACTCCCTCTCAAGATTGTAAGCATGAGTTAAGCCTATAAAGCTCTTCGCATACTGCCTGGCAAATAGTGGACAGTTCTGAGGGACACTTTTGCTACTATTAACTGTTGTTGTAGCTTTAATATTATTGTTGTCATTGTCTGTAGTTAGCACTGTCAATTATATGTTCATAGGCTATAGTCTGAATTTTGAACTTGTGCTTAAATAACACTCTTCCCATCTGGTCCAGAAAGAATCTATGCTGCCACACTCAAGCTTCAGGGCATATTGGTAGTCTCTAGATTTTCCTTCTGTTTTAACTGCTCTGCCATGTCAATAAGAATGTCAAAAGAGGGGCCTCCTAGGTGGTGCAGCAGGTTGAGCATTGCACTGTGAAGCATATGTAGCCCAGCAGACAAGTTCGATCCCCAGCCGAGGGGACCCACATGGCGCAGCAGACCTCGCCTTCTGCTCCCCTCAGCAGTGTATCTCAGTCGATCTGCCTGTTCTGCTCCCTGCTCTGTCTCTGGTGACTCCTCTTACCTCCTGTGATCTGGCCTGTACCCTAGCTCTTGTGTGTATAAATAAATAAATCTTTAAAAAAAAAAAAGAATGTCAAAAGACCAGGAGGTTGAGTGCGGTGAGAAGCACCATGTGTTGCCAATTATGAGGGAGTATTATCAGGTGTAGTTTTGTGGGGCCATGCATTATTAGGTATTGGTTGTGTTTTATGCTTTCCTATAAATAAGTTTTGTTATTATGCTTTAAACTATGTTTTTTTATTATTCAGAAATTTAGACTTATCTTTACTTTTGTCAGGTTTAAGCCGTTTTTTCCATTCCAAACCTTGCAAGGATTTGAAGATGATGAAGAGCATATCCATATACAGCAGTGGGCACTTACTGAAGGCCGCCTTAAAATCACATTGTTAGAATGTAGCAGGTATGTAAGTTCTTTGTTAATGCCATTATTGTATTATGGGGAAAAATACAATGTTGATGTACTGCATTTATTCTCCTTTTATGTTTATGTTGAATTATCTATTTTAAATCATGAATTTTATTAAATAGTTCTTTCCAGCTTACAAAAAATATAAACTACACTTTAGAAAGCATTCAAATGGGCTTGCAGGGTCATCTGAGAGAATCATTTATTCTACAATGTAGGGTAAATGGAAAAGTCATCAGGCTTTTCCACTCTCCCGCCATTGGTGTGATGATGATGAACACCTGAGGTCCTGCACGCAGGCCTAAGTGGGCATGCGCAAGTGAGTGCACCTGGGTTGAGACACGGGTCATGTAAGGGTGGCGTCACTAGGACGCCAGCAGGGAGAGCAGAGAAGAGAAGCAGAGACGAGAGTCTAGAGGCCCAGAGAGTGAAGATATGCTGGGGGCTAGGAGGCTTGCTGATAACAAAAGCATAAAAAGCCAACGAGGGTTCCAAGAATCCTTTCTTGACCCGTCTGCTCGGAATTACCGAGAACTTGCTCTGTGCCCTTCCTGGCACTACATATATAATAACTCCCAAACTTTTTAGATGTACCATGCTCTGCTGGCATGTTTCTGAATTACTGGCTATCAGAAAACTGTGGCATAATAGTTTTGAAAAATATTTGTGATTGGGGATACTCTCGAAAGCTACAAACTAGATTTGGAAACCAATATAGGTTCTTAAATTTTTTTCTTGATGTACACCAGA
The DNA here is from genome assembly GCA_019455555.1 of Galemys pyrenaicus. Lineage (NCBI taxonomy): Eukaryota > Metazoa > Chordata > Mammalia > Eulipotyphla > Talpidae > Galemys > Galemys pyrenaicus. The sequence goes on along the minus strand of JAGFMF010011658.1, from coordinate 8,682,614 downwards.
AAAGTCCTACTTTTTTATTTGTTTCAGTATTACTGGTGGAATTAAGGATCCTTGTGATTTAACCACTAAGCTATTGATGTCACGTGTACACACCGTTGGCTTGTTTTATCTGAGATACTGTTGAAAATCTTGCTGTCAACCTTGATTCAAAGACTGCACGATAGCATTGAGAAGTATAGTTAGGCATTAGTTAGGTCATGTTGAATTGAGATAAATGATATAAAGAAAAGCATTAAAATTTGTGGAGTATTTGCATCCTACATTATTTTATTGAGTAAATACATAATGAATTTCTGAAAGAACATGCGGGAAACCCATTCAGATTTGTATGGGGTAAAAGAGATGTGGGTTCATGATTCTTTTCACATAAGCTTTATTTATTGTTTGGCTTTTTTTTTCTGGTCAAAATAAAGACCAGAATTTCTGGAGAGTGCATAATAGAGTTAAAGAGGAAAGCATGGAAAATAGTTCTTTTTTGTCAGTCTTAAATTAAACCAGTAGACTTGGGTTATATTCCCAACACCTATCCTCAGGTGACAGCCTAATCATGGGAACAAGTACATTATCTAAAAGAGTTTTCCAGTCAATGTATTTAAAAACCAGAACTTGTAAAGTTACTTAGCATTGTAGTGCTGTGCTGTTATTCATATAGTTTAAGGATAGCTTAAAATTATTTATGGAGAAAACAAAGTACCATTGTCAGCTCAGCTCTGCTTTTTGTCTTCATATCAAACTCAAAACATTCTTGCATATTCTTAATAAAATCTTACATTATATTGTCTTTCTCTAAAGTTTTTCTATTAATATAAAAATAGAACTCTCAGCTTAGATCCGTGTTTCTAAGATGCAAACTGAAGAGGACATATTGCTGTAAACCATTGACCAGTCTCCTGCTTCTGAATATAAACATATTGTGTGGTTTATTGAAATATGTAATGGAGAAAGTGACACTGTAGAAAATGGAAGAACAAAAATCGGTGCTCATTTTTGAGGCAGGGAGGGGCAAGGAACCAAGGACCAAAAAAAAAAAAATTGCTGATCATTTCAGTTTTGGAAACAACATAAAGACTTAAGGGTTTTGTTTTGTTTTTTCCTACTATGACTGCTTTACTTAGAGATATGAAAGTTTTGAAGACAGAAATTATAGAATGTTCAAAAATTTTAAGAAAGTATAAATCAATTAAAATTAAACCATTTCTGTAACACCATTTGTATATAGATAGAGTTGTTTAGAATTAGTATACTCTCATTAGTTGAAGTTATATGCGCTTTTAGCATTCAGGCATGTATCTTCACATTTCTCCTATTTAAACAAGACCTGTTTTAAAATTTCCAGTTGTTATAATGTCATATGGATCAGTTTTAATGTTCTTATAAATTAAGCTTAATATTCTTATAAACCTTTATTTCTTAAGCTTTTTAGAACTTCACTTTGAGTGAATGAAATAAGGATGTAACTTTTAAAATTTTTTCCCAAATCCATGAAATGGAACATCCTACTCATCATTCACAGATGACCATGGTTCTGTTGCTAGGACTTTCTATTTTTTAAATTGTTTGCTTTGAAATAATAAAATGGTTGCTGTTTTCTTGGCAACTTTTTGTTTTTACTGGGTTCCAAAAATAGATAATGAAAATTTTTTTAATGTTAAATATATACAGAAAACTGTGACAGTTGTCATACTATTATCAAAAGTATTCCCTTAACCCCCATTTATATATTATCAGCATAAAATACTTAGACTTCAGGTAAACTATAGGACCCTGACCAGAGTATATTCTTATTTATTCTCATATTAGTGTTTTGTCATATTTGGTATGTTATCAGTGCATCAAGTGTTAATTTTGCTTTAAGCAACCACATCTTTTAAAGAAATTAAAAGAACATGTTAATCATTATTATTTTTTTTACTGTCACCATATATTTTCCATTCTGTTGCTTGTCCTTCCTGCCTATTGGTCAAAATTATCAAATAGTATCCCTTCCCTCAGCCTGAAGAACTTCCTTTTGCGTTTCTTGTTAATGTAGGTTTGTTAGCAACAAATTCTGTTTTTTGTTTTCTGGAAATTTATTTTTGAAGACTCAGACTATACCACTACTGCTATCATCCTTCTAGAAAAAAAAAATGTATTTTTACTTTGGTTTTATATAGTGAAAGAAAGCTTTTATTGTGATTAAGTTATTTTTAAATAATACCAACTGAACTTGTTTCATGTATTAACTCAGACAATTTCAAGATGAATGTTGATAGAAGGAATTAGTAGTCCTTTAAATAACATGCCCATACTATGTAATAAAATGTTTAGTTCTGTAGAGAAGCACTTGCGGAATTTTGCAATTCACTTAAAAGATGAACTGTTTAAGAACTTACAACAGAATTAAGCTTGCATTTGTGAATTCATTAATTTTAGTATTGAGTGATTACATTCGCTTGGTTATTTTTGACTTATGGTAATTTTTTTAATCTATCTGAAACAAATAATGCTAAATATTAACATTTTCCTTCTGCAATTAGTTGGTATATGGATATTCCTTATATTCTTTGCATTTAATGTTTGATACCATACCTTTTTTAAAAAGGGAATATAATCTAGCTAAATTGAAGATTTGGGGGGTATAATTTTGTTGGTACTTTGTTATTAATAGCATTTATCACCTGTAATATATAGTATATAGTAGGCACTTTACATTCTTTATTTCTAGCTCTCAGAACATCTTTATGAGATTCAGTAATCTTTATGTCCATTTGATAGATGAAAAATTGAGATCTGTAAGTTACTTGCCCACGACTCTGGAGTTGGAATTGGATTTCTGTTATTTTGACTTCAAAATCCTTCACTCTTTATTATCTTCATATTCTTTATTTTTAATGTAATGAAGAAAAACATGCAACTAAAATTTTTCTTACTGTGTTAGAAATATACATGTTTTGGGACTGTTTTGGCTCTTTGAGGGTAGGTCTTTATTTTTTTGTAAAAGATTTTTATTTATGTATGCATACAAGAGCCAGGGGCAGGGGTGCGGGTGAAGGGATTCACCAGACAGAGTGGGGGAGCAGAACAGGCAGATGGACTGAAATACTGAGGGGAACAGCGGGGAGGCAGGAGAGGTCTGCTGCGCCATGTGGGTCACTTCCATGGCCTGGGATCAAACTCATGCTACAGTGGCTGTGGATGGCTTCATAGTGCTGAAGCTTCATAGTGCTCCTTTGTGCCACCAGGGAAGCCCAAGGTCTCTATTTTTTTAAATAAGCTTTCCAATCTACAAATTAGGGTAATAATACTACCTGTTTTAGAGTTGATGTGAAAATTGAGTGAGATAATAAACATAAAAAGTCTTAAAACTGTCCTACAGTTTTAGGACAATGTTTATTGTTGCCACGATTGTTACCACCAGTTCCACCATCACTAGGGGAGGCATTTTTGTCTGAGTGCTATGGTAACAACAGAGAAGTGTGAAGTCTGCCTTCTAGAAACTTAAAATGTTGGAGCTAACAGATAATAGCAAATACATACGTAAACAAGTGAACTGTGCAGGCTGTCTCATTTGAATTGAGGATTAGAATGTAAATGGTGTAGAAATTTAGTACTATGGAACATTTTATGAATCAGAGTTGTATCTTCCAAGACAAGTGGTAAATTTTAGGTAACTGGCAAAAGAGCCAATAATTTAAAAGAGAGAATTGTATTTTTAATGACCTGTTTGCAGTATAATGTTTCATGTGAGAAATCAGGGCCAAATTTTCTAGCAAAGGAAGTTTGTTTTTTTGAGATTTATTTTTATTTATATATAAAAAAACTTGGGGTACTAGCCAGTGGTGCAAGGGGTGAGAGGATTCACCAGAGACAGGATTCAACAGAATAGGCAGATGGACTGAATACACTGCTGAGGGGAGCAGCGGGTAAGGCAAGAAAAGCCTGCTGCGCCATGTGGGTCACCTTCCTGGCCTGGGATCTAACTCATGCTGCAGTGGCTGTAGATGCTTCATAGTGAGGTGCTTAATGGGAGGTCCCTAATGATGAATAATTCTTGACAGCAAAATAAATACTAATAACTTTATGCACACAGTATACTTTATAAAAATCCTAAGAAATAATACTTTTTCCCAAGAAAGAACTAGTTTTTAAAACATAGTAAATCCTTAAATTGGCAGTTACAATACAATCTTCTCTATAGTATTGTTTACTATTCTAGGGGATTCTGGAGTTACTTTTTTAGAGTTACTTTGTTTGCTGACTTTTTCCAATATATGAATATTCACCATAGGCTACCGTTGTTTACAGGTACTTTAACTGAAGAAATGTAAGGAGAAGATAGATGTGAATATTGTATAATACTGTCATGTAAAATCAGAAATTGATCTAAAGTCAGAATTTATAAAAGCAGTATCCCATTTCAGGGCAAATACTCACACAAAATATTTTCATCATTAAAAAAAAGGAAATAAACTTATTTAACACAACATGTGCCTACCTCTCAACCTGAAGGTGTTTGTGAAAGCACTTAGAAAAGTCAGTATCACTGCAAAATGAAAAGGTTTCCTACAGCTGAAATGTTTGTCACAGAGTTAAGATCAGAGTTGTCCATTAGGACAGTTAATACTTTAAAATGTCATTAAGATTGATAACTAAATGTTATTTGTGGTATTCCAATATTTTAAATGATTTTAATTTGGATTAATTTTGTTTTAAAGTACGATTTTTTAATGTTTTCTGGTTTCAAAATGTCAGCATCATAAAAATCATTTTTCATTTTCTTAAAAATATATAATCTTATTCCATTATATTGATTCATAGAAATGATAAACCAAGTACTTTTTGTTATATCTTTCATAAAAATCTTTGAAATTTTTAGTGTAACCATAATAGTGTACTATTTATTAAGAGCACTCCTTTTTTTTCTTTAAACAGTTTTATTGAGATATAATTCACCCATTAAAAGTGTACGATTCAGTGAGTTTTGGTATATTCACAGGGTTATTTATCATCGCAGTCTAATTTTAACACACTTTTGTTCCTTTCAGTAAAACTCCATTCCTGTTAGCAGTCACTTCCTATTCTGTTTAGCCCTCTTCCCAAAGCCTTGGGTAACCACTAATCTACTTTTTGTTCCTATTCCAAAGGTCTCACATAAATGAATCATGCAGCATGTCCTTTCTTTCACATAGTATATTTTCAAAGTTCACACTGTAGCACGTATCATTACTTCGTTTCTCTTATAGCGGACTAATATTCCATTGTGTGTGTGTATGCCACATTTTATTGATAGATGTTTGAGTTTTTCCACTCTTTTAATTACTGTAAGCAATGCTGCTGTGGATATTCACACCAAATTTTTGTGTGAATGTATGCTTTCATTTCTCTGATATATATATTCCTAGGAATGAATTGTTGGGTCATAGTTAACTAATTAGATGTCAACTTTTTAAGAAGTTAAGCTGTCTTCAGTGTCTGCACCATTTTACATTGCCCCCGCCAGTGTAGGAGTATTCCAGTTTCTCATGATACTCATCAGTACTTGTCTCTTTTCTTCCTAAGTCATCCTTTGTGGGGATGAAATAGTATTTCACTGTGGCTTTTCTTTGCATTTCCCTGATAGCTAATAGTGTTGATCATATTTTCATGTGCTTATTGGCTATTTCCACATCCTCTGTGGAAAATGCTTATATCATTTTTCCATTTTAAAGTTGTGTTATATAATACATAACTTGAAAATATTTTCTCTCAGTCAGTGAAACTTTTCATTTGTCTGATGATGTCTTTTGAAACCCTCTAATTTTAATTTATTTTTTTCTTTTGGTTGTAAAACTATGGTGATGTGTGTTAAGAAAGCATTGCCTAATCCAACATCACAAAGACTTGATTTTATGTTTTCTCTCTGACATTTAGGTCTATAATATTTTTAGTTAATTTTTGGTACTATTTTTAAAATGTAAAGAAAGGGCCTCCCTGGTGGCTCAAGGGGTTGAGTGCTGCACTGTCAGGCTTCTGTAGCCACTGCAGCTCCAGTTCGGTCCCCAGCCAGGGAGGGAACCCACATGGTGCAGCAGACCTCTCCTGCCTCACCTTCTGCTCCCCTCAGCAGAGTGTTTCAGTTGATCTGCCTGTTCTGCTCCCCATTCTGTTTCTGGTGAATCCTCTCAACCCCCCGCCACTGCTCTGGCCTGTACCCCAGTTCTTGTATGCATAAATAAATAAATCTTTTTAAAAAATAAAATGTAAAAAAAAAGTACCATGAAAATATAGACTAAGTTATGATTTGAGGGTTAAAATCTAAAAATGGCATTTTTTCATTTCCGAATTCCGAAGATTACCATATGTTAGGAATTGGGCGAACTGTGGTACACAGGCCTTTTTTTGCGTTAGTTTGCTCTTTTGAACAGATGGTGGCAGCAGAGTTTTGATGAATAATACTTGTTCATATTAGTATTTTATTACTATATTAAAATTACTGATGTTATTAATAATGAATCTTATCAGTGTTTCTGCCTGCCATCTTTTTTGGTAGTAGATTTTTGAACAGTAGTGTAAATTTCCTTTTAAAACTAAATACTACTTACATTGAGTAGGTTTGCTTTTTTTTTTTTAACTTTTTTCCTTCATAGACTTTTCCATTTATGAATACAGTTTATGAGGGATGAACCTGTTTTGCCTGAGGTTTCCAATCTTAGAACATGGTTTTTTCATATTATTTTAATGTATTTTATTCACTTTTCTTTCATTGTCTTACTCCTACCCCCAGCTCCTCTTTTAGAGATAAAGTAATTAGCACACTAGCCAAAATGTTGATCAATGCTGAAGCTTTTGTCAAGCTAGTTCTGAAATATTTGAAAACCTGATTTAGAAGATACATAATACACAAGTTGGGTATGTAGGTAGTGTTTTTCCCCAATTATCTCAATCGATTGCACCTGAGATTTTCTTTTTAGATCTGAATAATATTAAACACTAAATTAGAGGATTGATTATTCTTTGACAGGTGTTTTCAAGGTAATAGAAAAAAAACATTCGGAGCACTTACTGTTTGCTAGGCATTATGTGTTGCTAAATACCTTGCATGCATTGTCTTCTTTTACTCACAACAGATGTAAGAGGTAAATACTACTTTTGCCTTGAATTTTTCAGAGAAGACGGGTTAAGGAAAGTTAAATTGGTTGCCTTAAAATTACATTAGTAGCTGTGTGTGTGCTCATAAAGCAACTATCCTGTTTTTACAGAGATGGTACCATGTCATATATATCACTCTGCAACTTATTTATTAAATTTATTACTCTGATTTGAAGATCCACAGCTCTTGCTGCTTGCATGTAGGTATGAGGTCAGTTTGTTTAATCTCATATATGGATGCTTTATGTTTGATTTAGATACTTTGTATTGATTTAGCTGATGAAAGAAAGCTTTTCCTAGAATTTTACCTAATTTTAGCTTTACTTCATTTCTCCACTAGAGGGAGCCCAAGTGTTTGATTTAATATTTTTTGTTACCTGAATTATAATAGAAATGGAGTGATTTATTATTCTTGGACTAATGATGAAAAACTTAAACATATAAAACTGGTATAATAGTTTATTTGTTTCAGGTTACTCATTTTTGGATCCTATGACAGAGAGGCAAATGTTCATTGCACACTTGAGTTGAGCCGTGGCGTCTGGGAAGAAAAACAAAGGAGTTCTATTAAGACGGTAAAGTGAATATACATAATTTCACATTTGAATAAATATTTTATTCTGTAAGCATGCTTTTACTAATGTCTCTATATTCTCTTATTTGTCTTGTTGCAGTACAACATCAGTATAATATGAGTCACATAAAATTACACTACTGAGATCACTGGCTTTCATAAAAAACCTAACCTGATTAACTTATTACCCAAAACTTTAAAATTGTTTCACAGTTATGGAATTAAAAGGAAATAATTCAAAATAGCTTAGAAATATGTAAATTCAGAGCATTCATTCATTCAATAGATATTTTAAGGAGCACTGACTGTGCTAAACACTATTTTAGATGCTGGGGAAACAGTTCAGGGGAAGACACAACCCTGTTTTTGAGATTCTAACGTGGAAGCTTGGTGTGAGGGTTATAATCAAGAAGGGAGAGGTGAATTACACTTTAGGATGGAGGTAGAACATAGCAATAAATGAGTAAACCAAAGAGGTAAACAGTAATTTTCAGAGATTAACAAGTACTGTGAGGAAAATAGCGTTATGATGAAATTAGGAGATAAGACAAAGGAAACTAGGTCTGGGCATAATAAGGAAGGCCTCTGAAGAGATGATACTGGAACAGATTTGCCAGAGAAAACACAAGATGTCCAGTAAATCTGAATTTCAGGAAAACTTGAATAATTTTTTAACTCTATGTATGTCCCCATTTTTATTGCTAAATCTGACAGCCTTACATTAGAAGTAAGGCCTACATCATAAAGAGGAGAGAGCCCTGTATGGAAGTGAGAGTGAGAATGGAAGGCATTTCAGGCAAAAGGAACAACAAATGTCTGAAGATATGTAAGTCTGAGGAACAGATAGAAGGCTAGTATAGCTGGAAAATGATAAATGAGGCTGATTCATGATTAATCTAATAAGGCATTTAAATTTTATTATTTGCAGTGGGAGAGCTTTAAGATGAGAAGTGACATGATCTTGTGTATGTTTTGTAAAAAAATGCTATGTTGTGGAAAGAAAGGAGTAAATGTAAAGAGGCATCAGTTAGGCCTTTTGAGGAGGTTTTGGTTATATTAATTAGGTGGTAGCTAAAAAGTTAAAAGGAAGAAGATAAATTTGGTTGTACACTTTATATGCTTATAGAGTTCTGTTGCTGTTGTGGTATATGTTAAAAGGGACTATCACCTAAATTATAAGACTGAAAAATAAAATGTAAAGGCTTTTAAAAAAAAGTGCTATAATTAAAAAAATAGTGCTTTGCTTTATTAACATGTTTTATTTGGACTTGTTGGGTTCTTTAGGTTCTTAAATTAATAAAAATTGTTTTAGGTTATTAATATCTTTCCCAAGGTGAGTTGGTATTTTCTGAACATTCTGCATAGCAGCTGTTATAGCAGTTATATTATGCTTCTTGGAATTTGCACAAATCAAACTTAGACATTTAATTATTTCTATCACACTTAACTCTTGGTGGTAGTATAGCCAATCCTGTGATAATTGTAGCCAACATTTAGAGAAAACATCTCCCTACTAAGTCTTCATTATACTGATGAATAATAGGTACTTTTGACCTGTTTTACAGTGGTAATAACGTTCTTGATTTTTCTACAATAGTATGTAATTAAATTTTCATAGCTTTTTAAAAAATAGTCAAAATTCCCACTTTCTTAAATAGGTCCATAAACATCATCATGTTCTTGAAGAACATGACTTCTACTAGCTTTGTGGTATTTTTATAGATATTCCTAACTTGTCCGTTGTTTCCACTTTTTTTATGTAGCGGCTGTTTGAACGTCCTTAATATAAACATTGAGCAATGTGAAATCCTTTGGGATAAATTTGACCAGGTCATGATAGCAGGAGCAAGTAAAGTTGGAAAAAGAGGATAGAGTGACCTACAGAGCCAGGAAAGATTTTGAGCATGAGAGTGACGTGGTCAAAAGGGTGATTTTTCAGAAAACCTGCCCTTTCTTAGTGGTTGTTCACGTCTCAACTTTCTTTTAATTTTCATCTCTAACAATTTATTCCTCCAAGGTGTAAAATCAGCAGCTTTACAGTTTCATCTGAAATTCATAAATACATGAAAAGGCATTATTGTTTTGTCCAGATATGAAATGATCATAACTTGACTTTGCTGTTAGCATTTTCAGTGTCCTAATTATATTTGCAAAGATATGAGACTAGACAGCTTTAATATTTTGTAGCAAAGGTTACTAAGACTTTAATCTTGACTCATTATTTCAGATCTTAGTATATGTCATAGGTAGTTTTGGGAAAATAATTTTAGGTAGCTAATTACATCTGGTGTCAAAGGTGTCGGCAACAATAAATGTCTCCAGGTGTTAAATCACCTATGTCCGAATTTAATAACTGGTGAGAACAATTGAAGTGTTGTTCAATACCACAAAAACTTTGCAGAACAAGTATCCTAAAGTATAATGAGTTTAGAAGCTGTCTGTGAATATAATCTTTAGGATTAAATCAATTTTTTAAATGTTGAAGTATATTCAGTGATTGTGCAAAATGAATGGAACATAATTCCTTCCATTAATTATGCCTTCACATTTTTGAAACGTGTTTTCCCATGCTGTTAACAGGGTATGGTAAGTAATAGATGGGACAACTTTACATTTGTAGTTCCAACACAAATTTGAGAGAGTAGTTACAATGCAGTAACTGCAAATATTAGCAAAATCTAATAAAAAGTGGCTTAGCAAGAAAAGACTTACTTTCCACATTGATGAGCCCTGGATTAGTAAGGCAACTCAATAATGCAGTCATGGAGCTTGCCTCTTACTGGTTTTCTTATCTGTCAAGCTTAGCATTGGCCTTCTGTCCTCCTAGTTGTAAGTGCGATGTGCCCTTGGGTATCTAACACTTAAGAAAAAGATGAGGTCTGAGGAATTTCAGAGGCACAACCGAGCCAGGTTTATCCTTTTGAAATGCTTCTCTGTAAATTCCCCTCAAAGATTTCTACTTTTGTCCCACTGAGTAGAACTGGGTCACATGGTCTCCTCTATCAACAAGGAAGTATGGAGTCATTTCAGTTTTTCAGCCTTTATAGAAGTAAGGAAAAAGTGTGTTATGAATGCTTTTTGTGGCCAATCCATTGTCTTACCACAAGAAAAAGTTCAAATCTATTTGATGACTTTTTATTTTTAAGGTAATTTTTCTTAGATTCAACTTCAATATTAGGGAAAAGTTAAAAAGAGTAACTTAACAAATGCCCTGTATAAAACTTACTTTCTATCTTATTAGACATCTGTTTAAGGAAAAGAGAAAAAAACATTGCAAAAATGGACTATGGAACCTCCGAATCTAGGAATTTTGGGGTAGAAGAAAGGCACTGGGGTCTGATGGCATCTAATTGTTCTGTGTAGCTCTTGTTCTCCATTCTGAATAAAAGGTAAAGGAAACTTTAATTTTAGAAACAAATAAAAAATGTTCATTTTTCTGATGCTGACCCTACTTCCTCTCCTTCCAGTCTACCACACTCTGCACTCAGACACTTGATTACAGTTATTCTTAATAAGAGACCAACTCTTTCTACAATCAGAAATAGAAAGCTAAAAACCTAGGACTTCCCTGGTGGCCTAGGGGTTAAGTCTCATTGTTATCACCACTATGACCTGAGTTCGATCCCTGGCCAGGTTGCTGACCCACACAGCACAGCAGACCTCTTCTGTCTCACCACTGCACCCCTCAGCAGTGTATTTCAGTAGATCTTCCTATTCTGTTCCCCACTCTGTCTCTGGTGAGTCCTCTCGCCCTTGCACCTCTGGCCTATACCCCAGTTTTTGTATAAATAAATAAAAATAAAGCTCAAAAAAAAAAGTTAAAAGCCCAAGTAGCAGTTAAGTCAATACATTGGCATAATTAGTGCCGCTATAGCAGAGGAAGGAAAAATGTAGATGTCTTCCTATTTTGAAGAAGAAGAGTTAGATAAGAGTCTTCTGGGTCCCTGAATAGGCAGTAGATGGGCAGAAGAAAGCTACTGGAATAGTCTTTTGTTCTGTATAAACAGAAGCAGAAACACTTGCTATAATATATACCCAATATACAGGTACCAGAGAGAACTGTGGTTTAAAGCATTGGTAGATGTTTTATGATATTTCAGGTCTACCTGAAAAATTAAAAGCATCAAATCTCTGAAGAACATTCAGCTAGCAGTTGATGAACATTCCTAAATGGTAGTTTGCAACTCTAAACAGAATGAATGTATTCCTTTTAAAGCCAGGATTATATGATGTTGACTGGCAGTTTGCAACTGGCAATTGCTATAAAAAGGACTTTAGGTAGGATCAGCCTAAATTATGAAGTCAGGAGAATTCATGTTCTAGACACTGAACTTTATCTTTCTGTTTGACTTAAGTGGTACTTTACCTTCCTTCCACTGTTATCTTTAAGAAAGCCTCATTTTTTTTTTTTTTAAAGAATCTGAATCTGAAAGATCATTTATATCAGGCTCCTTTCATTTTTCTTTTTATATGCACCTTTGCAATTAAGGAAATGATGCCTACTGAGAACTACTGTCACGAAAAAAGACACAAAGCCAAATATGTAACATATATGATACTTTAGTGATCCTGAAGTACTTTATCATTTACAAAGAGCCAGAGAATCTTCTGCATGGATTCCATTAAATCTTTTTTTTTTTTAAAGATTTATTTATTTATGCATACAAGCACTGGGGTACAGGCCAGAGGTGGTGGGGGGAGTGAGAGAATTCACCAGACAGAGTGGGGAACAGCACAGGCAGA
>JAGFMF010011658.1:8653186-8670152 GCA_019455555.1 Galemys pyrenaicus | reverse complement strand
GCAGGAGAGGTCTGCAGCGCCATGTGGATCACCTCCTGGTGGCAGCAGGGATCGAACTCATGCTGCAGTGGCTGCGGTTTGCTTCATAGTGCGTTGCTTAACCCACTGCGCCACCACGGAGGGCCTGGATTCCATTAAATCTTAACAGGATTGAATTGTCAGTAGTGGAACTGGGTTGTGAATACTACTATAATAATTAAAAGACGGTTTAGGAATGGTGCTGGTGGGATCATTTTAGAGCAGAGTCAGGGGGAGCTCCAAAATTCTGGCTACATGCTTGAATGGAAGGGCCTTCGTAATAAGATCAGCCGTGTTCAGTTGCCCAAGATTGAACCTGATTTATTATAGGGCCCCACGTGAGTCTCCTTTTACTTCCAGAGTGAAGATTAGGGCAGCTGAATACAGGAAACACTGTAGAGATAGATCACTTGGGAGGAAATTTAATATGTAAGGGAATTATTTCTGTCTAACGAAGATACTAAAGAAGAATATAGAAGAAATGGAAAGAGTAAATGCAATTTCAGCTTTCAGAAAGATCTCAATGACTCTCCATACTCAAGATTCCCAGGTCATCTAATTGCCAGGAGAATATTTTGCCACAAATAGATCTGCCTTAAGGATATGGGAAAGAGGGTAAAGATGACCAGATGTAAATATCCTGAATGATTGTGTCCAATACTTTGATCAGATCTTATAGTTTATCTAAAACAACTATAGAAATGCAATGTATACCTTTAAGTAAAGTTTTCTTGCAGCCAAGAAATAAATGAAATTAGTTTTAGTAATGCTTTACATGATTTATATACCCAAAACATTGCATTTTAACATGAATTTAAGGAGATATTTTACATGTATTTTTCACACAAACTCTTTGAAATGTCGTGTATATTTTACCTTCACAGAATATTACAGTTAAGCTAGTGACTGCTATATTGAGCAGTACAGACCAGAAGAAGAAATGCACAATATAATGTTCAGATTTGCACATTGCTCTAAACTTTACTAAGAAATGCTTAGTTAAGAGCTATAAAATACGAAAATAACTTTCACAACAATAGGGAATTCCAAACTGTGGTTAAAATATTTGAGACTTAAGATACTTAAAGAAATAAACAATATGTTGTGTCTACAAAGTAAGAAATTCAACTTTTCATGAGAGTGGGTGTCACAGAATGAACATGCTTATTTTAAAGCCATGAAATTCTCATAGAGAATTATTTGTGCATTTCTGGTTTTTATAATACATGACATTTATAACAGCTGATTAAGATGGGGAGACAGCGCTAAAATTAACATGACATCAGTTAGCTATATAAAGAAAATGAATGGGAAAAAATTATGTTCTTCAGCTGAAAAATCAAAGGTGGGTGAATGATTGTTGGAAACAAACACACAAAGTAAACAGAATGGTCAGCAGATACACCGAGCAAGGAACTAAGTCTCTGAGACTCGCAGACACAGCTCATGTCTGTAGCGATAATCAGATGATAAAATGCTAGAAGAGAGATGTTTAGGAGGTCTTTGATGTTACTGGCATACTGTATACTTGCTGTTAGACTTCACAGGAGCACGGACATTTCTGTTTTTATGCTGTGTGTCCTACATCTAGTAGAGTTTCCTGGCTTGTTGGAATTGTTCAATGAATGTTGTAGGAGGGGCTAGGAGAGGATGAGCATTGGTTTTGAAATACAGATCTGATTCTGTCAGTTCCCTCCTAAATTTTCTTAATAGTTTCTTACAGCTCCTAGAATAAGGACAAATTCCTTGACATAGCTGACCAAACCTCACTTGCCTGATGTCTGTTTCTTTAGCTCTCTCATTCTGCTTTAGCCATGCTGGCCGCTTTTCATTCCTTCATACTTGCTGTACTCTGTCCACTATGCAGCCTTTGTACATGTGCACCCTTCGCCCAGCACATTTTCCTAGCCCCGTCTTTCAGATCTCTTTTTGTGCCATACTTTAGCTTGTTTACCATCAGATACATTCTCAGGCCCTTCTGCACTTTGTCACGCTAACCTCCACCGACTGTGTTTCTAAGGCTTCACTGTCAGCCACCTTCCAGCTGAGTTTAACCAACGTGAAGGTCTGATAGGAAATGAAAGTGCACTGGGGAAACCAAGGTGTTGCTTTTCATTTTCTCTGCTTTGGATAACATGTCTGGTAGCTGCTGAAGCTCCAGGCTTCATGCTTCTCACAGGACAGGTCCACCATGTTTCCAGCTTCTGCTTGATGCTCCAGCCCTGGCCTCTGCTGATACTGCCTCCTCCCTCTGCCCTCCCACCTTCAGCTTGGTAGGACTTCTGGCTCTTGCCAATGTCTGAACTACTTGACTGTCTCCTATTTGATTCTCGATTCTTATGTCACTAGTCATTCCTTTTTTTAAAGTCTCTCTGTTTCAATGCTTGGGTGTTTTCTGTTTCCTTACTAGACCCTGACCAGTACACCAACTGATGGATCATCAGGCCACTGGAAACCTTCCCCAATGAGCAAGAAACTCTTTGGAGATACAGAGGCTTCACATTTCTATTTGCATAATTTTAATCGGTGTCATTTCTAACAGTGACTTCCTTTATAGCGGGTGCTATGACTGTTTTAGTTACGGCACTTGGCATTTAGTGGGTGATCCATACATGTGTCTGGGAGAACTGAACCTTGTGCTCTGGCTGAGAGCGTCCATTTGCCCACCACCCTTTTACTTCGAGACCTTCAGGTTTCAGAATAACGTAGTCACATTTCTCTTTAAGCCTGTCTTTGATGTGTGTTCTAGCCATATAAAAATGTTTAAAGTTACTGTTTGATAGTCCTTCTGTTAAAAGCCTGCTTTTTAGAGTGAGAGCTTCAGTTCACAAATACAATATATAATGGTATAATGTCATTTAAAACATCAAAAGAACTTCTTTATATAGGACATTGTAGTCTAAATAAAATGACTACTTGCCTTCCTAAGTTTTGGAGAATTTTAGAAGTCTTGCTGAATAATATCCAGATCTACTCATGAATGTACATACAAAGTGCTCTCTAAAGTACTAATTTCAAATAAGAACATTTGAGACAAATTTATAAATACATTAGTCCAGATGCTTCAGAGTTGGCATTTTAGTGTGTTTGTTTAAGACCAGATACCTTGCAGATAGCATTTTGGTACTCCTATTTAACCATTTGCCATTTACAGTCTTAATCTTATCAAAAGGAAAAGAAAGATTAAAGCAAATAAAGCTTTTTTGAAAATGTCAGTTTTTATGAAAACTCTGATTTAATTCAATTTGATAATATTTGCGAATGCAGTAGGGACTCAATGAAATTTTAACCATATATAGTCTTGTATACAATTCCACTTCCTAAATAAACTAAAAGTCTTTGAGCTTTAGTAGTAAATCCTATGCAGCATTTCTACTCTTAAAGTTCATCTTGGTTAAAAATGAGGGATGCATTCTGTTACTGATTTTCTAAGTATGTTTGATATGATTGTGAAATAACATGAAAAGAGTAGGAACTTAAGTTAAAATATAGAAACATCAACTCTCCAAGTCAAATTAATGTAAAACACTGAAGATGAAAAAGAAGAAACTGAATATGAGGTGTAAGGTCCTTCCCCTCCAGGAAGATAAGCTGTGGGGAAATAATATCAGCAGTACACTGAGAATCCATATTACTATTAGCATCTGAGCACTCTGAGAGAGTTTCAGAGCAACGTTCTGATGAAGGGGAGGTAGTATCCTTTTAGGAAAATCAGAAGGACTATGTTAAGAAGGTGACATCTGAGGTGATCTTCGGTATCTGTAGGGTTTTTACATAGTAGGGACAGTATTTCAAGTTGGAAGACAAGGATAAGCCCAAGTAAAAGAGGATATTGAATATGTTTAGGATACAGTGAGTTGTCCCAGTAGGCTAAAGAACATAGTATTGTGGAAAGAGTATGTAAAACAAGAATAAAAGGGCTGGAACATATTATAGAAGTGCTTTAAACATCAGGTTAAAGAAATTTGAATTATCCAGTACAATAGGAGTTATGAAGACTTCTGGAATAAAATCTCATCAGAATCTTGCTTTAGTTAGACTTGGCTCTGGATTTGAGTCTTAACTAGGTCGCTTGCTGGCAACAGTGTCCCTCAGTCCATCTCAGCCACAAGTACTTTCTTTATAAAATGGGACTGGCAGTGCTTTATATGGTTGTATGAGGGGTAAGGGAGACTTATTACAATGTGTATAGCACTATACCTGGCAGACAGTAGGAATTAAGTAATACGTAAATCAGATTTGGCAGCAAATGGATAAAGTCAAGGATGATTGACAAGGGAGAGACTTGAAATAGTAGAGGTGAGGGATAATGAAAGCGTGAATCAGACTGATGGCAATGAGAATGGAACATAGAATCAAATGTGGCTTAATTAAAATGGATAGATTTTGGGATAGTGAGAGAGGAATTCAGAAAGACTGTGGCCATGAGGGAAGGAAAAAGATCTCATTCAAAACATGTTTGGTTTGGGCTGCAGTTACTATCAAAGATATTTCCAGAGATGGACTTTTTTTTCATATGCTACTTATTTGATTTTTTTTCTTTTTTACATTTTCAGTGCTGTTAAAGTCTGAGCAGCTTACTACTAAGTTGAATATTTTGTGGGGGTTTGGGGGGTGTATACTCTTTTTTAAAGCTCTTTTTTGAGTAGATTCCATAAACGTTGACTAAAGATAGGCAAAATAATTTCACAGTAAAATCTAAATCTAAATCTTTTTTTAAAGACCTTTTGTAAACAAGTTAAGAAAATATTAGTAAACTGAAACATGGTTTTTGGATTCCATTTATCACGACCCTCCAGTTTACTGCAGTCCAAATAGAACTGATTCAGTCATTCTCTACTTTGTTATGAACTAAACATCCTGATTAGTAAGGCATCTTTTCCATAGGAACCCACCAAGGCAAACACCTGTTTTCTGACTCATACACTCTGTGGGATGCAGAGCCAGGAGATAAACCATTTAGGAAAGTGATAGTTATTATCAGAGATCTCGCAGTAGTGCCAACCCCTGGCCCATACATGGGCTTAAGTGGTAGTTACGAACAGTGAAAATGTATGAGTAGGCTATCTAATTTTAAGACTTTAACATGCATGAGAATAGGAACTATTATTATATACTCCATTATATGTGAGGAAATTGAGACACATAGAAAGTAACTGACCAAAAGCACTCAGCTAGCAGGGGGTACAAGCATTCTATAAATCCAGGCAGTGAGTCCGGAGCTGGTGCTCTTAACTATGTCACCTCCACAAATGGTGAGTTTAAATCCCAAGTTCTTTCATTCTAGTTTGACGGCTATGAGCAAGTTATCTTGTAATCTTTAAGATAAAGGGAATACTAATAGGAGGGTTACATTCCTCTAAAATACTTAGTATTGTATCTGGCATATAATAACTTTAATAGTAACCATTAGTGAATTTGACCTATGTGTTACCTTTTTGGTGCTTAATTTTATATGTTATATGATATTTTATATATCCTTATAAACCCCCACTCCCTTTTAAGTCCATCTAATAAGACGAAGAGAAGAGGGGGAATAGCTTCCTCAGTCAGAACATACTGTTTTTTTAAGAGGAGTGCCTTAAAATTTTTTTAAAATATCAGCAGATGGAGATGAACTAGCTGCTGCTCATCTCAACTGAGGATAAGGTATGGACATTTAAATTTCAGGAAGATTTAAGATAAATTAAGACCTTCTTAACACTGAAGAATGTTAATGCCATAGACATAGAAAAAAGTCTAGGTATCTATAATTAGTAACATAGTTACAGAACATCTAGGAAACAGTTGTGGTTCATGCTACTAAACCACTTCATACCTCTGGCACTCACCAGTTTGCATTTTAGTATAAATGTGAAGTTTTATCGTTTACTAACAAAGATACTTTAAAATGAATAAACTAAAATTACAAGCAGGTAGAAATGCTAGTATAGTCTTCAGACAGGCAAGTACAAAGGGCAACAACAGTAACACTTAACTGGTTCTATTAAATCAGTCTTTAGTGTTTCCCTAGGTGTGTTTCCATATTTTCCACATAAAAATAGAACATGAAGAGAGTTCAAAGTGGGTTCGGGAACAGCTGTTTTTCCCATTAGTAAGCATGTTGATTTACATTGATACTGGATTGTACTAGGCAAATAGGTGGTTATATTTGAAAGCTGTTTATATAGATAAACAGTATGCTCCATACTGGAAGAGATAAGAATGTTTTATTAATCATTGTAAATAAGACTACTTCTGGGTAATTCATTCTGTTTCTTTAAAGATTATCAGATGACTCTTAGAATATAGACAGGTGACTTTTTTCCTAATGAATGATGTGTGAATTACCTTTTGTAACATTGAGAATGTTATCAGAAGTCAAAGTAGGAAGCCAGGGAGCATACAGAAGTAGGTATCATGAAGCAGAGTTTAAAATCTGTGATGATGCTCTCATTTGAGGAGACTTGCATATTTTGGCAATAAAATCATTAACTGCTATAAGATAAAAGTGATAGTTTCTATAAATGGTATGAGCTATTTTCCATTTAAATAAAATTCAGAAAGTTATAAAGAAAACTACAAGAATCAACTGTAATCCCACTAGCCAGTAAGACCACTGTTAATATTTTAGAAAAATGCACAAACATATGCACACACATTTATTCAGAGTGTGCTTATGTACTCTTTAAAATGAGTAGGTCTGTTTTATGACCTACTTTATTCTTACTTAACAGTGTACTGAGGGCATATTTCTAGCCCCAGTATATATGTTTGATTGTTTTTTGTTTGTTTGTTTATATGATATTCCAGTCACTATATTTATTTACCAGTTACTTATTGATGAATATTTAGGCTTTTTCCAATTTGTTTTGTTGTAATGAAACCTATAATTAATATCAGGGTATGTATATTCACGTCCATTTATTCTTTAAGTCATTTACTTTATTGTAATTTTGGGGGCAGTATTCCATAAAGTTATTTTCATTAACAGTAAACAGTCTCTCTATGGTTCTCACACTTTTGTGATAAGATGGATCTCACCCTGCAGAAGTACAGTGGTACTATATGACGCTGAGAGTTGGCTTGGTAATTCAGAATCAGAGCTATTTCTATTTGACAAAGGAATTAAAAAGGGCAATCCTATTCTACTCTGTTGTTTCCATAACAACCTCAGCCTTTGCATACTTTTCAGAGCTTTTTATTCCACTGGATTGGCTGTGTAAAATTAATTACTTTCAAATCAAAACATTAATAAAGACTTCAATCAGATTAAAAAAATAAAGGAGAAACCTAAGTGTACTGCAAGGTAATCATTCAGATGTACTATTTTCTGAACAGCCTTTTGAACCTGGGCAAAGGATCATTTTTATTCTTTAGATCTCTCAAGTCAATCGTATTGATATAATGGGCTTTACTTTTTCTTCCTTTTTAGGTCTTTGTTGTATCTTAGATGAGGTGACCAAATGATGAAGTCCTAATTTACCATCCAGTTGCTTTAGAAAGCAGGTTGTCAGGTGGCCAAACTGGTATTCTCTTTAAAGACTGAAGGGCCTCACTTGTATTTTCATCAAAAAAATCCTAATCAACTGGAGGAGAGAGCATGGAAGTGCTTGGATTCTGCTGGCATTTAGGTCCATAGTTTGTTTAATCCTGACAGCAGTCCTGTGAGGTGTTCATTATTAGCATTCCCTTTTTACAAGTAAGATTCACAAAGACTACACCCTTTGCCTGAGGTCACAAAACAAGTAAATGTTAGTGCCAGAATTCAGACCAAACACTGAGTACAAAACTATCCCAACTCTACAGGTTTTCTTTAAAGCAGAATTTAAATCTGGCCTACTGCTGTGGAGGAGCTGAAGAGGAGTTGACTACAGTCTTGTTTTTAACTACCCATTCTGCTGCAAAGTGTTTATCTGTAGAATCCATACAGGAAAATTGGGGATTTACTCCCTGATTAGTTAGATCTACCCCTTTTAAGAACTTTTTTTTGTTTTCAAACTTTTGCATAGAACTAGGGTGCAGGCAGAGGGGAAGTGAGAGGATTCACCAGAGACAGAATGGGGAGCAGAACAGGCAGATCAACTGAAATACACTGCTGAGGGGAGCAGCGGGGAGACAGGCGAGGTCTTCTATGACATATGTGGGTCACCTCCTTTGGCCTGTGATGGAATTCAGCCCAGAGCGGTGACAGTGCAGTGCTTAACCTCTGAGCCACCAGAGAGGCACAAGAACTTCCTTAAAAATAATTTTTGTATTCATATAGGACAGTTAGGATGTGAAATTTTACTTCTGCAGTAGTATGTCTCAGCTGATAAATTCTTGTTCATTTATTGACTTGAGGGTTTAAGATCTGTTCTAATTTATACCTTTATGAATTATTAAACTTGAATGACTGGTGTTTGAAGTGTTCTTTAGGAGGTGATAGTAATTTTTATGCCAATAGATAAAAACAACACATTTGCCATATGTCTGTTTCAAGAATTATACTTCCTGTGAAAAAGATGGTATGAACATGAACATCCAAACTGAGTGTTTTTTTTAAGCATGAGCAGTTTTTACAATACAGAAGATGTAAGCTGAAATGTTCCATGGAATCCTTGACTACCGAGTGATTTTATTACATTTCTTCCAAGGACTGAAATAAATTCTCAGTCATCTTCATTTCAGGCCCATGAGACTCCAACAGAATCAAGGAGGGTACTTTATTTTAACTTTTCAAATAGTTTTTAATCAGCAAAGAACATTCACCCATGCTTCTCCTTGTGAGTGTTTAGCATGGTATTACTGGAACTAGTAGGATCATTAGTCATGATTGTGGCTTTTAAATGTGATGGATGGTAAAATGTGAAATAGGACCCTCGATTTTTTAACAACCTTTTTGCTGCCTCCCTCCAGCAATAACAGTGCAATTTTCTGGGGTGGTTAATAATTAGGAATCCAGGATGAACCCTAGATGGTAAGAGTTTTTTTTTTTTTTTTAAAGATTTATTTATTTATGCATACAAGCACTGGGGTACAGGCCAGAGGTGTGGGGGTGGTGAGAGAATCCACCAGACAGAGCAGGATGCAGAACATGCAGATTGACAGAAACACACTGCTGAGGGCAGCAGTGGGCGAGGCAGGAGAGGTCTGCTACGCCATGTGGGTCCCCTTCCTGGCCGGCGGCAGGGATTGAACTCGTGCTGCAGTGGCTGCGGTTTGCTTCATAGTGCGTTGCTTAACCCACTGCGCCACTAGGGCGGGCCCGGTAAGAGTTTTTAAAACAGTGGGGAAAGCAGAACTCTATAGCCTACAGCAAAGTTGGTGAAGATAGAGCAATGGCCAGTACTAAAATGAGACATGGAAAAGAAAAAGATAGAGGTGTTGATTTGATGGGAATAGGGCATTTTCCATATGATAACTGAAAGAACTATATGCTTTCAAATTTTTAAAAGTGTAAGCAATAAAACCACTGCAGACCTATGTAGCAGTAGTTGGATAAAGCAGGAAAATACTACACTAAGTGAAAAATGCCCTCCCCAAAAAATGTTTAATGAGGATTACTCTACAAGGCTCCTTCAAGGCTTCCCTCTTCTAGAGCCACATTCTGTTTGTCACTTGGCCATCTTGCCTCACCATGCTCCTCAAAAAGGAAAGCTCCTCTGGAAAGTCCTCTGATTCCAGCTGTCACTGTCTGAAGTGATCCAGTGCTGGCCATCTGAAAGAGCGGTGTTCAGTGTGATTTCTTTTCCCCATTTAACCTTGTTGCCCTGGATCTTTGGTGAGTGTCTTGGGATCTTTACGCATTACAAAGTATTGAGAAAGGGAAATTGGGTATCAGTTTTCCCAAATAAGTGGGACAGATATAGTCCAGATACCTTCTTCCCCTCCAAAATGATCCCTGAGGTCAGGCAGCTAGTCAGCCCAGGAACTTAAATCTAACACTTTGCTGCCCACATCAGACCTTTTTCTGTGCTTCATACCATTTTGTCATTTATAGTTAGGCATTGAGAAATCGAATGTTCTGTCTTTTCATAATTACCATTAGTGGTCAGTCTAAGCGTTCTCTCTTGCTCATCAGATGCTCATCTAAACCACACATTTCCCCCCCAAAAAAACGAGAACTTTTTGATTCATTTTTTAAGACCTCAGTGCTCATTCAGTGATTTATGAAGTGCATCTTTCTCAACTTTCAGATTTTGTTGAAATAAAATGTATCAATGGAAGAAGTCTATTTTCAGACTCTCTGGAGCTCTGCTTTATAGCTTTAGGTTTTAAGTTTAAAGTACTTGAGCTTTGGGAATATGAATAGTCATAGCCATTGCTTATGAAAGAAGCATTTAAGTGTTTTCAAATACATGTGTTTTTATGAAATGTTTTATAAATGTTATGTTTTACAGACAACAACCAAAATTAAATACATTTTTAAACATTTTGGGGCTTTTTTTTGGTTAACCAAAAAATAATTTTCTTCTTAGGTTGATATTCATGAAACTGTGATTTAAAAAATTTTTTTTAGAATGGATCAAAGTTTTAAGTACCACTTACATTCAAGTTTCCAGTCACATTGCAGCATTAACTAACACTTTCAAATGTTTTTTGCGCCTCAGGTACTATTTATTACTTTGACCATCTTGCACATAAAATTATTTATGGAGATGTTATCATATTGCTTCTTTCTTTGCAAAGATCTTTTAAAAGTTGAATGAACCGAGAGTCACTCTCTCCACATAGGCAGAGCTTGTCAAATTGCTGTCACACTGTATACTCTTCTCTTCTTCAGATCCACCATGCTAGCTTTCCTCTCCTCCCTTCAGCTGCTGTGTTTATTAGATCTGTCGTGTCCTCTCATGACCTGGCTGGGCAAACATCTACTCCTCCTTCAGGTGTTGAATTTAATTTTGGAAATGGTTTTTTGTTCTCTAAATGTTTGCCATTAAGTTACATAAAATATTGTGATTATTAGCTCATGCTTACCTTTGCTGCCGCCATGAGTCCAGTGAAACTCATCCGTGCTGCTTGCGGCTCTCCCTTCAGATCTGGTGCGCAATTCCCAAGCAGTTGGCCGAGTCAGTGCATCAGTTAGTGTAGTACTTATTTTCCTTAATAATTTTGTTATAAATGATGTAAAATGTGTATTTCTTGGGTCAGTTTTGATATATTTTTTAAATGCTGCCAGCGTTTCATTTGGGGAGAGAGCCATTATAGAATGCACTGGTATGTCTGAAGGTCATGTGCATCTTTTTTTTTTTTTTATAAATTGTAATATAACGAAAATTCTGATAGAATAGTTATTGGTTTATATTATGGACCAGGAAAAGTGGGAATGGTTATTTGCATTTAAAAGCCTGCCGTTAAAAGTTCAGTTGCATATTGGTGTCATATACATATATGTACCGATTACTGTGTCTTTCATCACATCTTCCCCTTACTACTTCCATTACAAAGGGGAGTTGGGAAGTAGTCTTCATGATGTGTTTTTTTGTTTGTTTGTTTGTTTGTTTCCAGAAACTTACTTAATGAAAGAATTTTCAAACCACACCTGGTCAAAATAATTTAGGATCTTTCTCCTTAATAATTCTTTTATTTTTTGCATTTTTATTTTTTCCTCAGCGTTACAAGCTCGTGTAGGAAAGAACAGTTTGTAAAATAAAAGAGTTGTATTAAGGTGTTACTAAACTATATCCTCTTATCTGTTCTGTAAAATTATTTCCATGTTAGGAAGGGATTAAAAAGTCAATATGTTGTTTCCCCCCCAGGTAAAAATAAGGCACCCCAGCTGGGTCCCACAAAAGCTAAAAGGATGTCAGAGAGTCAGAGCTCTTAAAGGCTATCTTGGTATTTTTGCTAAATTGCACTCCACAGATAGATGTACATATTGCTAGAGATTTTAAGCCTGTGTCTGACATTATCGATGACGTTAAATGTAGGCTGCCTGCAATCTTGTATGTGTTGACTTGTGATTCAGCTCATGTAATTGCTGTTTACTCAGCATCTGTCAGCAGTTCTAGACAATTGATAAACTACTTTCTTGTACACCATAAAAATTATTAGAAATAGTATCTCCATTCCAGTTGAAATATCTACATTTTAATAAATAGAGCACATTGGGTTTACTGTAATACTGTATGACCATCTCTAACACAGTGCCTGCTAATCAAGAACATGTTTGAACCTACTAAAAATAGCTTAAGCGAAAAGGGATACTTACTCAGAGGATATTAGGGTGTTTCATGGATCCTGTGGGCAGATGTCAGGGCCTCTGTTCATATTTGTGAGGGTTAGAGCCACATACCTTTAAAGCAGGAGTGCATCTAAGCCTTAGAAATAAATTAAGACCGGAGACTAAGCCACTGCCAGGCCCCTCTCTCTCCTTTGTTCCTGGCTATTTATGTGCTTTATTCTTCACTCTGCAAACTGGCTTTTTCTATTTCCCAAACCATTTGAACATATGGAGATGCCCACAGTTACATTTGTGTTTAGTCCATTCAAGGAATTTTTGAACGTGAATTTCCACAGTTCAGGAAGGAACTCTTGATTTGTCCAGCCGAGTCAGTTGTGTGACCCTGAACCATCTAACGAGGCAGAGCACGGAACCATGTTCCCACTGTCACTGCACCTGGGTTTGGAGGATTGCAGAGACAGTCTCAATGAGAGGGAGGCTGACAAGCATTAATATCTGTTTTGACAAACATATAGTAAGTGTTAAATAAGTTATTGACTTCTTTTTTATGAAAGTAATGTCACAAGGTCTAGGTTTAAGGAACATGTTTACAGTAAAAGGATTATTAATAGATTTTGCAAGCTACATACATATATTGCAAGATAATATATTGGAGGACCGTTTTAAGATAATCAGAATATGTAGGATTCTATGAGAGGCTACTGCTATTTCATAGTAAAAACATGTTCTGTTATAAGCAAATTAAATGTCAGTTGGTAATCATCGTGATGTACCCTGAGAAGTATCTCCATCTCTTTGCTCTAGCACTGCTACCGTGGTCTAGAATGGTAATCACTCCTATCCACCCCACATCCTCTACTTTTAATCCATGATTCTGTTCAAATTCTTCTCATGGCATTAAATTAAATGCCATCCCCTTACATAAAAGCTTCCCGGGATCATTCACCAAAAGCAGTTTTTTACTTCCTCCACATTCCTATTACACTTTGCATACCTGTCTTAGAGTGGAGTTTAGATGTTCTCCACAGTAATGCTAACCAGTGTGTAGCTGTAAGCCACAGTGCTTCCAACCCTCTGACGAAGGTAAGGTCCTGTGGTCTCAGTAGCCTCAGGACCTTGGAGTTTACATAGCCACAGATGTGGACTTGGGGATTTGGCCTAAAACTTAGACCGATTCCATGGATGTTACCAGATGACTGTTCCAGAGGGGATAGTGTTGTGGAAGAAGTCTCTGTCCTCACTTGGGACACTGTCAGACCAGATTTTCCTTGTTCTCTAAAAGAAACAAAAGCAAACGTTCACTGTTTACAAAGATTTATAGATGTTAACTTTGCCTTAATTCTATCTTATTTTTTTGGAATAGGGTAACACTTAGATTTTAATGGAACTTAAAAGCATCCACCTGAGTTCTATGAGAACAGAAGTTAGTACATGATGATTATTGGTATTGACAGCACGCAACCTGTATCTGTATTTGTTTTTGCTTCCACAACCCCTTCTTCTTTTTTAATAAAGATTTCATGGTCATTAGCCAAAGGATAATGTTCCATGTTCACTTTTTCTTCACTGTGCTTTTTAATTTAGCCACAAGAAATACTGTCTTTCTTGTCCTCATCTTCCTGTTTCTATTCCCCCTTTTTCTTTTGTATGCTGCATAGAAAAAGCTTGCTAACAGAATGAGGACTTAGAATTTTCTGGGAAAGTAAGTTATTTACCACCATCGGTATAATTTCTACTCCTTCAAAGTCAAGTCTGGGCTTGAGCCATCATTTCTAGGAGATTTGAAGTAACTTCTTAACAGAATGGGGACATCAGCCATCATCTGTGTTCTTTCTAAAAAGACAGTTTTTAAAATGTTTAGTTGTAAAAATATTTTAGTTTCCCATTCATGATCCTGTAAAAGTAAATTAGTGTTCTAATTATATAATATGTTCTAAATATTCTGATGTATTAATTAATGTATATTTCATAATGCTTGCCTTGCTTCCCAGCTGTTTTGAGTTTATTTACAGCAGACTGATTTTTAAATTTCCTTTTGCATCTCTGTCTTTGACTAGTAGTAATAGGTCTTATTACTACTAGTAATACTCACTGAGTCCACATCTGAGATAGATAATATCTCATTCTACCAAGAAGTTTAGAGAGATTAACATTTGCCTATAATCGTGGATAAGGGTTGTTGTGGACATGATATTTCGCCTAGATATAATTCAGTATGAATCTTCTAAAAATAGGACATTTTATATAACCCAATAACTATTATAAAAAATAAGAAAATTAATAACTTGCTAATTTCATCCAGTTTTCAGTCTGTACTAAAATGCCTCCTAAGTTTTATAAATGT
Organism: Galemys pyrenaicus; assembly: GCA_019455555.1. Classification (NCBI taxonomy): domain Eukaryota; kingdom Metazoa; phylum Chordata; class Mammalia; order Eulipotyphla; family Talpidae; genus Galemys; species Galemys pyrenaicus. Next base: position 8,655,645 of record JAGFMF010011658.1, on the reverse strand, counting down.
TTTTGGTAACTTTTTTTATGTGATATGTGATAAACTAGAATCTGGCCAAGCTTTATATACTTCATCTATTTGTTACATCTCTTTAGTCTTTGACTTGATTTTTTTGCTATGACTAAAACAGAGCCTCTATGTTCCAAGGGACTTATTACCAAAAATAATTATGAATGGGTAGATGAATTTAACTGCTAATCACAGAAGCAGTACTTAATGTAAATTCCACATTTAAAGTGATTATTTACTATAACATAAGGTAAGAATTTGGACAAATATTTTTGGAGGTCTAAAGACAAATGATGGTTCTCATAAGGGCTGTTTTTAGGTTAAAGGATATTAGATTATTTAACAAAGTTTTTTATAAGATATTCTTGAACAGAATTAAGAAATATAGACTGGTTGATAATACAATTAGACTGACTTGTAAGTTAGCTCAATAAACACATACCGAATTCTTGTCTTCTAGAGAGAAGTGGCATTCTGTACTGTTATTTTAATTAATGACTCAAATAAAGACAAATAGCACGTGTTGTGTGAATCCTTTTTAATTCACAGATGATATGTGATAAACTGGATGGAATTTGTTTATGATCTTGATGAGCTACAACAAGATACTTCACTAACAAGATAATTCTTCATCAGACAGAAATGTAAACTCTTTTCCTTTGCCCCTCAACAGAAAATTTAACATTACACCATAAAAGAAGTTCAGAGTACGGCTAACGATTTAGAAGTTTAATCCCATTATATTTTTTTAAAAGCAAGATTCAGAATTATATTCACAATAGAATCTCAATTTTGTGTTAAAATAAACATATACTGTTTATTTGTTTATACAATAACAGTAGTTCTAGATATTGTGACTAGAAGTGGTTTTCCTTTCATTTTGCATTTGTGTTTATTTCCAAATGTGCTATTATCTGACAAGCACAACCTTTAATAACACATGCTGAACACGATAAGAAATTGTTTGTTTTGAAGGCATTCGTGTGCATTCTGAGCATGTGAACTCTAAAAAGATTGCTATAATAAACATTTCCTCCCGTCTTTGTTTGTCTGGAATACTAGTCACCATGGTAGAGCAGTCGGCAGCGCTGTAGAGTTCCAGCCTGTCTCTGTTTGCTCTCCAACTGCCCTGACCCTGTTGACTCTATTTTCATGTCTTTTCCTTTTTACCAAAGGTTGAATTAATAAAGGGGAACTTACAGAGTGTTGGACTTACACTGCGTCTTGTGCAGTCAACTGACGGGTATGCTGGACACGTCATCATTGAGACTGTGGCCCCAAACTCGCCTGCTGCGATTGCAGATCTTCAACGAGGAGATCGACTAATTGCTATTGGAGGTAATTACAGTTATATGCAGTATGCTTTCCTTTTCCAGAGAATAGATGTGGGAGTTTTCCTTTCTTCCTTTATTTACATAAACATTACTTTTATAATGGAAAGAAAGTAGTAACTTTGCTATAAATAAAAATTTGAGGAAGCCTTAAAAACTAAATTTAAAACATGTCATTTTAGTACTAATCTATGACTCTATGATACTTTCTACTACTTTTCTATAACTTCCCTAATTTTTCATCCCTTCACACCTCCTACTACTCTAATTTTTATTGACTGAATGAAAAGCAAGAAAACAGTCACCATTTCTGTATGACCACCATCGTTATTCCCTGGGGCCTAAGACTGATTGTATTAGTGCCACTACCCCTATGGCTTAGGACTAGATACTGAGCAGAAAGACTAGTGGTTCTGGTCGAGGAGGGTATTTGAAACTGTCCTGTTACTCTCTATGTTGGCAGCGCCATATTGTCTCTGTATGACCAGCTATTTATTAATACGTTGTCATTCAGAGTGCAGCCCAACTCACTATCGCTGGCAGAAAAATATGTCACCAGCGTCCCTTCCTGCAAATTGAATTGCTAACCACAAAAACTCTGTAGCTAGACATACTGTATGCTTGGGTGTTTATGAATAAGCAGTAGGACTCTACTGTGCACACCAAGGAGGGGAAAACAGAGAAGCCCGATAATGTGAGAAAATAAACAAGGAGTTTAAAAACAAAAAATATATAAAGTAAAAATCCAAACTTTCAGACCTTAGTAGCACCTGGCCCACACATTTTAAGTTTGTCAAGGGATTTTCTGAACACGTGGATGGGCACAGTGCTCTTTTAAGGGCAGTGACGTGTCTTCTCGCAATGAACACAATAAATGCAAGATCAGTTCCTGAATCAGACTTTGCTTGTATATTCCAGGCATCCATACGTGGTATTGTAACAGGGTGGTCCCCAGGAAAGAGGGAAGTTCCAGAATCCCAGTCCACCCTAAGTGGGTGGAGCTGAGCAGGGATAAGAAGATGTTGGAGAGGGGCCTCCCCTGGTGGCGCAGTGGGTTAAGCAGCGCACTACGAAGCAAATCGCAGCCACTGCAGCACGAGTTCGATCCCTGCTGCCGGCCAGGGAGGG